>JAOTQQ010000010.1:4432245-4451561 GCA_026546715.1 Gallinago undulata
CCCCGCGCCGGGGCGGCGCCGCCGGCTCCCCCCCCTCGCGACCCCGCCACCGGGGTGGGGGGGGGGGGTGAAGGGGGGGTTAAGAGACCTGTGTCTGTGCTGGGGGAGCCGGCCACCGCATCCGTCCCCCAATTCCCCGGGAAGCGCCGCTGGGGGTGATGCAACGCGTATTTTGGGGAGCGACGGGGGGGGTCTGCGCCGCCCCGCCGTGTGTCGTCCGTGTCCGCCGTGTGTCGTCCCCCCCCCCCCCTTCACCCCCGCTCCGGTTCACCCCGCCGTTTCCCCGGTTGCGGTTTAACACGCACACACGCACACACACACACGCACACGCCGTTCCGTCTCACCTGCCCGTACACCTGGATGGGCTCGGCGGGGCGCGGGGCGGCGCGGCGGCTCCGCGGGGTCTGGGCGGCGGGGGCGGGCGGCGGGGCGCGGAGCAGCAGGACGGAATGGCCGCCCGCCACCGCCGCCACCGGCACCAGCACCACCACCACCAGCAGCAGCACCGGCGGCAGCAGGAACCGGCGGGGGAGCGGGGCGGCCCGGCCAGCCCCGCCGCTGCTCGGCGTCGCCATGTTCGTGCCGCCGGGGCCGGGCCGAGGCGTGCGGGGCCGCGGCGAGCGGAGGGGAGCGGAGCCGAGCACCGCGCCGCCGCCCGGAGAGAATGTGCAACGGGCAGCGAGCGGCCCCGGCTCCGCGCCTCCCCCGCGCCCGCAGCCCGCCCCCCCCTCTTCCCCCCCCCCCGCACCACCCCGCGCGGAGGATGCTCGGGGAACACACACACACCCCCCCCCGACCCCCGAAAGCGGCGTGGGAGAGCGTGTGCGCTGCTCTGGGGAGGATGGGGTGGAAGAGTGTGGCCAGCGGGTCGGGGGAGGGGAGGTGGTCCTGTCCCTCTGCTCTGCCCTGGGGAGGCCCCATCTGGAGCGCTGGGACCAGTTCTGGGCTCCCCACTTCCAGAAGGACAGGGAACTGCTGGAGAGGGGACAGCAAAGGACCACAAAGATGATGGGGGGCCTGGAGCATCTCCCTTAGGAGGAGAGGGTGAGGGACTTGGGGTTTTTTAGTCTGGAGAAGAGAAGACTGAGGGGAATCTGATCTGATCTCTAAATACTTAAAGGGAGGGTGTCAGGAGGATGGAGCTGGTCTTTTCTCAGTGGTGCCCAGGGACAGGACAAGAGGAAATGGGCACAAACTTGAATAGAAGAAGTTCCACCTAAACACAAGGAAGAACTTCTTTGCTTTGAGGGTGGCAGAGCCCTGGAAGAGGCTGCCCAGAGAGGTGATGGAGTCTCCATCTCAGGAGACGTTCCAAACCCACCTGGACAAATTCCTGTGCAACCTGCTCTGGGGGGGTGGACTTGCTCTGGCAGGGGGGCGTTGGACTACATGATCTCCAGAGGCCCCTTCCAACCCCATAGCATTCTGTGAACCTGTGTATTGAAAGTTATGTTAAATCAATGGAGCTAAATAAAAGAGGTAGGAAGTAATAAAGCATGACAGAATGAAATTCAACAGAATAAAGTCAAATAATACAAAAGAAGACAGTTGCAGCTGGCGTAGTTTAGGGGGTGCAACGAGGTTTTCCTGCCACCCCCCAAAAAGCAGCCTAACTGTACCTTCTCTCCAGCCACAGCCCTTTCTGTGTGTGCCCCAAACAGGGGAGTAAAGCCCCCCGGGATCCGTGTTTGCCCATGTGGGCTGAGGTTTAGTAGTGTTGCAGACCTGGTTGTCACCTGTGGCTGTGTGGATGGTGAAAAAAATAATAATAATAAAATAAATGTGAGAGGTCACATACGGAGAGTGTCGTGCAAGGGGAGCATGGTCCAGGGGCAGCACGCTGGGAAGGATGGGGTGGGAAATTGTGTTTCCAAATGAAGCCCAACTCCCCTCTGGTGCCGCAGCTCCAACTGACAATTCCCTGCCCTTCCTGTTTGTCTATCAGTTCTGGGGTGTTTGAAAATGGATACCAAACCCGTGGCTGGACACACAGGTGTCCCCATATCCTAGGCCAGGGGTTGTTACGTGTAACTGTGCACCCCGTGTCACAATAGGGGTGTTCCAGCCCCGTGTCAGTGTCACCGAGAGTAGCCCCACTCTGTGCAGCACCCAGGCTGGGAGCAGGAGGCTTTTCTGCAGCAGGACCTGCAGGGTCTTCCAGGAGGGAAAAGGTGTGCACGTTTTTACAGGGGTTATCCTTCCCTGTGCCTGACATGGGGAGGGATTTGCTGGCTCGTCAGCTCTCACACTCCTCTCCTGGTCTGTCGAGCTCGGCGGTTGAATGTTGTGAGCCAGGAGAGCGGGGACAGGTAGGAGAGGTTGAAGGTCTGGACACTTTAATCCCAATCTCACAAGGAGAGGGCTGGTTTGCAGCACAAGATCTGCTCAGCTTGGTATTTTTGGAGCCACTTCCAATGCTGCGGAAGCTGCGTGCCACTGGTGTCCATTTCCAGAGGTCCCACTCACACCACATGCGCCTCGTCCATATTTTTCTTCCAAGGCAGTTACTCTGCATCTCTGGTAGTTTGGGCACTTCCAAATGCACATCCATCCCCGGGAAGCCCCCGTCAGTTTTGAATGTCTACAGGCCTCGTGCGATGATGTGGTTTTGAGTGTTGGTCTGAGGCTCTTTGCTATGTCTTAAATTTCACTGGAGAGAGGAGTAGCTGGCAAAAACTTGGGTTTCCTGTAAATGGAAGATTTATGAGGTCTGTGCATTGGTGAGATTATGTGGTGGGTCAACAGGAATGCTTTGCGTCTAGTTTCTGTGAAATACTCTCACGGTGCCGGGTGGGGGACTTTAGGGGTGAGCAGTTTCCCAGCACTCGGTGGGACCCACCGCAAGGTCAGGCTCCTGGCCAGGGCTGGCAAGTGACCCGCCAGGCAGTAACATAATCTCGGGTCCTCGTCACTGAGGGGGTGGGCAGGGAGCAATGAGGAGTCGTGTCTGTCTCTGGATGGGGAGAGGAAGGCACGGATGGATGTCCATAGGAGAGAGGAAAAGGTGCAAATGATTTAATACGTGGTTGGTGATAGACATCCGCTGGCACGGTTGTGGTACTTGGAGCTCTCCATCTGAGTTTCTTTCATCTTCTTGTTTGGGCAGAGCTGGGAAGGTGAGCACCATCTCACCTGAGATGCCGGCAGGAGCAGGTCTTTCCACCCCTTCTCCCACCCATCGTGCCCAGCAGGCTCATTTGAGCCGTGGCAGCAGAGCGGCTCTTTCCACCCAGGGTGAAGGTAGCCAGCCAGGTGCTTGTCCATAAACCACTCAGCATAGGCAATGTGCCCATGGGGTCCTCGTAACTCATTGGCGTGGTGGAGATGATGTATGGTGATGCAGGGACAGTGCAGGAGCAGTGCCAGCGGCCACAACTCTGATTAATCGGGGTTGGCCAAAGCACCAGGCTCTAAGACTGGGGGACTTCCCCGGTGCCACCGCAGGCCAGGAGAGGCACCTCTCTCTCATCCCTTCTGAACAGGGATTCACCCCATCCCTGCCCAGGGTTTGTGTGGTCGCACCAAGGAAATCATTGTCACGTGCAGGCTTTGTGGTGGCAGTGCTGTGTGGTGGGCGTTATGGAGCAGAGGCTGGAAGGGGGAGAGGGGACGCGAGATGGAAGGAAAGCACTGGGTTTATGCCAAGGTGGCAGGGAAGGACCAGGGCCAGCTGTGTCTGGGCTCCCAGTAGAGTCCCCATCTCACACTGGCTGGAAGGTCCCCCCTGCACGGCTCCGTCTGAGACCAGGCAGTCAGAGGCTCATCTCAGAGCTGCACTTAACGGGGATATGTGGTCCGTGAATCCCAGGTGGTTTGCTGGTGTCCATTCATGGCAAGCAGAGGGTATTTTGCAGCCCGTGCCTGGGCAGATACGTGTGATGTGACTTGATGGACTGAGATCATGCCTCAGGAGTGTAGGACAGTGCAAGGATGCGAGAGCCTGGTGCGATAATGCTGGCTGACCCTTTCTCTCTCGCGTTCCTCCCCTTCCTCCCTGCTGTCGGCGCGGTCTCCTTTTGCTGCCATGTCTGGCCAGGCACATCAGATGGAGCAGGGCTCTGCTGTGACAGGACGAGGGGTCGCGCCCCACTCAGCCACAGGTTCCCCTGTGGGATGGGAAAGGAGGGTGAACACTGGAGAGGATGGGAGCATCGAGCCATGGCTGTTGCTGGGCCCCAGTTTATCTGTGGAAGGCAGAGACGTTTTCCTGGGCATCCTCTTGCTGTTAAGAGAAGGCCTTACCCACCTTTTGGCCTCAGAGGTGCTGAGAGTACATTCAGGGGTTGTACGTCCTCCATTTCTTGCGCCGTGCACTCTTCTGGCATTTTGAATGTTGTTGGGAAATCTGTAAAGGAAAAGGATGCCTCCCAGCAGTAAAGGAACTGGCGTTTATGAATCCCGGGGACGGCCCCGAAGCAGACAGGCTCCCCCTTATTTTGCTCACCATCCGAGCAGAAACGCCGTGCAGAGCTTTCCCCGAGGTGCTTTGGCCCGGAAACCTAGTTCAGTGTATTTCAATCATCGAGTCGATAGAATGATAAAGCCTCCTAATGTAGGTTGTAGTGGTCCTGACGCAGCGCTACATCCCTCCGGAGGACGGGAGGTCACCGTGGGTAAGGGCAGAGTCAATAAGGGAGTTTTATTGCGCAGGAGTAGAGTCCAAAGCGCAGAGACAGGACCCAAAAAGGCCGTGTCATCATTTCCCCAAAGCACCACGTTCCATCATCTGCAAAATGACACACTGTGCCCGAGCAAATTCCCCCAGAAATAAGGAATGGGAGGGAGAACGGGATGAGAAATAGTAAGAAACAAGGAAGTGGCTTTGTTTCCTAGTGGAATCATAGATTCATAGAATTGTTTCCCTCTCAGGGAAGAAAGGAGAGTTTATGGCCTTTGGGAAAAGGGGGAAGGTCACTGGGGAAGATTACAAAGGTGTCGTAAGGGAACCAGGGGTGTTGGTCAACTGCCGTCTGAACGTGAGCCAGCAGCGCGGCAAGGTGGCCAAGAAGGCCAGCAGCATCCCGGCCAGTATCAGGAACAAATTGGCAAGTAGGACTCGGGAGGCAATAGTCCCTCTGTTCTCGGCACTGGTGAGAACCGTGTCCAGGTTTGGGCCCCTCACCACAAAAAAAGACATTGTGATGCTGGAGCAGGTCCAGAGAAGGGCAACGGAGCTGGGGGTGTTCAGGCTGGAGAAAAGGAGGCTGAAGGGAGACTCACTGAAAGTAGGATGTAGAGAGGATATCAGGAAAAATTTTTACATTGAAAGGTTTATTAAGCATTGGAACAGGCCGCCCAGGGAAGAGATGGAGGCACCATCCCCGGAGATATTTAAAAGATAGGTAGATATAGCACTTAGTGACATGGTTTAGTGATGGTTTTTCATCAGAGTTAGGTTGGTGGTTGGACTAGATGGTCTTAAAGGTCCCTTCCAACCTAGACAATTCTATGATTCTATGAAGTAGGTTGGAAAAGATCCTCCACATAGTGGAGTCTGATCGGTAACCTAGCGCTGCCCAGTCCACCACTAAACCACGTCCCTCAGCACTACATCTACACGTCTTTTAAGTACCTCCAGGGGCGGCGTCTGCACCGCTTCCCCGGGGCACCCCATACCAACCCCTTTTGGTGTAGAATTTTTTTCCTAATAATAAGCAATGTAATACTGCCCCAGCGCCACTTGATACCTCTTACCCAACCTCTCATTACTTGGGAGGGGAGACCAGCCCTCACCTCACTTTAACCTCTATTCAGGTATTTGTAGAGAGGGACAGCCCCTCCCCTCAGCCTTCTTTTCTCCAGGCGGAACGAATCCAGGTCCCTCAGTCACTCATCAACAGAGTTGCTCTGCTCGTGACAGGGTGTCAACCAGATGTAACTCCACTCACCACATTTTGGGCTTGGTTCTCCAGCCCATTTTTTCACCCATCAAAGCGTACGCCCATCCAAGATGCAAGCAGGCAGTTTCTCTAGGAGCACGCTGTGGGAAATGGTGGTAGAAGCTTTACTCACATCTAGGTAGGCATCGATCACAGCTTTTTCCTTGTCCGTGACCTTGTGATGAGGTTGATCTCACCATGAGAAGGAGATGAGGTTATTCAAGCAGGACCCGCCTTTCATAAACCCACACCAACCACATTCGATCACCCAGTCGTCCCATACGTGCCACACAACGGCACTCGAGATGATCTGCTCCTTTCCCAGCACCCAGGCCAGGCTGAGAGGCCCCCATGTCCCCAATTCCTCCTTCCGGCCCTTTTTGTAGATGGGAGTCACATTTGCCACCCTCCAGTCAACCTACCCAGGTAGCAGGGACTACCAAGAATTGACAGAAAGGGGCTGGGCAAGTGCTTCCGCAGGCTCCTTCGGACTCTCGGGCAGATCCCATCCAGTCCCAGAGTCCAGCAGGAGTCTAAGCAGGCATACTGGGACATTCACTATTTTCCTCTGGGTTTCAGAGGCTTCGTTTCACTGTCTTCTGGCTTAGGGGGAGGGCTATCTGGCAAAAAAGTGGTCTTAGTATGCGAGACAAAGAAGGCAGGAAGGACTTTAGCCTTTTTCTCATCCTCGGTCACTATGTTTCTCCCCACATCCAATAAAGGGTAGTGGTTCTCCTTAGCTCTCCTGTTGTTGCTAATGCAATTCCATGGAAACGTTTCTTAGTGGGTTTTGTGGCAATAGATAAAGTAAGTTACAGTTGGGCTCTCGCCTTTCTAATTTTCTCCTCGTTCAGTCGATGACATCCTTGTAGTCCTCTGGAGTCGCCCGGTCTGTCTTCCAAAGCTCTCTTTTTCCTTCCAAGCTCCAGCCACTGCCAGAAGGGAGGAAATCCCTCTGGTGTCTGCGCCATGCTCCTCACAGGGGGCTCTGAACAACGTGACTGTCCGCTAACGCAGGGAGCCGAGAAGGCTCCCCGAGCCCCCCGGGGGATTCCCTCCCGCCCGGTCACCGGGGCCGGCACAAGGGAGAGAGCGGTAGCAAAGAGACCTTTGGGGTGACCCTAGCGCTGGTGGACGCGAACAGATGAATAGCTCTTTCTGTGCGGAGGGAAATGCACGTTTCCTTTGCCAAGGTATTTTGTGTTTCTTGAAAAGAGAGCCCGTCTCCTGCTGTAAAGGGGAGGGGGAGCAGAGCAGGGTGTATTGTAAGGTCCATCTGGATTTCATCAGCAGCAAATGACGGGAACTGCGCAAGCAAGGCGAGGACCCCCTGGCCCCCCGGTTTTCCTTCCCCTCTCCCCCTCGTCTTTCCCCTAGAGCCCAGAGGGCGGATAGAGGGGTTTATGGGAAGCATTGTACTTGAAGGGGGGTAGTAGCTCACCCAGATGGGCAGAGACATAGTGGGAGAGAGCCCACTTCAACTGTGGGAAGAAGGGCCACAGGCACGGCTCGCTCCGAGCAAATGTGCAGAGCGGGCAGGTCCACGAGCAGGACTGACCATTCACTTTCGTTCTGGTTTATCTGGGAAATGTGAGAGCACATCTCCTGGTGGTGAAGCTGGCCCTTATTGTGGGATCGTAGGGCAGCCATTAGCTGTATGAGGTTGTTCTGTTGAGGGAGGATGGAGAAAAGGGGGAGTTACCAAACACCTCACACGTTTTGGTCTTTATTGCTACCTTGGGAATCCCAGATCTTGTAGGTAGGAGAAAGAGTTCAGTGAAAAAAAAGATTCTCCCCCTATCAAGGAGGATCGAGATAGAGATCATTTAGGCAAACTTGACACCCACAAATCAGGGAATCACAGAGTCATGGGATGATCAGAGTTGGGAAGGACTCTCCAGAGATCTTCTCGTCCAAGGAGTGGCTGACACTCCCATAGGCTGCGCCGCCATTTGGCAAGACCCAGACAGGCTGCAAAGTCGGGTGGAGGTGAACCTCACGAAGTTCCAAGGGGTAAGCATAGGGTCTTGTACTCCAGGAGGAAGAACCCCACATACCAGCACAGGTTAAGGGTTGGAAAGGAGCTCTGCAGAGAGGGAAGCAGGAGTCCCCTCTGACAACCAGTTGACCAAGAGCCAGAAATGTGCCTCAGAGCCCAAGAAGGGCAACGGTCTCCTGGAGCGCCTTAAAAAGAACGTGGCTGGTAGGCGGAGGGAGGTCCTCCTCCTGCTGTCCTCCATCCCAGCGAGGCCACAGCCAGAGCACCGTGTCCAGTTCAGGGTAGACAAGGAGCTACGGGAGAGAGTGCAGGAAAGTGCTTCAAAGGCCATCAGGGTCAGGCTCATCTGTCTTACGTGTCAAGGCTGAGGGATCTGTGTCCATGCAGCCTGGTGAAGAGAAGAACCAGAGGGGATCCCATCAGTGCATATCAATATAGAAAGGGCAGGCATGAAGAGGATGGGGCCCACTCTTTTCAGTAGCACCCAGCAAAGGGACGAGGGGCAACGGGCACAAACCAGAACACAGAAAGTTTCGTATCTTCATGAGGAAAACTTTCTTTACTGTAAGAGTGCTGGAGCCCCAGTACAGGCCACCCAGAGAGGGTGGGAAGTCTCTTTCTCTGAAGACATCCCAAAGTTGCTCGGACACAATCCTGTCCAAGATCCTCAGGGCGTACTTACTGTGGAACGGGGGTCAGAGCAGTCAATCTCTGAAGGGCCCTTAGAACCACTACCGTTCTTTGATTCCAGGCCACATGGAGCTTTCCAGGAGAAAAGTAGTGGGTCCAGGAAGGACCTGCGTTTGGAGCCAAGGTCTTAGGGGACGGGGCCTCCAAGCCCTCCCATTCCCCTCAGGGCAGCCAGGCATCACATTTTAGGATCGGGAGTCTGCTGAGTGTGCGGAACCCCAAGGGGCAATCCCGGTCCCTGCAGACCTTGGCCGGTAGGACCGAATCCCACACATACTTCAAAGTGCCCTCCTTCAGGCAGTTCTGCAAGGTAATGCTCTGAGCAGTCCCAGAGACATCAATGTGTGGGTGTCGCAGCTTTGTTGGGGAAAATCAGCAGCCTTTGAGCCAGAGGAGCCAAATCTCTGCGTGGGGTATAAGCCGATCCCTGCAGTCAATAATCCTTTCCTTTCCCATTCCTGCTCTCTGAAGCCAAGACCCCCCGGCTGGAAATCCCGAGCAGTAATCATTTCCTACAGCTCTCGGGTCTCGCCACTCGCAGAGCTCCAGCAAAGGCACTCGCTCTCACCCAAAGGGCGAGCTGTCAGACGAGGGGGGCAAGGGGACAGGTAGAATGGGTGGCGAACATTGGCCAGGCTGGAGGTGATGGGACAAAGCCCACGCCTGTCAGTATCAGGCCTTGGTGGCACACTGCGTGACAATGTTTTGGGTTTGGGTGGACTCTTTAAGGCTGTCACCATCTGCTCGCTCGCTCTGTGTATAAGAAGCGTCGAAGCCTGGCAGGAGACACCGTGTCCCGTGACATGGCCATAAAGGTTCTGCGGCGATTACTCCACCTTCGGGCTGAGGCTTCTTAGCTGGAATTGGGGCACGGGAGTGGGAAGGTCCACGTCTCGGGTTTAGTAACTGGAGTAGTCACAATTCATTCCCTATGAAAATGATCATGGGAAGAAAACATCTGTGGTATGAGGAAAGGCTGAGAGACCTGGGTCTGTGTAGCTTTGAGAAGACTGAGAGGGGATCTTATCGATGCTTTTAAGTATCTAAAGGGCAGGTGTCAAGAGGCCGGGGTCAGGCTTTTCTCAGCGGCACCCAGCGACAGGACGAGGGGCAATGGGCACAAACCAGAGCAGGGTTCATTCTGTCTGAACATGAGGAAAAATGTTTTTCCTTTGAAGGTGTTGGAGCTCTGGAACAGGCTGGCCAGAGAGGGTGTGGATTATCTCCACAGAAGGAGATACTCGCTTGGACACATTCCTGTCCAGCCTGCTCCGGGTGACCCCTCTCTGGCATGGGTGTTGGACTAGATAATCACCTGAGGTCCCTTCTGACCCCTATTAGTTTGTGATGCTGGGTTTCTGAGTGGAGTAAGTGTGCTATGGTGTGGCAGACAGAGAGGGTAAGCAGAGATGCACGTAGTAGCCCCCCCAGCTCAGCTCCGCAGGGACCCCGAGCGTGTCGCCGCACCTCTCTGTACCGCCGCACGGTCTCCCCTAGCCGCTCGTTGCCACGTCCCATCCGCAGGTGCCAGCAGTTGGATGAGGGACACACTGGCTGGGAAGGAATCCCATGTAAAATAGGGCAAAATATGGCACAGCCGGCAGCAGGAGGCCGGCAAGGTCACATCACGCCATCTGTGTCGCTCGAGAAGCTGCGACACATCCCTCTCGGTCCATGTCCGGCACCCACCCGACAAGGGATTCGGGCCAGGGTAGGGTCAGGGAGATGCCAAGTGGCATCACCCCGATGGCAGGACAGGGAGATCTCGGCCCCCAGCACCGTGACCACGCAGGCTTCTGATGAGCTCCACGCTCACACACCAAGGAAATGAGCTCGAGTCCAAATCCAGGGCCCAAAGTTTCCTCCTGCAGCAATAGCATCTGGTGCTGGGGATGCTCTGTGGGAGGGCGGGGGGTTTACTTATTCTGCATGCAGCCCGAGGGAGAAGCTGTACTCTTTAGGCATAGGCACGGGAATGTGTTTTCTTGTTCAGGCGAGCTGGTTCCCAGGCAGATCGGTCTCTCGGTATTTTCCCAAAGTGAAGCCATGTCTCAAAATTTCAGTCGTGGCTATCTGCAGAGGAAGGTTGCGCCGCACGGGAAGGCTAGCCCCGAGGTCGCGGTGATGTCGAAGGGCAGCAGCCCCACCAAAGGGAGCAGAACGAGCCTTTGCAGGGTGCAGGGCTACGCATTGGGTCCACAAGTAGCAGACAGCAGTCTGGTCTGGGTCCGCTCGCAGAGTGGTGTCACCCAGTAGGTATTTCCCGATACCATACTTGGTGAGGGACGGATCCTTTGTCAAACCCATAATGTCTTGGGGCGGGATGCTTTCGAGTCGTGGGGGACACACGGCACCGCATCTTGGCGCCTCTTTCATGCATTTGAACTTTGCAAGGTTCCGTCAGCACGGAAGGGGACAGGGAGGCGTCCGGGCGCCCCGAGGACCGTGGAGTTCAGCGCTAACCAGGTCACCATGAGGAAAGCACATCGTCCCTTTGCGGGGACAGCATAGATGCTAGGGGTCAGTTTTTCCTTTCTGCCTAGGCGAAGGGAGGCAAGGCAGAGGTTATCGGCCAGGCAGCGTGTCCGTGCGAGATTTGAGTGGATCTCAGGGTAGCAGGTTAGATCTTAGGACAGGCGTTCGGCAGAGAGGGAGAGTTGCTCATGCCACCCTCATACCCCGGCAGCACGTCTCAGGCTCATAGGTGTAGGTCAGCATCCACCTTGTCTGTACCCGTGGCCACGTGGCCAACGTTCTCCAGGTGAAGAGGACAGAGGGACGAGTGTCCTTCAACCCTTTTGTTGGGTAGAGGGTGAGCTGGGCAGATGGCAAGGTGAGGATGGCAGAGGGGCGGTCCCCCCAGGTGCATGGTCCTCACCAGGACATCGTGCCTCATGCCGCCTCCAAAGGCCACCCTTCGCGTATCCTCCAGCAAAGCCGCTCTCATCCTCGCGCCCCACAGTTCTTGGGCAACGGGGAGGAGGAGGAGGAAGGCCAGGCGCACCAGCGCAGCTCCCACCCGGTGTTTCGAGCAACACCTCCATCTTGTGGTTACAGCAGCATCAGTCATCGCGTCCTACCACAGGCATTTGTAGGGAAACACCGTAACGTGTAAAAATAACGGATTGTGTTGTCTGGGCGCAGCCAGGCATTCCCAGAGCCGAGCTTTCCCACCTCTTGGTTGGGGTCGGGCACGCTCAGCAGGTGGGAGGAAGGATAAGGAGGATTCCGGGGTGGTGTTGAAAGAGGAAGGGCGGCTCAGAAAAGTAGGCACATGGACGTCTGTGTGCGGGAGAGGCACGGGGCAACCCAAATCGGGCAGGAGGTGTCCCTGCCCAGGGCAGGGGGGTTGGACTAGATGGTCTGTATCCATCATAGATGGTCTGTATCCATCACTGGAAGGTCTGAATCCATGAATGTATGAATGTTAGGGACTGTCTGGCAGAGGATGGAGATCTACCAGAGCATTCTGGTTTTGACTGCACAGTTTTTATGCAGGCGAGGGTCATGGTGCTCCCACCAGTTCCAGAAGGACGGGATAAAGCCTTGAGGGAGGGTAGAATATTGATGTGGTGAGTAAAGGCTGAGGGTCTTTTTAGTCTGGCGAAGAGAAGGCTGAGGGGGGATCTCAACTGATGCCTATAAATACTGAAAGGATGGGTGTCTGGAGGACAGGGCTGGTCTGTTCTCAGCGGTGACCGGCGACAGGACAAGAGGCAACGGGCACAAATGTGCACGCAAGATGTTCCACCTAAACAGGAGGAGGAACCTTTTTCCCATGAGGGCGGCCAAGCACCAGAACGGGCCACCCGGAGAGGTGGCAGAGTCTCCCTCTCCGGAGACATTCAAAACCCACCGGGACAGGTTCCTGTGTGACAGGGTCTCAAGAAAGGCCAGGGGCTCTTCCCAGGGGTTGGAGCTTTGTAGGAAATGAGCTCCGTGGATAAGCATGGTGGCACCCAAAGGGCATCGATGGTGTCAGCGCATTCGATAATGGGCCTCACCCAGACCCTTGGCAGTTCTCAGGGCTCCCAGTTAATCAGCAAACAGAGGTCAGGGTCCCCGAGCACGAGGGGGAGAGCGAATCATGGCAGGGAGGAGAAAGCGGAGAGTGGGGAGCGAGGGCGAAGGGAGCGAACGGCAGGCAGAGAGTTTTATTGAGCGCCGGTCCGACCCAAAGGGCGGCCGGGTGTCAGGAGGAGGAAGGGGGAAAGCCGGCCACGAACCCGCGAGCGCCCATTCCTCCCCCGCCCCATCCCGCAACGTCCTCCAGGAGCTCCAGGGACCCCCAGGACTCAATGTGCCTTTGTGTCCTACAGGCGTGCCATTTCTGGGACCCGTCCCGCCAATGTCCCAGGGGCCGTCGCGACACCCCAGGAAGGAGGAGAGCGGCGAGGAGTCCCGCAGCATCTCGAGGCCGAGCCCTCCTCACACCAAGGAGCCATCGGGAGGACCCACGCCATCGTCAAAAGGTAGGCGATCGCGTCTTTTTTTTTCGCGAAAAACAGCTTGAGAAAAAAAAATGTTAAAAAGTGGCATCGTCAGACCATCGACTCGATGAGACTCATCCCGACAGACTCTGAGAGAGCAAGGAGGACTCGGCGAGGATGGCGTGCCGCCCGGAGGGACAGAGACACCGCCACGCACCACGTGTCTTCCATTTGCGCCACAGCAGAGCTTGATTTGTGCCACGTTATTGTCGTATTTGTGCCATGTTGTGTTGTGGTTTTTTTTTGCAGGTGTGCCATAGTTTTGTTTTTATTTTTGGTAAAGCATTAGCGGGCCAGTAACGAAGCGCAGGGACGGCAGCAGAGTTCCAAAGGCAGCCACTGGGAAGGGGATCCGTAGGGGGGGATCGGGGCAGGTCAGCAGGGTAGAGTGAGGCCGTAACCCATCGAGGAGGCTGGACACCGCCATTTCGGGAGCAGGGATGGATGGGAGCGCTCGCCAAGGATGGCCCCGCACCGGTCACACTGTAGTGGGACGGGGGCTCCGCGTCTGAGTGGAAATGGTCTCAGGAGGCTGGGGAGGAAGGGGATGAGATGTGGCCGGGGAATCTCCTCCCGGAGAGGGGCCAGGCTGGGGGAACCTTATTCCGTCTTGGAGGTCAGGGGGCCGTTGGGTGCCCCCATGGCTTTCTCTCGGAGCCGGCGCAAGTAGTCGTGAGGGCCCTTGCCCTCGAAGGCGGTGGGGCTCTTGTAGGAGCCGCCGATCTTGTCCCAGAGGGTGAAGTACTGGCCGTAGTTGTAGTCGAAGTACAAGTGGTGGTCGGTGTGGTGGGCCGAGCCGTTGATGACGTGCCGCAGGAGGCGGGGGACGCGGTAGTCGCCGTCATGAATGGAGATGGTCCAGACGTTGACGAAGATGTAGAGGCCCAAGTAGGTGACTTTGTGGAGGGGGAAGAGGAAGGGGTAGACGTGGTAGGGCAGGCTCTGCATGAAGCCGTCGACGGGGTGGAACGCGTGGCTGGCAAAGGGCGTCGCGATCTTCCAGAGGTGGTGGGGCTTGTGGAAGCGCTGCAGGGAGAGGAGGTGCCGTCAGTCCCCGAGGCCCGTGGGCCCAGGGGGTCAACAGGGGAGGGCAGGCAGGCTGGCTCCCTTGAGGGGGTACCCTGGGGGACTGGGGCAAGGGAGAGGGACACGCGGCCTGTGTTGGCTGTAACAGGCGCTGGGCTTGCACCCGGATCTAAGCAGAGGCTACGCCTCATCATCCGGGCCCCAGGCCACCTTCCCGTCGCGGCCCATGTTCCTGGGGGGAGGGACTCGGCCCCGTTCCTGGCGCGGGGCGAGGGCCGTCAGTGGGGGCCCAGCGTCCCGTCTCCTACCTTGTAGAACAGTTTGTGATGGAGGCCGCGGTGTATCCAGTAGATGCCCATGTCAGTGAAGAAGAGGAAGGAGAGCATGCTGAGGAAGACCCCCGTCCAGCCTGTGGGAAGAAGGAGATTAGGGGCAGCGCTCAGGGGTGCTGGAAAGTGGCGAGGGCGGTCGAGGAGCCAGGGACCGGGGAGGCAGGCTGGCCCTCACGGCTGAGGCACATCAGGGTTGGTGCGGATAGGGAGATGAGGTAAGAGGGTTGGACGGCAGCAGGGGACACAGGGAAAGGGTGTTGCGTGTCCGGTCATTGTAGCTTCGGTTGGGAAAGGGAGCGGAATCTTTGCAGACGTGGGTGTGTGCAGAGCAGGGTCTCACAAGAGATCCCAGCTCCAGGGCAGGCAGGCACCTCGAGGGTACCCAGGATTGTGAGTACTAGCCGGTAAGAGGTTGAGGTAGCCAAGCGGTTGTCACAGGGCTCACAGGAGACGTGGAGTCATCAGTAGACACAGGGGGACATCAAGGGCCGCAGGGAGACCCGGATGGGCGGCCCTGGCCTCGGGGAGAGGGGGGCAGGGGAGAGCAGCTCACCGTACGGGGAGTCCTCGATGTTGTCGTAGAGCTTGCTGTAGCCCCGCACCTCGGCGAAGAAAAGGGCGACGGTGGGCACGCTGATCCAGGGGAGGGACTGCAGGGCGTAGGTGATCTCCCGCTGTACCTGGTTCTGTTGGGGGCAGCCAGAGGAGAGAAAGGGGGTCAGGGGAACAGCAGAACCATAGGAAGGTCGCTGCCCACTCCTAGCTGAGATGTGTGCTAGAGATTGCCAAAGGATAGGACGCCGTCCAGAGGGACCCAGACAAGCCCAAGAAGGGGGTTCACAGGAACCTCACAAAGTTCCACAGGGGGAAGCGCGGGGTCCGGGACCTGGGCAGGGGCACCCCCTGGCATCATAGGATCATAGATCATTTAGGTTGGAAAAGACCCTTGGGATCACCTAGTCCAACCATCTACCCTACTCTACAAAGTTCTCCCCTACACCATATCCCCCAACACCACATCTAAATGACTCTTCAACACAGCCAGGGATGGGGACTCAACCCTCTCCCTGGGCAGCCTATTCCAATGCCCGACCCCTCTTTCTGTGAAAAATTCTTTCCTAATGTTCAGTCTAAACCCACCCTGTTGGAGCTCGAAGCCATTCCCTCTCATTCTGTCACTAATGACCTGTGAGCAGAGACCAGCACCAACCTCTCTACAGTGTCCTTTCAAGTAGTTGTAGAGAGTGATGAGGTCTCTCATCAGCTTCCTCTTCCTCAAACTAAACAGTCCCAGCTCCTTCAATCGTTCTTTGTATGATTTGTTCTCCAGACCCTTCACCAGCTTCATTGCCCTCCTCTGCACCCACTCCAGCACCTCCATATCTCTCTTGTATTGAGGTGCCCAAAACTGGACACAATACTCCAGGTGTGGCCTCCCCAGTGCTGAGCACAGGGGGACAATCACCTCCCTCCTTCTGCTGGTCACACTATTTCTAATACAACACAATACATTGACACAGGCCAGGGGAAGGAGGGAGGGAGGGTAAGCAGTCTTGGCAAGGAGGATATGGGGGTACAGGCTGATGTGGATGGGGACCAATTTTTGAGAGGGGTCTGTGGTGAGGGAAGGAGGCATAGTGGTTGTAAGGTGAAAGAGGGTAGAATGAGAGGAGAGAGAAATGTTTTTTGAGGAGAGAGGGGAAGCAGAGGAACAGGTTGCTAGAGGCCCTGGGACATTCACAGTAGGGTCAGAGGGGCCTCCGCAGGATCCAAACTTGCCGAAGAACAGGTCGGAGGGGTTGGAGGAGAGGACCTTTACCAGGTCCCTCCATGTTAAACCAGTGTGTGGTTTGGTGATGGTTGATGTGGTTTTGGACCCCAGGGCCATTGCCGTTTCCAGAAGAATTAGTGGGTGCAGAGGGAGGAGAGTGGGACACGATGGGAGTACCGGTCCAGCCCGGTGTGGAGAGAGCGGGTGCCCAGCGTGATCAGGACCGGGCAGCCCAGCGTTTCGGGGGTAGGCGTTCTCAGGTGGTTTCTAGAGGCTCGGTGCGGGGGTGAAGCAGGGATTCAGGGTTGCACAAGGAAATTATCCCTCGAGAGGCGAGGGAGAGCAGAGTCCGCAGGGCCATTCGGAGCAGCCTCCCACCAGAGGAGGGCGAGGGGGACTCGGTCGGCACGGGGCAGGGGCGCAGGGGTGGGGGCCACCCACCTCTAGGAACTGGGGGTGTTGTTTGAGTCGGTGGTCAAAGATGAAGTAGTAGCTGAGGGTGCCGAAGAGCAGGTAGAGGGCCAGCGCCCCCAGGTTGGTGATGACGAAGAGGCTGAGGAGCTGGCGGCAGGGCTCGCCCTCGGGCCAGCCGGTGGGGTAGACATAGGGCGTGAGGAGGTGCCGGTCGGCGGCGTCCAGGACCAGGTCCATGGCGTGTCCTGTGGGAAAGAGAGAGGAATGGTTGGAGGGATGGTGGCCACCGTTCCCTGGGGCGGCGGGGGTCCAAAGGGAAGGGCGTCGAGGAGTGGCGTGGGGATAGAGGCGAGAGGGAGGGGAGGTCCGTTGTCCTCTAGGCTCAGGGTGGAGGGTCCATGAGGCCTGTCGGAGTGTCATCCATCGCTTGTTGGGAAGGGTTGGAAGGGTGACCTGTGTGTGACATAGAGGTAGGGTGGCCATCGCCGGGGAAGAGGGGTCCAGCACCGGGCAGCGCCCGTCAGGGGAGCGAGGTTTCGGGGAACGAGGTTCTCCTTTTTGGAGGGGACTCATCATCTCCGGGTCTATGGTGGCATCCGACCGGACGATGCGGGGTTCGGAAGCAGAGGGCGCAGCGTTGGGCATTACAGGGCGACGGTAGGAGCTCTTCCCGGGGGGTCTCAGCACCGGCAGGGACAGTGCCCGGCACAGACGTGACGGCGGGCGCGCAGGTGGGCACCGGGGGGGGGGGGTGTCTAGGGGAGGCGCAGGCGACAGGTCCCACGCTCCGCACAGCGCCGCGGGGGGGGACGGAGCCGGGGCGGGGGGGGGTGTCGGCGCGGCGGCATCGGGGCGTTCCGCGGGAGGTGCCGCTCCCTCGGCGCGGGGAGCGGGTCTCCAGAGCCACCCCCGTCCCCCCGTCCCCCTCCCCGCGGACCCCCCCGTCCCCCGGTACCTGGTTGCGGGTCCCGGCGCGGCGGTGGGCGGGGAGGGGCGGTGCCGGCGCCCGGTAGCGCCACGCGACGTCACCGCCAGCGCCACCTCGGGCCGTGACGTCGCGGGAGGGGGGGCGTGGCGCGGGGACAGCTCCGGCGGGGGCGGGCACCGGCACCGGTCCTCCCCGCTCGTCCGTCGGTGTCCCCGGTGCCTCAGGCAGGGGAAGGAGGGCTGGTCCGAGCGGGGAGCCGCCGTCGGACCCGTTCCCGGGGGGAGTCCCGCCGCCAGGGCGGTCGCGGGGTCTTCGGGTCTACCGGGGGCGGCTTGAAGATGAGGGTGGCACCAAACGGGAACGGGTGGCCCCGGGGAGGAGGAGGACGTTGCGTGCGGGCAGGGAGGAACCGGACCCTATCGAGGCAGATGGCAGCGGGTGCGATGCGACGGCGCGGGGTGCCAATGCGGGGACTGCCGCCGGGTTTCCTAGCATATCTCCGGGCTGAGCACGACAGGGGAGGTGGCCGGCGACCCCTCGGGCCAGGCACAGCCAGATTCGGGGCAGGAGGCTAGTAAGGGGTGGGACGCGGCAAGCGCACAGCGTGCTGGTGAGCCCCCGAGGAGCTGCGGGTTCGTGGGGACGTGTCTGTGCGTTGCTCTGCTCTCGGGAGAGAGAAGGATGAATACAGGTTGTGATATAAGGCAGGACTTTATTAGGCGTTGATCAGGTGGCTGTATATCAGGAATGGTTGGGAAGAGCACCCTCGAGTGTGTAGGGTCTGACCGGGTTGTCCAGGAGACTGTCTAGTAGGTTCCCGGGGCTTCGGAAAGAAGCCCGTCGCGTTGGAAGCTCCTTCTCTCACAGGGGAGTCTAGGTATGGCCAGGTCTAGACTCTGTCCCAGGCTCAGCATGGTATGTGTGAAGGAGGAAAGAGCATCTGGCAGGGAGCGAGGCCAGAGGGGCGGCAGGGCGGCAGGGCTGTCCGTGGTCTTCGTCGGTGAGGACTGTCAGCCCGGGATGGGACTCGTGCAAGGCTGGCAGTGTGCAGGGTGATCCAAGCGCAATGATTGTAGCAGAGCTATCATTGCATTGGACGTGGACAAAAGGGCAAAAGTCCAAGGAGAACTTAACTTGGCAACAATAGTTAAAGATAATAAGAAGAGGTTTTTTCAATATATCAATAAAAAAAGGAAGGCTAGGGAAATGAGGTGGGTGCCTTGGTGGTGGAAGACACAGAGAAGGTGGAGTTGCTGAATGCCTTCTTTGCTTTGGTCTTCACTGCCACAGCTGCCCCTCATGAATCCCAAACCCTGGAGACAAGGGAGAGGGTCTGCAGAGAGGAAGATTTCCCCTCTGTTGGGGAGGACTGGGTTAGAGACCACTTGGTCATACTAGACAGCCACAAGTCCATGGGCCCTGATGGGATGCACCCACAAGTGCTTAGAGAACTGGTGGATGTTAGTGCTAAGCCACTTTCTATCATTTTTGAGATATCTTGGAGAACGGGACAAGTGCTTGAAGACTGGAGGAAGGTGAATATCACCCCAGTCCACAAAAAGGGCAAGAAGGAGGACCCAGGGAACTACAGGCCAATTAGTCTCACCTCTGTCCCTGGGAAGGTAATGGAGTGGCCCATGCTGGACATCCTCTCCAAACACATTGAAGATCAAGAAGTTATCGGTATTGGTCAACACGGATTTACCAAGCGTAAATCATGCTTGACCAATCTGATAGCCTTCTGTGATTGTTGTAACTGGTTGGGTAGATGAAGGGAGAGCAGCAGA
>JAOTQQ010000010.1:4456612-4466993 GCA_026546715.1 Gallinago undulata
CCACACAAAACACCACCCAACACTAATCCATATCCCCAAGCACCATGTCAACTCGTCTCTTGAATACCTCCAGGGATTCCCAAGACAATTCCTCCATGATCCACATCCCCCCATCTCCTACAGGTGCCCTGACAGCCACAGCTGGGTCTCCTTCACACACGGGGTCTCTATGTCAACTAGTCACCTTGCCCAGTTCTGGACTCCCCAGTTCCAGAAGGATGGGGAACTACTGGAAAGGGTACAGCAGAGGGCTACAAAGATGATGAGGGACTTGGAGCATCATCCTTTGGAGGAGAGGCTGAGGGACTTGAGTTTTTTTAGTCTGGAGAAGAGAAGGCTGAAGGGGGATCTGATCAATGCCTATAAATACTTAAAGGGTGGGTTTCAAGAGGACAGGGCCAGTCTTTTTTCAGTGGTGCCCAGGGACAGGACAAGAGGAAATGGGCACAAACTTGAATATAAGAAGCTCCATCCCAACATGAGGAGGAACTTCTTTCCTGTGAGGGTGGCAGAGCCCTGGAACAGGCTGCCCAGAGAGGTGGTAGAGTCTCCTTCCCTGGAGACATTCAAACCCCACCTGGACACATTCCTGTGCAACCTGCTCTGGGAGGACATACTTTGGCAAGGGGGTTGCAGTAGGTGATCTCCAGAGGCCCCTCCTAACCCCATATCATTCTATGATTCTGTGAACTAACTCCAGCACTAAAGACACAGGCTCCCCTATGTCCCACCCTTCACAGGTCTTGGTCAAGTGTCTCCCTGATTGCAAGGTCCCCTGCTCCAACTGATGATAGCACCCCTTCGAGCATCTTCCCCAAAGAACACAACAAAAACCAAGGTGTGCTGAGCCACTTGGCCCTCAATTGCTTACCCTCCCTCGATGATGAAGTAGCGCAGCTTGTCATTGCTGTCCCGCGAAGGGGTGGCGTAGCACTTGTTCAGCATCAGGATGAGGTGGTTGGAGTCAGCCCCCACGACGAAGACCCCCACGTAGAGCACATCCCGGGTGGTGAGCACCACCTCGCCCTGCCGGTAAGGGTGCTTGTAGGAGGAGTTCTTGTACAGGGCCATCTTGGTCGTGAAGCTGCCTTCCTGCGTCGGCACCGTCAGGTTAATCACGCTAACAATGACAAAGAAATACTGGCTCAGGCAGAGGAAAGGTGACAAACCCCCATCTCAGTGCCTCGCTTTGGACCCTTGCCCACGTTCTCCTGCACCCTTGTGACCCTCCCCGGGGCCTACCTGAGCATCGGCCGCACCACCGAATCCAGGGAGATCTTGATGTCCAGCTCGTAGGCGCAGGAAAACTCCACGTTGATGGTCCGGTCCCGGGTGATGATGTTGCCCGTGTTATTCGCGCTCTCAATCCACACTGTGTTCTTGTACACTATGTGCGTGCTGTTGGACTGCAGAAGGAACACAGGGTGTCACTCGGGACTGGCTGTCTCTCCTGCCCTGCTTCTAAGAACGCCCCTAAATGCCCCTAAATACCCTTCTGCTGCCTCTGGCCAGCGGGGCTAGGAACCATCAGGCAGCATCTTTAATCTAAAACACGTGCCTCTGGTTTTGCCTGACCCCATCCCATTAAAACACCTTCCAAGCATCCCTTACACCAGCACATGATCCCCACCCCGACCCTGGCATCGAGCGCTGCTGAGGAGGAGGACTGCCTGGTTGGCATGAAGCTGTGCCGCTTTGATGCCCTCCATGCCAACAAGAGCCCAACATACACAGACCGCTCTGCTCAGCTTCCCAAATACTTCTCTGCCTCTTCTGGACCAGAATGAGCAATGGTAACCCCATGCTAAAAGACCCTGTGTGCTACAAAGCCCACCCATGACCTGCAGCCCAAACGTGAGATGTTCAGAGCTACATGTGCATCCCAGACCTCAGTTGATTCTCAGCTCCCGGTCTCTCCAAGCCATATCCCAAAAGCACGCTCCCCTCACCTCCTCCACCGTCAGGTTTGCATGAAGGAGAAGACACCTGAGATGAACAGACACGACTTTGCTCCCAGGCAGGTGTGCCATGGCTCACCTGCACCAGATTGCCGCAGTTGCCCTTGGTGTTGTTGATCTGGAAAGAGATGAAGTCCTCCCCTTCGATGCCGGGGCACTGGCGGTCGTTGACCCTCACCCCCTCGCGCTCAAAGCCCAGCTGGAACAGCTTGCACTTCGAGATGGACACCTCCATTTGGGCGGCTTTGCAGGTCACCTCTGCATCAATGATGTCATGGGTGGCTAGAGGAGAAGACAGGTCATCACAAATGGCACCGTGGACCCAGGCCGCCGACCTGCTGGTCCCTCCTCCACCCATCAGAAATGGGCCCCCACAGTTGCAGGGTCCCACAGTTGCACCTTGCCCATGCAATGTCCCTGTGGCTCAAAGCACTCCCCAGACAGAGCTGCTCATAACTCCCATTCCAGAAAACCTCCTCCCATCCCAGAAAACCTCCTCCCGTCCCAAACTGTACATGGTGGCAAAACTCTGTCATGGAATCATGAAATTGTTGGAGTTGGAAGGGACCTCTAGAGATCATCCAGTCCAACTTCCCTGCCAAAGCAGGGTTGCCCAGAGCACATCACTCAGGATGGCATCCAGGTGGGTCTTGATCTCCAGAGAAGGGGACTCCACACCCTCCCTGGGCAGCACTTTCACCCTCACCTACCCTAAAGAAGTTCTTCCTCATATTTGAGTGGAACTTCCTATGTTGCTATGGAACTTCCTATGTCTTGACAGAGCTCCTGGCCCTTGGCACCTCCTTTCCCAAAGCCCCAGTACTATGATTACCTCACGCACACCCCAGGCCACTCGCTCTGTGGCCGGGGACCAGAGGACTCACTGTTCCCGTAGGGTGGGGGCTCGATGCACCCACACAGCTCCCCACCGTTGTCCAGCTCGCAGCTGCGGTTGGGGCAGTCGGCGCCCACGCAGGGATCTTCCACCACTCCTGCTAAACAGCACAAGAGAGAGCACAAACACAACCTTTATCCTCAGACCCCAGGGCGGGAGCGTCTCCGACTGCCCCCACCCTCTACTCTCCCCCCTTCTCGGGGGGTTGCGGTCCCGGCGGGACGCAGCTCCCCACCGCCCTGAAGACCCCCGGCTCTCTTACAGCAATTCTCCTTCTCGATCCACTCGGTGCCCAGGATCCCGAAGGTGCGGCAGGCCTCGCCGTAGGCAGCCAGCGAGCCGCACAGCTGGACCTTCTTGTGGTTGTAGCAGCCATCCAGAAAGCAGGACTCGTAAAAGGGCAGGGGGTCCAGGAGGCCGTAGCAGGGCTGGAAGAAGCCTTTCATGTCCGTCAGCTTCAGGCAGTAGCTGTCGCTCTGCAGGTCCTGGATCTGGACGTTGTCGCAGGAGGCGGCGTACTGCGAGTACTGCAGCTCGTTGCAGCTGTGGGCACCGGACACGTCGCAGGGGCTCCCGAGGCTGCCGGCCCCCGCTCCCGCTCCCCGCCCGGCGGGGAAGGGCCCCCCACTCCGACCGCTCACCTCTTCTGCATGCCGTTGGTCTTCCAGCTCTGCGCCAGCACCACGCTGCTGACCGCCGGCTTCCCCCGCAGCGTGGCGTAGTCGTCCGTGCGGTCGCCGTTGAAGTTGCCGCAGAGGCCGCACACCTTGTTCTGCAGCCGCTCCCCGATGGTGATTTTGATGACGTTGAAGCCGTTGTAGCGGATCTGGATGTCGGGGCTGGAGTCGATGACCAGGAAGCCCTCCTGGCTGAAGATCTTCGTGGAAAGCCCCGTGACGAAGGGGATGCTCACGAGGCTGCCGTTCACCTGGAGTGGGAAAGGACACGAGGCTGACATCTCGTCTCATCCCTCCCATCCCCTCTGCCTGTGGATGCAAGTGTTAGACACAATATCCCAGCCGTGAAAACATGCCACCTTGTCTTTAGCAGGGGCTCCTCCTCCTCCTCCCAGCTCCAGGCGATGGATTGCTCTGAACATATCCCCTCCCTTAAATGCACCCCAAATGGAACCCTAACTCATGTGCAGAGGCTCATGAAGGGCCACAGGCAATGTCCTTCAGAGACTGAGTGACACTGCAGCAACAACCAGCCCTTCGTACCCCTCTGCTCAGAAGGACAGCTTCATCCACACCTCCACGATGAGGATGGGCACACGACTACAAATTCCCAAGGCTGTGGATGGTGTTGCCTCCTGCTGGCCTTTTCACCTCAGCTGGCAACCCTCCCCACAGCCAGAGGACAGCTGCATCCCTCCCCTTAGAAGATTCCTCCACTGGGATGCAGAGCCACTGACAGAGCCTTCTGAGACCCTCATGATGGAGACTGTTGGGTGGCCCCAGGTGCCCTTCCTCCTCCACTCCAAAGTTGGTCCCCTGCCACCCCGATGAGACCTTACCTTGACGGTATTCCTATCACTGATGAGGATCTGCTCCTCGTTGATGTAGAAGTACACGGGGGAGATGATGGTGAGGTTGGGCGAGGACCACTTGTCAAAGTTGATGATGAGCTGGAAGGAGAAGTCGGGCAGCTTCTGGCAGATGGTGGAGAGGACGAAGGCGCAGTTGGCGGGGAAGCGGAGGAAGGCCCCGTCGAAGGTGCGGAAGACGCCGCCGCCCGCCGCCAGGCAGAAGGAGGTCCTGGTGCTGAAGCAGCCGCGGACGCCGTTGCGCAGGGCGCACTCCTCGTCCGACTTGCAGTGCCGCGGGTCGCACTGGATGAGGTTGCGTCGGAAGCAGCGGCACCGGCGGGTGCAGTCCCCGTTCCAGAAGAGCTGCTTGGGCTGAAAGAAGGACCTGTCATGAGCGGGGCTGGCCGGGTAACCCTGCAGACATGTGGTTTACCTCCCTCTGCTGCACAGAAAGCGAGAGGAGAGAGGAAAAGGCACAAAGAACACGCTGGCACCTCCCTTGCAACATCTCTGCTACCCAAAGGCACGAGGCTACTGCATTTTTCTGCTCCCACTCCAACATCCCTCTCCTCTCGTACACACACAAAACCCACAGCATGCTAAATACCTCCTTCACCTCTTTCCTGCACCCTGCCAGCTGTCCCCTGGGGTCCCCATGTAGCAGTACCCCAATACTGGCTCCCTGTGGTCTCAAGGCTGGGCAAAGACACCTTATGCAGAACAGTTTCACCGACACAAATTATAACCCACTACCACGGCACAACCCACTGAATCACAGTCCCAAGTAACATAAATGAGTAAATTCCATGTGAAACAGTAAACTCCTCTCGTGGGTAATACCTAGAGCAATCTGGTCACACAGCACTGGACTTCAGCACTCATCAAAGCCCACCTTTCCAGTTACCACACTTTCTTCCCCCCTCCTCCAGTTCCCTCCTGTCCCTGCCTGACACTCGAATTACTTTCACTCAACACTCATGTCACAATTTTGCCAGGCAAAAAGACTCACCACACAGCACACTGTGGGAGAACATCCCTCCTCTCTCCCTACCTCTGGTACCCCCTGGAGCCTCCAGAGCCCCGTGTCACTGCTGCATCATCCCTACCCTCACCGACAACCGGTTTCCACCACCAGCGCGGTACCTGGCTCTCGCCTTGTGAAGTCTTACTGACTCCACTTTTCCACTCATCTAGTAGATGTAAGCTGGTGGTCAGATCAGAGCTGGCCCCAACACAGGGACTCCTCTTGCAAGAGCAATGGTAATGTGCTCTGCAGCTCAGAGGATGAGTTGGGACGCCTCGGCCTCAGCAAACCCCAACAAACATCCCACTGGCCATGGCAGGGGCTTCGCTACCCAACCCACATCCCCTCTCTCCTCCTCTGTTCGATGGACATCTGCATGCTCTGCCCCTTATTTCCCACCCTGTCTGGCCTGATGCAACAGCACCAGACTTCAGAGCAATCCCCAAACGTGGCCATGGACCAGCAGACACCTATGATGCTGATGACCCTTCCCTCCAGGCCCTGCAGAGCGCTTGTTCTGGCTGAGGCTATGACCCTGGCAAACAGACACAGCTCAACGCTCATTAAGGGACCAGCCTGGCTGCTGTCCCCACTCAAAGCACGGAGTCTCTGCCCACAAATATCAGAAAGAGGGTGGGAGAAGGCCCCAAGGGAATGACGTGAGCGTCGTACCTCGTAGTATTTGCCGTCGGAGTAGCAGCCGCAGTTGTGGGGAAGGATGCAGCTCTTGCCGTTGAGGACGTACCCGGGGTCACACTGGCATCCCTCCACGCAGTAGTGGCTGCAGTCACTCTTCAGCCGGATGGCGGCGCATCGGGGCTGGCACAGGGACACGCAGCTCTCATAGTGGCTGTTGGGGGGACAGCTGACGGCTGCAATGTGACCAGAGGACAGTACACAGACAGATCAGCTCCCTGGACAAAATCAACCAGCCAACACATAGGGCTGTCATCCCCACTGCTGGTGTCCCTGGGCACCTAACTCCCCTGCCAAGGTGGTTATCACGGACCACTTTGCCCAGAGAGGGACCCGGAGCTCCTGGGCATCCGACTGAAGGGAAAAGGCAGCCTTCATCCCTCCATCCTATGCTGCTTGCCAGCTGCCTAGTCCAAGCTGTGCAACACTTCTCCATTACTCAGTGCTGTCTGAGAGCTCCTGCATCCCAGTTTCCCCAGAGCCCCTTTCCTTGTGCTCCCTGCTCTCCAGCAAACCAGCCTCCTCACTGACACCAGGCTCATGTCTCCCTCCAGGAAGGATGCCCTTGCTAGCCCAGGGACCTCTGTGCTCTCTGCGTGGGGACACGCTTCAGGAGGTGTGGTTTTGCCTATCAGAGCATGAAGCCTGTGGGGGCTGCTGCCCCTGCCTGGGCAAGCTGCCTCTCCCTGTGCCCCGCTGGCTCACCAGGGACCACTTAAGACACAGCGTGTGGGTTGGTGGCCTCGCTGCCTCTGCCCCCTGAGATCCATGCCTACTGTGCCAAGGGTTTGCTTGTTAGAAGGAAGAACAACCTAAATTAAATTTTCAGTCTTGTTAGAAAAGACAATTACTTCCCATCTGATTTGCCAGATAGATTGGCTGCCAGACAGGCTCCCGGCCCCCTCCTCGGGAGCCTAATTGAACATTGCATGGTAGTCTTATTGACAAGAACATGCAGCTTCATTAGAGCAAACACACACTCCTGCCTTTGGAGCTGACTAATACAATTCCTGCTTAACAGCGGAGGGATGGCTGATACCTTCTGAAATTGAGCCTTTCCCCTCTCCATCCTCTCTTCCCATACAGTTCAGAACAAATCCAAGAGAACATAGTGCCCCACACCCAGCCAGCACAGGAGGGACAGGCTGCCGGGCCACCAATCCACAGACTGGTCCTCACTGGTCTGCAGACAGGGCAGTCTGAAACACCTGGTGGTGACCGTGTGCACACCCACTCCACCACTTTAGCCCACCACTCCCTCCATCAGCTGCAGGGGAAAAGGGGGACCCCAGGGACACCCCTGGCCACTGGCTGTAGGGACCTGGGTCATGTCCAAGCCTGGAGGTGGCAGGAGCTCCAGAGTCGGAGCTCTGGAGAAGCATGAGCTGGAGCAAGAGCTCTGGAGCTCCACATGGTGCTCTGCTTCCTCTCTATGGGCTGAGCTACAGCTACCCCAGGAAATACCTCTAGGAAAAGAAGGGCCCGGAGGCAGGGTGGCACTTACAGCATGAGGTGAAGTTCCTCCAGCCTGTAATGGCGATGCCCTGGGTTTGGCACGTGCTGGCATAATTCTGCAGCCAGCTGCAGGCCGTTTGCATGGCTCCCCCGTCGACGCAGGTGTCAAAGAGGCAGTTCTTGTAGAAGAAGCCAGGGCTGATCTTGCTGTGGCACTTGGCGAAGACACCGCTTTGGCTTGGGATGAGGCTGCAGAGCTGCTGGGGTTTCCAGAAGCCTTCCACCTTCCCGCAGGCTGGGCAGCGGTCGCCACAGCCCACCCGGCAGAACGCATCCCGCTTTGCCCAACTGTGGACAAAGTCGATGACACTGGTGGCTGGCATGCCACCCGAGGCCACCAGGTCGTCCTCGGGATTGCCGTTGTAGCGGCCACAGAGGCCATAGGTCAGGTTCTGGAAGCTGCGAGGGACAGTGACGGAGAGAAAGGTCTTCCAGTCGTACACCACCTTCAGCCCAAAGTCAGTCTCAACCACAATGTGAAAGCCAAAGGCAAAGATGTTCACTTTGCCTTGGCCCAGCTTCAGGGGCAGGTAGAGACGCTCATCATTGACCTGTAGGGAAGAAAACGAGATGCACCATGAGTGGAAACAGTGATCAGAGCAGCCGCAGGAGGACACAAACAAGGGCTGCTCAGCATTCCCATAACAAGGTCTCCACCGGCCTCACATCTACATCCAAAACAAGGCAGCCAAAATGCAAGCCCCCTCCAAAACCCATGCCTGGTGGCACCCTAGGGATAAGCCTGAGCTCACACCCTTCCCGACCCCCAGAAAACATTGTAAGCCTTAAGGTCTCCTGCCTAGCGAGTTGCTCCCTGATTTGGGAGCCACAGCAGGAAGAAATAACCCTGGCCTTCGTGGCCCTGCACTCACCAGCACAGTGTATTTGTAGGCACGGTGGATGACGATGTTGTAATTGAAGACCTCCACTTCAACTTGTTTCACCCACAGGGCCAGAGAGGTGTCCCGATCCTCGTTCTTGGCCGTGACGGTGAACGTCGGGAAAGTGTCCGAGCGCTCGGCCCTCGGCCGGGTGATTGTGGTGCACAGGACCAACGCGCAGCTGCTCTGGAAGTCAAAGGTGTAGCCGTCAAAAGTCAGGTAGTGTCCGTAGCCGGAGACGATGCAGGAGGCGTCGGTGCGGACGTGGCAGTAGTAGAGGCCGTTCTCCTCCAGGCAGTACTCGTCATCCTTGCAGGAGACGTTCTCGCAGTACACGCTGTTGTCGGAGCCGTTGCAGTAGCAGAGGAAGTGGCAGGAGATATCCATCCAGAAGGTCTGGTTGGTGGCCAGCTGGCGCCCCTCGAAGTTGCAGCCGCACTCGCCGCGGGGGATGCAACGCGTGCCGCGCAGGGCGAAGCCCTCGTCGCACTGGCAGCCCTCGGTGCAGGTGTCCGCGCAGACGGGCCCCGTGGCCAGGGTCTCACAGGTCTCCACGCAGCTCATGCACTCCTCAAAATGGCTGTTCTCCGGGCAGGCGAGAGCTGCGGGGCCAACAAACACGGGGTGTGAGCGCCAGGCTCCGGCAGCCCCGGGACAGCGCTGGGTGGGGGAACAGGCAAAAGGGGGGAACGGGGTGAGCGGCCACCTATTTGAGGGGGGGGGGGGGGGGGAAGCAAAAGGGGAAAAAGTCCCAGCACCCTGCTGGCCACCGGCTCTCCCCATCTCTGTTACAACCCCTTCTCTTGGACATCCCCCTCCTCACATCACAGATGTGCCCCACCTTGTGCTGAGAGACACCTCCTCCCACTATTTCAGAGGGTACGAGGCCAGACAGCCTCCCTTGAACCTCCACGGAGGAGATGGGGGCTGTCTCCCCACTTCCACACTGGGGATTATTCATAGAATCGTTTGAGTTGGAAGGGACCTTACAGATCATCAAGTTCCAATCCCCTGCCATGGGCAGGGACATCTCCCACTAGAGCAGGTTGCTCAAGGCCCCATCCAGCCTGGCCTTCACATTCGCTTCTGAATTATGGAAGTTTTCCCATCAACAGCAAGTCTATAGCGACAGCTAAAAACAAACGTTGTTCAAATTACCCTCTGGTGGTGGCCTACAGCGCTGTCAGACACCATCTGTGGTTCCAGAATGCTCCTACACTGCATCATAAAACTTCTGGTGCCTCCTGAAATGCCACCCTGAAGCTGCTTCACTGGGAATTCTGTCTCTGCTGGCATGAGGGCTGCTTAGGAACTGCTGTCTGGCACACAGGGTGGCGCTGCCTGGCCTTTGGACTTGTGAGACATTGCATTCCTTCTGCAATTTCCCTTTCCCTTCCCTATCCTATGCAGGAGACTGTTTTGTACGTGCTGACCCCCACCACGGCAGAAAGCTCCCGCAGACATAGCTCTTTTGATGGCAAAGCCCGTCTTTGGCTGACCAGGAGAAAGAGCAGGGAAATTGTCCCAGATTGTTAGTGTTTAGATGCCTCTGCCCCTTTGGACACCTGATGCTGCCCTAAGAGCTGTAGGGTCAGGATCTCCCACCCAAACAGCCTTTCTGCTATTGAGTATCTTCCAGCTCGGCCACAGAGGAGCACCCTGTGGGAAAGGGGGACCCACCAGAGATGAGAGCAGAAAGGAATTCTTTCCTGTGAGGGTGGTGAGGCACTGGAGCAAGTTGCCCAGAGAAGCTGTGGCTGCCCCATCCCTGGAGGCGTTCAAGGCCAGGCTGGATGGGGCTTTGAGAAACCTGCTCTAGTGGGAGGTGTCCCTGCCCAGGGCAGGGGGGTTGGAACTCGATGATCTTTAAGGTCCCTTCCAACT
>JAOTQQ010000010.1:4469635-4517567 GCA_026546715.1 Gallinago undulata
CCCACAACAGAGACGACGCAGAGTGACCTGGGATCCCCGCTTGATGGTAGAATGGAATCATAGCATTGTCTAGGTTGGAAGGGACCTTAAAGACCATCTAGTCCAACCATCAACCTAACCCTGACAAAAATCACTAAACCATATCCCTAAGGACTATGTCAACCCATCTTTTGAACACCTCCAGGGATGGTTCCTCAACTCCTTCCCTGGGCAGCCCATTCCAATGCTTGGTAACCCTTTCGGTGAATAAATGTTTCCTAATATCCAATCTAAACCTCCCTTGGCACAACTTGAGGCTGTTTCCCCTTGTCCTATCTCCTGTGACTTGGGAGATGAGACTGACCCCCACCTCTCTACAACCCCCCTTCAGGTAGTTATAGAGTGCGAGAAGGTCTCCCCGCAGCCTCCTCTTCCTCAGATTAAACAACCCCAGCTCCCTCAGCTTCTTTTCATAAGACTTACTCTCCAGACCCCTCACCAGCTTTGTTGCCCTTCTCTGGACCTGCTCCAGTACCTCAATGGGCCCCTCCGTTTCTCTCCCACACATCCCAGCCATTCCTCTCATGCAAGCAGTAGCTTCTCTAAAACGGCCCCGGAGCCCTCAAGCCACCCGCAGCTGCAAGCAAGGAGGGTGGGATAAAAAGCATGCCAATGGCTAGTCCCCGTTCTCATCCAGCCTCCAGCCCTCATCATGGCAGCAGACCCTCTGCAGACCAATGCTGAGCTCCCAACTCCTACCACCCCTTTCGCTGCTGCAAGGGTGCGATGCCATGGAGAGGACGGACCCATCATCTCTCTCCCGACTCCCTCCACCTTGGGCAGCTCCCTCCCCTGAACTTCTCATCTCTACACATTTCTGGGCACGCGGGCAGACCCCTGAAATCACTCCCCCTCCCACCAGAGAGGGAAGCTCCCCGGGCACGAACACGGTAACAACTCACCGCATCCCGTCTGGGCCCGCCACTCTCCCACCGAGATGCCCAGGGCTTGGCACACCGCGGCGTACGCCTGGATGGCTTGGCACAGGCCAGTGTCGTTCTCCCGCGCGCTGCAGAGGTCGTAGACGCAGCTGTGGACGAAGGCGGTGGGGTCCACGACGGCGCTGCACTCCCACAGCGGCCCCCCGCTCTTGTTGATGAAGCCGCAGTACTCGGAGGTGAAATAGAGAGACTCAGTGGCGGCGTCGCAGAGGCTGCAGTTCTCCAAGCAGCCGGGCGAGCATCTCCTCTCGGGGTGGGGGACTCGCCAGCTCTCCCCCAGCTCCGGCACCGACGTGGCCAACCTCCCGTCCGAGCGGAGGGTGTCGTCCTCGGGGTCTTTATTGTAATTCCCGCACAGACCGCACGTGGTGTTGATGTACGTGCCCGGAACGGAGACGGAGGCGTAGTGTTGTCCGTCGTAGGTCACCAGCAAGCCAAAGTCGGTCTCCAGGGCCGTGGACAAGCCGCTTTGGTAGACTTTTATTGCACCCAGCTCCAGGGAGATGGGTAGGGACACCATCAAGTCATCCACCTGTGGGAACAACACCAGGCGACTGAGCTGGCACATGAAATAGCAGAGCCCTCACACCGGGACACAGACAGGACCCGTATGGCCCCGTTATGGGGTCTTAAGGTTAGGGATGTGCGGAGAAGGACAGCCGTCAGTAAGCCACAGGCATTTGCCATCACGCCTGTCACTCCTGCCCTTTTCCTGAGGGACACGTGGGAGCCCAGAAACGTCATCCCGCACTCCCAGGGCTCACCGCCTCCTCCTCGGAGCCCGCCTGGCAAGTTCTCCCCTTTCAGCGGGGCTCTTACCTTTGCTTTCCCAAAGCTGCCCTTGGGGAGGACGATCTTGTGCGAGTAGACCTCCACAAAAATATCCCTCAGCCAGGAGACGGAGGAGCCGCCTCGGTTCTCGTTCTTGGCCTCCACGTTGAAGTAGGGCAGCTGGGAGCCTGGCCAGCACTGCCTGGCGAGGAGGTAGGAGCAGGAACCCTGGAAGTGAAAGAGGAAGCCATCGAAGGTGTGGTAATGTGGATCTCCGAACACCACGCAGGTGCTGCTCTCCACCGGCACGCACTGGAAGAACTTGGTCTTCAGCTCGCACGCTTCAAAGGGGCCGCAAGCCATCTCCTGGCAGAAGATCTCGTTGTTGAAGTCCAGGCAGCGGCACTTGGTGGTGCAGTTGGCGTTGTCCCAGAAGATCTCCCCTTGACGGAGAAACTGCCCTAAAAAGACAAAAAAAAGGAAAAATCCACGCTACATCACTTCTCTAAAGGGAGGAACATGCTCTCACTGCACCGCGACAGTTCTCGGAGGGGTCTGCTGGCCCTACGATCGAGACTGTCGCCAAAGTGTCCTGCTGCCAGGCTTCTCGGCTGCTTCCTTTGTGCAGGCTCCTGGCAGGAGCTGCTCAGCAAAGTGCTGCAGTCCCAAGCTTCATTTTCCATGTACGGTGCGTCCCTTTTAATTCCCACCCACACCACAAGTCCATCGGATGGTGTGAGCACTGGGGTCGGTGCCGCGCTGCACAGGCTGGCTAACTTGAAGGCTATTCCTTCCATTTTGGACACCCACCGCCCTCGTTCTTCTTCAGTATCACAGGACACAAGAGCCATTTGTGTGACTTTTCTCTAAGGGAATGTCCACTGGTAAAGCCCACGCCTTTTGGAGGCCATTTCTAGTGCTGTCGCTGTACTTGCGCCGTCCCTCGACTTTGTCACCATCTCCATAATTCCTCTGTTGACACAACTTTGCCGGTCGCATTCCCTCCCATTCAGAAAGTGCTCGTAGTAGTTATGAAACCAAAGAGCTGCTGACAAGTGACTTCCGCGCCGCACCCCAGCGACAAGGGGAAACGATGAGTGATCGCGCCGCGAGAGACAGAGCAGACTTGTTACACGGCGACACTGTAAAGGGAGGCAGGTTTGTCTGGCGAGAGACATGAGAGAAGACGAGAGAACAAGGGTGGCAAACACCCGTGAGAGTTTCCCTCTCCTCCATATGGCCATCTTTCACACTTCTCACGCTCCTGGCTTCTGCCGTGCGCCGCCTGAGTTTACCTCTCCTAAACTTTTTGTTCTCTTCCCTGCCTCCTACAAAAGAAGCTATTTTCCACTTCCTTGCAACAAACATCATCTCCTTTTAGAGAGACCCACTCGCAAGGGCTCCTGTGCCAACCGTCCCAGCTGATGCATCTCCTCTCATGGGGGGTGACCAACTGTCCACTGTGAAACGTGAATCCAGTGGTGGGATCTACCCATGCTGCCCTCGTCACCTGCAAAGCTGACACCAGCTTTCAGCCTCTTTGCAAAGCCCAGCCCTTCTTCCTGGGGTCAGCAGCTGGACACGAAAACATCTCCTAGGGCTGCAAGAGCCTTGGGATCTCATGGACCTTCTTCGGTACAGTCCTAAACCAGGACAAAAAGAAGCCCCACACGTCTCAGAGTGGTGACATCTCCAGTGTCCGTCGGCAAGTGACGATTCTCTCTTGCTAGAAAGACTCCCAGAGCACAGTGGATGCTCCTGACAGTTTTATTTGTCAAACAGTAATACAATAATCTCTCTGCAGCAGAGTCTCTGCGCTTTTATTATTCCCTTTATATCCTCATGCTGTCAGTGACACATGCACAGACACTGTAACTGGTGCAGGGACACGGTATTTATCCTGCCTGGAAAAGTCTGCTATTCTCCCTGCAGAAGGGAAATGGAGCCATGCCATCAGCATTCCTGCTCTGCTGCAAGAGGAAACTGCTGTCCACAGAGCTTTCTCATTGTGACCATCAGCATTGCAGAAAACCATCAAAACGACTCAGTGGCATTCAGTTTCTGTGAAACACTTGACTTCAGATAAGGGTTCTCCTTCTGGGCTGCAGGAATGGAGGCTTACAGCAATACCATGCTACTAAAATCCCAAGAAGGAAAAAGACCTAGGACAGATGACAGTTTAACTTGCCGGTGGATGAAAGCAACGCCGAGAGCCGAGAAGACTCCTGAGTGTTTAGGGGACTCTCTCTGTTTTCTCTGAGCTGCCAAGTCCACCCTCATCCACACTGAGAATGTGCTGCAATTACTCCTTGTGAGCAGGGTCAGGCCATCCGCGGGCGTGCTGACATCCTTCTGGGAGAGACAGCGCCAGCTGGGACAAGGAGCAACCAACGGCTGATGATGGCTTCTTCTCACACTCTGTTGAGCCCGTTCTTTGGCTGGACAAGACGTGCCAAACAATGACAAAGGCCTCTGTCTGCTCTTCAAGGTGTTAGCGCTTCGCTTTGGCCAGACGGACAATTATCACTGGAAGTTGGGTGATGACTTTGCCCAAAGGACCCAAACCCTGCTCGTGTCTTTCTGTCCCCGCAGCTGCAGTAGGTCCAGCAGCCCAGAGCACTGAGGGACTTCTCCCACCAGCTTCCCAACAGCATTACCCTTTCCTGCCACTGCTCCCCCGGACCTGAAAAAAAAAACCCAATGCCATTCCCCCCTTACCTCTCAGGCTGCAGCCATTGGCTGGGTCTATTTCTCTGCCATCTATTTTGAAAGCCCAGCGCCCGGGGATGTTAACGTTGGTCGTTTCTTCAATATTGACTATGTCTGGGGTTCTGGAGCCTGGGATGCTGAAGAAGTTGGTGATGTTTCCTCCATTGAAGCCAGCCTAAAACAGAGAGAGAGACCAAATTTCATCACGCTGTGGGAAAGCGATGCTGCATTTCCACACTCCTCTGCCCCCTGAAATAACTCCTGAGTGTAGCTTTTTCAGTTTTAAAGTCTCTTTTCAGATATTTCAGTTATTTTGGGTCTGAGTGAAAAGCTCAACAGGTACTACAAGCAGTATGGATCTATATTTACACATTTATGTATGTATATATGTACATGTAGATCTACAGGTCTATGTATTGAGTGGCCAGGCTCCCCATAGGCAGGGAACTTCACCCCCCCCCGGGGCAGACACAGCTGACACCAAGTTTTGGGGTGTTTGTCCCACTGTGCATTAGGCTTGCAAGATCAGCGCTGGGGATGTTGAGGGGACTGGGTGGTGTGAGCAAGCTACAGGCACAAGAGCTCGACGGAGACGGAGGTACAGGTTCAAGAGCCTCACCTGGGCCATCACCCCGCCGAGACCGGTCAGGGGGTCCCCTCCGCTGGCTGTCCCTGTGGTCCAGCTGATTTCATGGTAGTTAAATAGGGCAAAGGACGACACTCCATCTGTGATCAGGACAGCTTGGAAGGTGTTCACCTGTTGAAAACCATGAGCACAGTCACAAGGTCAGCCTGCTTTTCTCACGCTGCTGGCCTGCCCTTCTGCCACATTCATCTCTGGCCCAGGTGGGACCCAGGAGCCTCCTGGTGAAGCCTGGTGAAGCCTAACGAGACCCAAAATACACTTGTCCTTGCTGCTGCGACTCCCCAAGCTCCCATCCCTGGCGCTGCCTCCACCTGGGAGGACACGACTGTCTCCAATCCAATCTAACACCAATAGATGGCAGCATGAGAATAAGCTGGTGGGGAAAAAGCAGGATTTGGGTTGTTAGGACCTGTTATCTTCCATTACCCTATCTTAGCTTTACTCCTCGCCGCATTATCTTACCCGCTTCCCTTCCGCGTTCATACCCTACAATACCATTAACGGTGGATTACATCCAAAGCCAACCATGTGTGTCATGTACTGTGCTCAGCTGCCAAATCTCCCTCGCTCAATCTGCTGCTCGTCTTCTTCCTTTCACTGGAAATGACGCTGCCTTTCCAGGCCCCCAAACTCCAAGCACATTCACGCCACGGCCGGCCTGGGCCCCACGCAAGAAGGGTGAGCTTTGCCAGCCAGCAAAGGTGGTGTAGCCCCAAGCCCTTCGCTTTTATGGTTCCACAGAAAGGAAGAAAAGGCCTTCACAGAATCAAAGAATGCTATGGGGTTGGAAGGGGCCTCTGGAGATCATCTAGTCCAATGCCCTGCCCAAGCAGGTCCACCCAGAGCAGGTTGCACAGGAATGCGTCCAGGTGAGGTTTGAATGTCTCCAGAGGAGACTCCACCTGGGCAGCCTCTTCCAGGGCTCTGCCACCCCCAAAGTGAAGAAGTCCCTCCTCATGTTGAGATGGAACTTCTTATGTTCAAGTTTGTGCCCATTTCCTCTTGTCCTGTCCCCAGGCACCACTGAGAAAAGACCAGCCCCATTGTCCTGACACCCTCCCTTTAAGTATTTATAGGTGTTGATCAGATCCCCCCTCAGCCTTCTCTTCTCCAGACTAAAAAGCCCCAAGTCCCTCAGCCTCTCCTCATAAGAGAGATGCTCCAGGCATCCATGCAGATCCAGCAGCAGAGATCATTGCTGGGAACTAACAGGAATTCAATCGTCTCAGCTTTCTGCACTTTCCTGTCCTCCCCATCCTTGCCCGCTCTGTGCCGGGACCGTGCCATGATAAAGGACTGCTCCTCCTTCCTCTGAGTGAGCAGGATCTCAGTGGAGGACAAAGCTTGCACTGCCCCTCTTTCAGTTATCCAAGACCACTACCAGGAGCCCAGCCCCAGAAACATTTATCAGGTGCTTCAGGAAAGCACATCAATCGCATCACCTCACGCTGGGAAGGGCTAGATCTTACCCTGCCAGCCTGAGCTGCTCGGCAGTGACAGCAGCTCACACCAGCTGCTGGGTGAAGGGAAGGCTCCAGAGCCCCCAGGGGCTGAGCATCACTTGGTGCCACTTCACACTCCCCTACAGCAAAGCCGCTCGGCGGTTGACTCTTGGCGCCGAGGGGAGCACAAATGCCTGCGGATTGAGAAGGGGACCCCGGGGCTGCACTTGCAAGCCACAAGGGGAAGTCACTTCCAAGGCACTTTAGGCTCCTGCCATGAGAAATGCTGGAAACGGAGGCGAAGCAGCCTGCACGAGCTGTCAGGGAGAGCGGGAGGTGTGGGCAGAGCTGCGAACGGCACAGTTCACGCCGGGCCAAGCGGCAGAGCAAGCTCATGGGGAACCACCATTTCCACTCCTGCATCCTCTCCTCGGGATTCCGCCTCCTCCACCAGCTCCTCCTCCAGCTTCCACCTTCCTCCTTCACCTCCTCAGCTCACCTTCTCCTCTTCCCCCACCACTGTACCATCAGAAAGCACTAACACATAAAGGCAGCGTCGCTTTTTTATAGTGCAAAAATGCCTCTTCGATGGAGCAACAAACCCTGCTCCCGTCGGGTGTCTCTTGGAGGGTGGTGGGAGCTGAGGGTACCAGGAGATTTGGGGTGGTGGACACTCCAAATGTGTGTCCATCCGTTAGGAGCACTTACACGAACCACACACATTTCCCTGCTTGAGGCTCACGGCCCAACAGGCACCCAGCACCCTCAACATCTAACAGGGCTCTGGGAGACTGAACCCGTTGGCTTGGGTGTCATCCCGAGACAGTCCCCGCAGCATCCCTGAGGCCACGTTCCCAAACATTGTTTTCTGCAGCTTTTCTGCACCGCGATGAGTTTCCTGCTTAAGTTACAGCGTGCCATTCTGTGTGCCAACCCGGAGCCCTGGCCGCTATTGAACGGGGAGGCTGCTCTATAACAAAAATAAATTGCATTGTGTTGCAAATGTAATTCTTCAGGCAATACACGAATCTCTATATTGCTTGCTGTCTGCAAATATATATATACATGTATTTTTCTTTCTGCAAGCACTGCCAGGGCTGGCAAAAAAAAAAAAAAAAAAAAAAGCATTAAATCTCGAGCCTCTCTAACAAATGGAAAAGAGCTGAACTGTTTATCAGAGCCAACTCCTCGAGACAGAAGAAGCCAGCTTTTGGCACTCACAGTTCACAAGCTAATCCTAAACAACCCTTTCCCCAAATAATAGCAGGGGTCCATCCCTCGCTATCTGCCCCCCCACGGCCTCTCAGTGGTACGGCACGGACCTCCCACCGTCGGCTGCCATCACAGCTCACTGGGTATTTATAAGTGGTTTGCACCCTAAAAACATCACCACCATCGCCATCCTCGGAGATACGACTCGCACATTTGTGGAACTACAACAGAGCTACCAGGGCTGAGTCTCTGCTCCATCTGGAGCAGTCTCCCCGTGCAGACAGGGGAGTTGTCATCGCAAAAGTCCTGCCAGCGTGCCTTGTGGTTCTCACCGTCCCACCTCCCTGTCCACACAGGGCTTCAGACCCCCCGTTCAACCCTTTTCTGTGAGACACCCTGGCCACCCTCTCAGATTAGCGCTGCAGAGAGGGCATTTCAGCCTCTGCCGTAGAAAAAGCCATCAAAATTTGAAAGCAAGAGAGGGTTGGTTTGTTTTTTTGCCAAATAAATACAAATTAAAGCTCGCATTTTCTCTTTCCTGTCTCCAACTCCTCAGAGAGTGGATTACTTCCAAAACTTAATTTCCTGCAGATTCCTGAGCTAGGCCTTTTTCTGCTGGAGCATCCCTCCTGCCTTGCAGAGGCAAGGAGCAAATAATGCCCTTAGCTTTGTGTCAAAGCTGCCTGGGCCTTGCAATGCCATCTGAGGATGGAAAAGCGAGCAGAGTTGCACTGAATCCAGAGTAGAGGCAAGTGGTGGGGAGGGAAGGGCAACCTACAAGCTGCAGGCTGAAGAGGGTGACCGTGGAGAAGAAGGGAGCATGGAGTAGATTATGGCCAGCCAGCCAGCAAAAGGGCTTCCCCTCCATCTCCACAGTTCTTTCCATCACCCTGCTGAGCGTGGGACCAGTTTATCCTGCACCCCTGGGGTGGACAGACCAGTATGGTCTTGGAGGGGGGATACCCTCCAGTTCCACTCCAGGATGGGATGCAAGAACATATGCCCTTATTCTCTGCTCCTTCCCTTGCCATGTCACAGTTTCAGAAGAAGCCTGCTCTACGCGCAAACCCGCACCTCAGGTGTGCTCTGATCCCCCCCCCACACACAGTGAGGCTACTTTTGGCACCAGGATGGGCTACTCTTGAGCTTCTGCATCTTGCCCAACACCCTTGCCCCACTGCTGCCGTGATAACGTGCCTTCAAACTGAATCACTCCGTATAAACCGGTTGCACAGGAACGGGTGAGAGCCTGGAATGGTTTATATCACGACAGAGCTACTATCCACTGCCAAAACTTGGGCTCCTTCATAAAGACCTCTCTTCCAAGGTGCCTGTAGCCCCTGCACAAGTAGCTCTGGTTTATCACTACAGAAGCACGGGGCAGCGAAGGTCATGTATCACAGCGTGGAAGAAAAATGCAATCTGCTCAACAGGGAATGGAGGAGCCAGAACACAAAGCAACTCACTCAATTTTACCCAGAAAGGCCATATATATATAGACATATATATATACAGACATATACTCAACCGTCACACACCACCCATCTCAAAGCCCAGCGGCTCGCTCTTACCGGAGTCGTGCTGCTTCCCCCGTAGAAAGTGACTTCCTCCCAGGTGACGATGAAGATCCAGATGGCGGAGAAAGAGGCCATGTCTTTGAAGTGCTTGCGGATGTCTTTGGAGGCTCTCCTCAGCAGCTCGGGGTCCGTGCTCTCTCTGTAGTAGATTTCTCCCCGGATGCCGTTGTGCACGTCTGCCCAGAACGGGGCGACGAAGGCCCGTCCGTCCGTCAAGGGGAAGGCTTCTGGTGTGAACTGGCTGACGAGTGCGTTGAAGGAGATCACGCCGTTGTTGTTGACCTGCACAGAGAGACCCAACTTTAGCCTGAGAAAGCCTTTGCAGGTAGCAGAAAGCTGCTGGCTTACCAGAAAATGTGGGGTGAGCAACTTTTGGCAGAAGGTGGAACGTAATGACTGAGAGCTAGTGAGACCATCCAGGCAGAGATTCAACCTCATCCTACCAGTGGTGGCCACAGGCTGAGTGAAAGCTGCCCCAGGCATGACAAAACACTGAAAAGTCTGCAAAACAGGGCTCCTATGGACCAACACAAGAGAGGCACCCATCACAGAGGGTGGCACCTGGCTTGGCTGACCCAGCCTTGGGGTCCTGGGTTTCTCCAGCCTTTGAAGAGCAGCTCTGCAGCACTGAGAGACCTGGTTGCGTGGGACGGGCGGCCACATGGCACAAGGACTCCCAGGCAAAAGAAAGCAAGCATCGGGCTTTCTGCATTTGTCATCTGTGACAGATCCTGGGGCTCCCCAAGAGCAGGGTAACACGTGGTACCAGGGGCAGCCTCCCCAGAGTCCGCTGAAGAAGCTTTAAAAAAACAACCATCCCTCTCTTAGGCCAGCCCAGAGCTGGGGTCTCCTTGTCCTGGCTTTCACTGGGAGCTCAGCAGCCCATTCTCATCTTGGGCACCCACCTACGGGTCCAAACCATCACCCTTTTTTCGTTCCCTCCCCCTGCAGGTCTCTGCATGTTCTTGTTTCTTGTCATGTATAACAGGAATAATGTTTCTTGTGTCAAGGCCTTAGCTTCACTGTACCATTTAATCACCTACAAAGAAAATTTATTGCCTTTTATATTCCTTCCCCATGAACATTAGCCCATTAAATATACCTTTGACTTTCTTAATCATAAAACCTATCAGTTCATGAAATCTAAGAACTTGTCGGGTAGGTGCTAATAAATCTTCCCATTCCTGACGATGGGGAGAGCGCGTTTAAAATGCAGCTGCTAATGGCAAGGAAAAGAATAAAGGGAAAATCTCCTTCTCCACTTACATAAATGCTTCTGTACGGGGCTCCAAAAAAGATGAATGGGACAGAGATCTTGATCTCGGGAGAGCTTCCATCATCAACTTTGGGCGTTTTCGTGTCGTTCTGCCAGAAGGGATAGAGACTCGCCATGGCGTGAGCTGGAAGGAGAGGGAGAAGAGAGTCCTTAGGGCAATGTCAGGAGCAGTCCTGGCTTCAGAGAGGCCACAGCAGGGTCTCCTGGGGTTGTCTGTCCACAAACATTGACCTGTAAAGAGCAAAAATCCCTGCCTTGCCCTCACCTCCTTCCCCCGGTGTGGGCACACTGGGGATGCTGAAGCTCTCCTGGCCACCAGCCTACACCTAAGCCAGGCAGGGCTCTGGGGTGGGATGAAACTCTACACTGTGCAATGGGGGCAGCAGACCACCAAAGGGTGACCAGCCAAACTGTGACTTGGCCATGATCCCGTGCTCTGCCTCGCTGCTGCTGAGGGAAATGGCACCAAAAACCCATCAGCAGCAGCAGCCAAACGTTGTCCCAAACCAGAGCAGAGGTGCTGGGTCTGAGACGGGCACTGGGACAGGGTCATCAATTCAAAGGTTATTTAGGCCAACAGCAAAATGACCAAAAAGCACGTGTTAAACCCATTTTACTTTCCATGTCACTGTGATCGAGTCATAACACCTATATCTCAGCAACAAGGACAACGCCTCCATCTCCACTGACTCCAGGATGCGGGGGGAGGGTTCAGATTGTGAGGTGTTGAGGTGCCCGGGGACCAAATAGCACCAAGACTGAACCCCAAAACCATGCTCCTGGCAGCGGCCATCCTCCTCCTCCTCCTCCTCTCCTCCTCCTGGCATGGCAGAGCGCCCCCCGGGCACTGGACCCAGCCTGCCCCACAGCCCCCCGAGGGCTCCTGGTGCTGGGTATCAGCTGCTCCGACATTTCCTGGCAAAATTAGGTTTCCTGCTAAAAGGCCCTGCCAGTGAACACAATTGTCTCTCCCTAAAAATATTTCAGAAGCTGGTTTTGACGTGTTTCGAGACGAGCCTGCTGCTTCCTACCAGGCAAAAACTCCACCGGCTTGAGTCACGCGTGGGCACCTCTGGCCCCAGGGCACATGTCCTTCCCCACTCCAGCCCCTGCCAGACGTCTGCTGTCCTCTCATCCCCCCGTTTCTCGCAGCTAGCTACTGCTCTGGCTCCTCACAGAGCAAACAGGGATTTTGCTGGATGTTTGTCCCCCCTCCTCCCCTCTCTGATGCACAAAAGCAGTGCCCTGCGACATTCAATCTCGGCCGCCATGAGCCGCCGGGCTCTGAACAATCCCGGCTCTGTTCACCTGGATTTGGGACACGCTTTTATTTCCTAAGCCCTACCCCAGTGCTGCTCAGTCTCCAGCCAAGGACAGCTTGCTCTGTGCCCCGCCGTTACGGGCACAGGAGGGGCTTTTGGTGCTGCCTGAGCTGGGGGGATGCTCTTTCCTTGCCACCCTGAGGATGCTCCCTCCTCGAAACCGCCTGGGAGAGTCACCATCTGACCATTCCTCACAGGCTCAATGGTCTGACTCTCCTTGGAGAAAAGGAGACAGGAGAAGAAGGCTTGTGTCCGAGCCACAAGCCTGCTTTCACAGCTACATCCAAAGGGCCACAGCAAACCTCCTGGCTGCCAGGGAGTAAAACAAGTCGTTTCACAGCTGTTATACACCTGAGGAGTTATTAAAGCTAAGGCATAGCTACAAGACATGGATTTTATTTCTTTTATAAATAGGAAACTCAGCAAAAACTTCTCAATGCCAGCTTCTTTAGCACTGCTACTGTGACGCTAGCATCACTCCGCATGCATCACCTTGCCCAGTCAAACAGCCCAGCGGGTCCCACTGATGGTATTTTTGCCCCCGTGGCATTTTCCAGGGGTGAAGTGGTGGCCTCATTTCCCCCATGAGCCAAGAGAGCCACAGGTTTCACCTGAGCCGTCCTCAGCCTGATGGCAACTCGGCAGCTGGACAGGGAAACAGCTTCCAGATTTCCAGACATCCCAGCTGAAGGTTCCCTTGCTAGGAGCCCTTGAGCCAGCCACACATCCCGCACCAGCCAGGCAGCACACTTCTGCCACGTTACCAAACTACAGAGGCTTCTCCTGCCCCTGCCAGCTCCGCTTGCCCTTCCTCAAATTGAAACATGGCCAAGACTAATTTCTCCACAAAACCCCATGGTTTTCACAGAAAATCACAACTTGGAAGGAGTCTCCGGCTGGTCTCACCTCCTGCCCAACAGCAGGGCTGACCCCACGATCAGAGCAGGTTCATCCAGCCCAGATGTGACCACCACCTTGACACAAAACAGAATGTACCACGAGAAATGGGGTGCGAGTGAAAGCAGAGGCTTCCATGCTGCAGCCCTGGGACCCTGCCAGTGCCACTTCCATGTCTGCTGTCCGATATCGTAGAACCATAGAACTGTCTGGGTTGGAAGGGACCTTTAAGATCATCTAGTCCAACCATCAATCCAACTGATAAAAAGAAACATCACTAACCCATGTCACTAAGCACTATGTCAACCTGTCTTTTAAATACTTCCAGGGATGGTGCCTCAACCACGTCCCTGGGCAGCCCATTCCAAGGCTTAATAACCCTTTCAATGTAAAGATTTTTCCTCATCTCCAATCGGAACCTCTCCTGGCACAACTTGAAGCCACTTCCTCTTGTCCCGTCGCCTGTGACTTGGGAGAAGAGACTCTGTGAGCACCCCACTCCCCACAAACTGTGACTTTTTGCTACCACTCGCCCAATTTGCCCTTTACTGGATGTAGGCTGTCAGCTCACTCAGCAATCCTAACACCAGAAATGTTCCAAATTCCTGTTTCCTAGGGACTGGCCAGACCCTCGCCCACCTCTGGAAAGCCCCAGGTGGGGCTCTCTGGGCACAGCTCCCCTCCGAGGTGATGGCTTTTTCCCAGCACAGCTGACGAGCATCGGCCTCTCCCAGTGCCCAAGCAGGAGATACTCACCTCGCTGCCGCCCAGTGATCACCAAAAGGGCCACCCAGGTTCCGAGAAACGATCGCTTGTTCATCCTGCAGGGAAAAAAAAAAAGAAAGCTGGACGTGCATCATGTCAGTAGGAAACCGCATCCTTGAGCAAACCTCACTGTCACTTCCCAAAGCCACTGCCACCATGGAGATGCTTCAGGGATGGTCCCTCACCCGACACGCAGACATTTCAGGGATGGAGGACCCTCACCCACCAGGTGGACCCGAAATTCCTACTCCATGCAGTGGCATAACGACACTTCCCTGGTGATAACAGCAGATCCCCCTGCAGGTGATGCCAAAACAAGCCCATAAACCACCTGGAAGAGCTTCAGCTAATTTCACGCAGCGTTTGGAAGTTGTAAATCGCCCCGGCTCTCCGTGGGCCGTCTATTCTCCCCGTAGTTCAAGAGCAATTCCTCCCTGATCCGCTTCCTGCGGGGACGGATGCTTCTGCCTGACTTCAGGGGAGCAGTTCTCCCTGCTTCAAGCACGAGAACCGACACCGAGCTGCAGTGGGCTCTCCTGGTTTAAGGGCCTTCAGACAGCTCTTCGATGAATCCTCTGCACTGGCTGCTCCCACCACAATCGCTCACCGTTCCCGAGGAGCGTGGAAGAAGCACAAACATTTACACAGCTGGGCAACCCCTCGGAATCAATGACAGAGAGAGAAGCCGATGCGGGGCTGGGAAAACGAAAGCGAAGCCCCGTGCCAGCTCTAATTCCTTCTGCGCCTAATGCAATTTGTTACTGGGTATTAATCCAATTCAAAATATCGCTAAAACACCTGCTTTGATTTCTTCGCCCGTCGCTTCCATTCACTACGCACCGGCACGGCTCACGCCGAGCTCCCAGGAAGGTGTCCTCTGCTCTCAGCGCGCCTGTGCCCGCTGGAAAAGCACACCATCAGCTTCAGCCACAAAATATATACATTACTTATCAAATTAGCTTCACTGCCAGCCGCTCTGCACCTACAGAACTCAGCGCCTCTTTATGCTCTCCCTATAGCTCTCTTTCTATAATGTAGGGGGACCAACAGATCCACCTCCTCCCTAAACATATCCACATACACAGGGAACAAGCCCTCCTTTGTCCCACATCCGTTACTGGGAGCTCGGAAAGCATGGAATAGGGTGGAAGGAAAGTTCCTCCCTGCTCCTCAGCATGCACCACTCGCATCAAGGCTGGCCACGGTCTGCTCCCAGCAACCGCGCTCTGCGTTGAGACAAAATTCATTCCACCCGGGAAAAGCTTTGCCACATTCCCCATCTTGGACAGGCGAAAGGAGGAATGACAGAATTTTATAGAGATGGTAAATCCAAGTCACTGCGGGTTCGTCAGCAGAGAGCAGGCAGGCAATGCCCTAGTGGAGGCTGTGGCAGCCCATGAACGAGAGCAAGACCAGCGCCGCTTGGGAACCACGACAATAAGGAATATTGAACATCCTGCGTTCAAAAATACAATTTTTTAGGTATGCGAAGAAAATCACCAACCTGTTCCGTAGACTGGAGGAGGAATCGGGTCTGAAACTTTAGACCGATCTTGGTAGAGCAGGGAGAAATCCTATGTCAATGGAGAATGCATCCCCGTCCTCCTTTGCCAACTCTTGCTGACGACTGAAACCACGATGTCTCAGTCCCTTTGCTCTCGCAATTGAAAAAGTCCGTTTTCTCCAGTGCTGTCCCCGGGGCTGGAGGAGTGTTGAGTTGCAATCACAACTGTTGCCTCTATTGATAACCGGCTAAGCTAATCTGGAGATCAGATTCTGGCCCGGAGAGGGAGAGAAGCCTCTTTCTTCCTCAAAAGCTCACCCCCTTCAGGTGGATTCAGATGGAAATGTCAGCGAGCCGGGGCTGGGCTCGCTTCTGAGCTGCTCAGCATCACTTTTCGCTGAAAAGGGGAAAAAAAAAACCCAACCAACCTTAACTCAGAAGAATTGAGCCCCTTCCTCCTTTGTGTCAGTGGGGAAAAAAAAAAAAAGCCCCGTCTATATAATGTTACAGCATTAGCATTAAACAGTGCTAGGCTTAAAGCACCGCTCAAAGGCAGTGCCTCAAAGTTTCAATGGAGTTACTTTTCCATCCAAGCCTTCCTTTACTTTGTCTACTGCAACTTTCTCCTGCCTTTACAGGTGGAAAAGGAAGAACTTACCCAGGGCAGCGCGCTCTCTCCAAATCCCCTGGAGATTCCAGTGCTGCTTCCACCCTCTGGAAGGGCTGAGTGGCTTTTTTGACTCAACCCAGTCGGGACTTTCACTGGGGGACCGCTGCGACCGATGTCACTGTTGTCACCCGGACAACCCACAGCTTCCACGAGGGATATTCCCTGCCTCCGGGCTGCGTGGCACAGCCATGAGTGCCCGCAGCAGCCGGGCAAGTTCAGTGCTGAAATCCACTCAGGGATAGCCCCCCCGACAGCCCAGCCTTGTCTCCCGCTCCATCTCCCCTCTCCTCCGTGCAACCCCGGGGGTTTTACTAAATACTGGGGGGACAAAACTGCAGCCCCCTGAGGTGAGCACCTTCCAGGGATGCTTATTGCTCCCGGGCACCCGGTGGCCACCCGTGCTGGCCAGCAGGCTCTCACACTCCTCACGGGACCACCGACGGAGCCCTGAAGAGCAGGACCTGCCAGAGTTTGTTGCAAACCACCAAAGCTTGAGGCTTTGTAAGCCTCAAAATGACTTAGAGAGAGCAAAGCTCTTCATCCGAGCCCCTTCTGTAGCCCGAGGAAAGATCTGTGCTTTGATTTCACCCCCGTCAGTGCCAGACAGGAGAGGCAGAACAGCAGCTGAGGGGTGAAGGATGCAATTAGCAGAACCCCGTTAGAGAGCTGCGTTTCGCAGCCTGCATTAAGGCTCAGTTAAGGCAGGCGGTGCTCCAACCCCAGCAGTCCCTCGTGGGAAAACAGCCATCTTCTCAGGGCCACAACCACCAGGGCCCAACCTTGGCAGAAGGATTTTTCCCTCCTGACACCTTTTACGACCTATTTCCCTGCGAGGAGGTAGGTATCCCTCCTGCGCTCCCCATCCAGCCGCAACAGAGAGGGGACAGGAATCCCAGCAGCCAAATAAGAAACACCTAAAAGCCCACGATTTTTTTATATTTTTTTTTTCCAGGCCCCCGGGTGCTCCTTGAAGCGTGTTTACTAAGTTCACCCCCAAAGAGCCGTATCTTACCTCAGCAGTTTCTTCGCGTACAGCAGGGTGGCAGGCAGCACACCGCCTCCGCAGCACATCCCAGACTCTGCTCTCTCTTTATCCTCCAAGCATGGCCTTGCGAGCAGAAAACTTTCTTTTTTCTTTTTAATATTTTTTTTCCCCTTTTCTCAACCAACAGCTGTTTTAGGAGGACAGGGGCCTTCTAAAGCAGTGACTGATATTCCCAGGGCACATTACTTTCCGCCTGCCACTCCATACACCCCGGCTCTTCCTTTCCCTCCCATACGAATTTTCAACCTTACCAGCCACAGGAAAATCAATTGACTCCTCTCATCCTGTTTGTAAGACAGAGAAAAACTGGTGAAAATAGGTTTCCCTCTGCTTCTTTGTCAGTTTAATATTCTGCTCCTGTCTGTCCTGGGCAAGGCTACGCTGATGAAGTTTGATTAGGTTTCACCGTCTCTTTGGGGAAGACTTCGACTATTTTCTTGTGGCAGGGGATGCTTCCCTCGTGCAGTGCTGAGCATGTCGGAGCTGAACAACCAAAAAAAACAGGCATTAAAAGATAAGAGCAGGGGGTCTGTGTCTGCTTGACCTCAGCAGAGCCACCGCAGGCAGCAATGACCCTTATTGCGTTCCCATTTCAGGGCAGCAGGTCTAGTCTGGGGCAGATGCCCTGGAGAGGGGTTTGCCCAGGAGCTGTGTCCCATCCGAGGGGCATCCCTCTCCTCCTGGATCTCCCCAGGGTCTGTTGGTGCAGACCAGCATGGGCTAAGCCCATTTCTACTGCTTTAGTGGCTGCGTTGCCCTCTACATTAGCAACTAAAGGCCTTTTTCTCAAGGGTGAAACTCATTTCAACCCTGAAGCCGGTCCCACCAAGGACACGGAGCAGGTAACGGCGAGCTCGAGCCTTGTTCCTTACCTGGAAGTGGAGATAAGTCACCGCCACAGAGAAACACAGGCCAGAAGAGGAGCAGGGTCTTCAGGCACTGCCATTTCTCCTTTCAGCACGCTCAGCACCACAAAAACTCTCAGCAGCTTTCACTCTCCCAAAGGTGAGTGTTAAATGTGGGGGTGAGACATGTTGTATTTCAGGGAACACAAGAGTGCAAAACTCAGGACACTTTTTTTTTTTTTTTTGTGTAAAAACTTACATAAGTTTATTGAACTGATCCAAACCGACAACCTATTTGGCCTGAATTTCATCACCAAGTCTGCGAGCAAACCAAAGGCAAATTGTGGGAGCGGGAAAGTATATTCCCCGTGAGAGAACCCAGAATATAAAACGAGATGGACTCACAGTTCTTCCTTTTTCTTTAAAATTACATATAGATGCATCATTAATAGGGAGCAAGAATAGACCTTCATGTTTAAATTATATTTGAAGTTTCCAGTAACTGCAGAAAAGCAATCACAGAGGCGAAGGCCCGAGATGGCTAGAGCCCCTCTAACGTTGCTCTGGGGAAGGCGTCCCTCTGCCGCCCCCAAAAGTGCCACATTCCAAGGAGGGAGCCCCATCTGCCAGGAATACATATTTTAGCCTCTGGGGCTGCTTTCAGCACCTCGTTTACATTTCCAAATCCCCACACTGAACAGAACCCACAGAATCTCATTTACAAGCAAAACCGACGACGAGGGAGGCAGAGCCACCACGTCACCTGCTTCGTTATGGACCCGAGAGGGGGGGGAGCAAAGCCTCTCCCCAAAGAAACGAGGCGCAGTTCCTCCGAGCTGCTCTGAGCCACCACGGGTCCCATCATCATCTGCCACCGGGACGTATGCAGCTCCCAAAAAAAGGGGGCTACAAAGCCCAGCGAGGGAGCAGACGCCACACGTACTCCTAACCCCGCCCCAGTTGGATGATCTGCCTGAAACATCTGGTCAAAACATGGATATTCAATAGGAATGTACCCAAAAACACAATGGCATGGCATCTTATCCCCATAGACGGAGCCATGCGACACTTTGGTATATAGCTGTCACCTAATTCCTCCCGAACCAGGTGCTTTTCCCACTGCATAGACTGCCCCCGGGCAGACCTTTACGCACGAACAACAAAACGGCTCCCGACAACAGTAGCCCTGGGATGAGAAGGACACAAAAACTAGAGAAGCTTCCAAACCTATTCTCTTTTCTCAAAGGACCTCGACAGACCCAGGGACATTTTGTTAAAGTGGGTACACACTAACAAACACCGGGACACAGCTCCTGGTGACATTGCACCGGTTTCAATCAAACCTCCTGCCCTCCCAGGACCCCCCCTCCCCACAAGATTCTCAGCACCCACCGTTGGTCCCAAACCTCCTTCCTCGCTCAGAGCCCTCCCCTCTCTCCCCAAGACAAGGTCTCCCATTCAGCAGTAACGTGGGAGACACACAAGACCCTTCCCAAAAGGTATTACTAAAGGAAAATGAGCCAATTTGGGATATTTTGCCCCATCGGTTGCACACCGTTTGGTCCCGCTTTTCAAAGTCAATCATCTGGACGCACAAACTGTCCCCAAGATTTAGAGGTGGCTCTTTTCTCCTTGGGAAGCCAACTAAGATTTTGGGTTTCCACCCCCCGCAGCGCTCTGCTCACTGTGCAGGAGGTGGATGCCTTGAGAAGGTCATCCAGAAACCATCTTCCCCCAGAGAACTGGCAAGGGGTGATATTCATATTGTGACTTTTGCTGACCCCAACGGTCCAGGGGAGCCGGTTTGGGTGTTAGCACCAAATCCCTGGCAGCTTTTTCCCCATCTTCCAGTTCCCACCAGGTCTGCTGTAGATAAAAGCATGATTTGCTGCCAGCTCTGAGCCGGCGCGGTGACGGCACCGCTCCCTACGTGGAACCTTTTGTGGGCGAACAAACTTACAGGCACATACTTGGGTCCTCTTTAACATCCCACTCAGTTCTTTAATGGGCTTGGTTTATTTCCTTCTCTGAAACCGAGACATTAAATTGTGCTGAGGAAGTTGGTCAATAGTTACAGCATCTCATTAATACCAGTTACAATGCCATAAATATACCCCCGGAGGCAATTGCTGCTCTACAGAATTAGGTCAGAGATACTTTTGCATCCCTGTCGGTCGCCTGCCTCTGACACCGCAGCGACCGAGGGATCACCCACTTCAACTGGAGGTCAAGGGGAGAAATAGGCTTCTAATATTAAACAACCATATTTTCATAAAACTTTTTTTTTTTATATAACAAAATATCTTATTAAACACAACTTTTCCTATGCGTATGTATGTATATATCATACAGAAGTGTTGGCTTCAGAGTTCTGCAATAAGGCAGGAAATGCCTTTCTCTGCCCAAATGGAAAATACATCTTCAGTAAAGCTCTAGCTTATAAAAGCATCATCTTATGTTACACTGCCACCATCTCCCTGCTCTTTTGTTTCACGGGTACCACCGCAGCCTTGCAGCTCTGTGCTGTGGCCTCTAACGCTCCCTACGGCGAGTCTTGCTCTGTTTCCTATTGCTCAACTCAACGGGGCCAGTGGATTGACATTTTTGGCAGGGGGATGAGGCACAAATCATAAACTTGTCTTAAACCCCCCCATTTTGAATTGCTACCCTGGATGCGGAACTACTCCCCCCCCACAACGGTCCCCACACCCTCAACCTGAAGACTATGAGATAATACTTCGTCCCCTCCCCATACTACCCCATCCCAGGATCTAGGTAAAATATGATGAGAAATACACAACTCCAAGATTATAAAAGGAGCTGGGTGATGTGGAGAAAAGCATCACGGGAAAGAAAGTGCACGTGGGGATAAGGGAGCAATGCAAAATTACGGTCAGAAGTTCACGTGTAACTGGAGCCCTCACTGCACAGCTTCAAAAAACTTTTATGCAGCTGCTTATAACTAGGTAATTTGAAAAGTCTTCAACTTGTCAGAGGGGCAGAGGAACAAGGGAGGGACACAGGAACGCGAAACAAGAGATAGAAAGGACGGAAGGTTTCATCGCACAGGAAAGAAAATCTGCTCTGCAGGAGAAAATGGGGGCTAATTTAAGCAGCAGCACGCGATGCCTACAAGGTGCGTGTGGGGGGAAGCCAATACAGATAGTGAAAACCTGCCTTACTCTAAACGTGAGTCTAGTTGCTTTGTCACTCATCTTCTAGAAACTGGTCCGAGCCAACACATTCTCCTAGTTCAGACCTAAGCAGGGACCCCGCATGAGGGGCCCCAGGGGAAAGTGCTAGGTTTCATTTCTGGTGCAACAACAACAAACACAAACTTCAACTTCACTCTTGCTCTCTCCCAGGAGAGCAATTTTAGCCATTCCACTTTCAGTACAAACTGGTACCAGGTTAAGTGCATACTGGAGGATCTCTTCAGCGTCCTGGGGATCAACCATGGCCAACGGGGGAATCCTCTCTTCGACCCCTTTTTGACCTGTTCCTCTAGAAGCCCTTCCAATGCAACGCCCGTCCACCGCCTTCCAAAATTCACTTTGCAACACGCACGACGAGGGTCCCTTTGCCTCCAGACTGCCCATTTCCCCCCAAAAAAACAGCACAGGATAGCTGTGGACATCGAGCGTGCATTTTGAAATTAGTTTCTTTCTAATAGGGTTCTCTTTCTCTCCCCCATTTTGTGCACTCGTGCAAACCAGACCAGTGGAGTTAAGTGGATGCACTAAATACCTGAGCTCAGAATCAAGCGGAATACTGATCTTTTCCGTAAACTCGAGCACAACAAAAGGTTGAGACAGCACCTAGCTGCAAAAAAACACTTCAGCAAGCTCGAGCCGCGGTCGGGTAGCTAGGCCAAAGGGTGCTCTGGTGGGACCAAAACCCCCAAAATTTAGAAAAAGAAAACAAAAACCAAGTCAGATTCCGCACCGAGCTATCTTCTCCCTTACAGGCCCTAGCATTCTTTAGCTTGAACAACTGACCATTCATGCCAAATCACGAGTATACCGGAGCATCGGAGAAAACATCAAGGTATCGCACACACTGAAACACACGCACTGAAGTCAATTGTCACCTCAAGGTCACCTGCAGTGGGTGGCGGGCATGGTTCTCACATCAGGGCACTCCCTCCGGGCTATGAAATTACCTGCTACGGAAACGCAACCAAACCTCAACCAACCGACCGAAAGAAAAACCTTGCAAAAACTCCTTAATGCATGTGTGTGGGTGTGTGGGGACGTGTGCGTGCACGGCCGTGCACTCACAAGGTCTAAAGAGGCTATTTCATTCTGGGCTCCACATAAATTTTATCTCCATCCCGAATGCCGTAAGAATGAAGCGCTCGTGAGCTGTATTTCATCTCCTCGGGGCCAAAGGGAGCCTCCTGGTCCAAGTAGAAGAGCAGCATGTTGCTTGTCGACAGCTGCACTACAGTTTTTAAGTGCTTCTTCAACTCCGCCACAGTCTGATCAAGACGGATCGACATCTCTTCCACCTTATCCTGGAAGTGAACCTCCACCTTCACGCTGCTCTGTGGCCGAAGGTCCACGACTGCCAAGGGCTCCAGCTTTCCGTACTTCGTGACCAGCTCATGATACCTGGAAAATTAAACAAGCCCAGAGTTATGGATACAGTTGCTCTCGCAACCAATGCGCGTTTGACACGTCAGTTTGTTTCACAAAACAGTTGTGATCAGTTATGATCCTACCCTACTTTATCCAAGGATGCCACTGGGCTACAAAGGAACATCTGCACGGAGAGAACAGGGAGCGGATGACAAGAGGGTGAACGCAGGTTCCAAGGCACAATTCAACTCTTTGCTGAGAGCTAAAACCAGAACACGGACAGCAACGAGCTGTCCTCATCCTCCATGTCAGTGACTAGCTGGTATATGGCTCTTCTGAAACATGTCACAGTTTGACCAGCATTTCATTCAAGGTGGGAAGGATGGATGAGGCCCTCACCAGTAAGGAATGTTGCCAAGCGAGCACTCAAAGCCCGTAAGTAAATGCTTCTCTCCATACAAGTCTCCTGCCCAGCAGTGACTAAAGCAAACCCCAGCTTTCTTCTCCATTTCTCCATTTGCCACCAAATCTCTCACAGTTTGGGAAGGTGAATGTTCCTCACTTGAGACAACACTCACCCTGATTAAAGTCTGGTGACCTGAACAAACATCCATTAGGAATAAATCTGGATGGCAGGAGTCCTGTTTTCTCCCCTGACAGCGTGACACTTCACAGAGCACAAATTTGTGAGGTAAGATGCTTAAAAAGAGAAAATAAAGCCCAGAAAGTCCATCTACTCCAGTCACCTTGTCTCACAGTCCCCAGGCTGCACCGTGGCACCGACATGAACCCAAGTGAGCATCCGACTAGGAAAGAGGACGCTGAGGTCCAAGTTATCACTGACCTCAGGCGTTCAAGCCGAGTGGTCTCAAAACAGATTCCTGAACAAAACTAAAGCAGTGTAACCCAGTAGAGATTGGGCTCCTGCAATTTCAGAAACCTCAGCCATGGCTGCAGTGGGATTCGGAAGAAAGAGAGGACGTTACACACACCACAAGACTTTGCACCTCCTGCTCCAGTGAAAACACTTCATTAAAGAGTGCCAGAACCAAGCGAGCACCCACACAAATGACACAGCCCTCAGCTTCTATTCCCAGCTCCCTTGGCTTCACAGCCTGACTGATTTTCAGCCCATTCCTGCTGTTTTCCAAGAGGCCAACCAGATGTTACACTCCACCAAGCAAGGGATCACCAAGATCACCGAATCAAGGTGAGCCGCCCCACGGCTTGGAACCTGACAACAAACAGGGGACTTCTTGCCAACTAGTTGTCACACCTGCTCGAAAACAACACGGGAATTTTACTAGCAGAGTCGCACGCTCAGCCATCACCTTCTCCCTGGGGATGAGTTCTCTGACTGTCCTTCACAAGGTCCAATGGAAGGCCTGTCTCAGCCTCCTGCCGCCTCCAGCGGGTATGGCTCCGGTCGGGCACGGCTGCATCTCCCCTGGCCTGGCTGGGAAAGCGGCGAAACGGCAACACAGAACACAATGTGATTGCAGCGACAAAGACGGAGAGCTGCCGGGAAAAGGTACCGTTTCAGAGGCCGTACAGAAAGCTCTTTTTGTTCCCCGTCTGAGTCAGAGCTGAATGCGATCGGTGCTGTGCCGCAGCCCCCGCCGAGAGACGATGGGACCTGGCAGGCTGGGTGACCCCAGGGAGTCCTGCCCAAGGCAGGAATGTTCCTGGAGAACAGCAGACCCTCTGTCTGCCGGGAAATGAGGTAAGGGCCTCAACACACTAGGATTTCCCCAGTCTCACGGACAAAACGAGTCTTCGCTGGGGCAGAGCATCCACAGGCAGGCCCGTGCTCTGCTCTCACAGTCACCTGGGCGATACGATCAGGTCTATTTATTTGGAAAAGCCATTAGTGCTGAGAGGAGACACCACGCTCCCCATATTTTACCCACTGGGCTACTGTCTGCAGCAAGAGTGAGCACGGGCCAACGTGGGACTGACGGGGAGGATTTCTCTGCAGCAGTTTCCGCTGCAGACCAGCCTTAATTTCTACCCGCCAACCAAAAGTACTGTCCCAACTCATGTACGAAGGGAAACTGCAGCTGACAGTGGTAAGAGTATAAAGAGGGGGACAAATTTCAAGCAGGCTGAGAGAGAGAAGTACCATGAGGGAGCTGAGACTACCCAAATGCATGCTGTAAAGACGCGGAGGTGCGGGCAACGTTGTCTTAATTTTTCTCATGTGGAGGAAAGGCAGAACAAGCTTCGCAGCCTGCTCCTTGTATGCCAGCTGCAGCCTCCAAAGAAAGTTAGGAGTCTGAATATCTGGCTTCCCTCAAATCAATAAGGATGAGGGCACACTGCTCACATGGTTCTTTTGTACCCTGATAACAGGCACCCTGGAGACTTTTATAATCACTCCTCGCAGCCTGGCAGAGGCTGCCTGCCAGAGCAGAGGATGCTGAAGAACTGAGCCTGGCTAAAAGTGTCTCTGATACCCTGCAGATAAACAGCAGAACAGACAAGCAGAGGACTCATTAAAAACCCATGGACACAGAGGCGTCACTCAAGAAGACAGCCAATATTGGATTGTACGCTCGGCGCTCTTTCTAACCCATGACATCCAGAGAGAGGAATTATGCTGCCCATTTCCCTCCCTTTCTGATCCCTTCGAGCTGCAGCCCACAGAGACACAAAAAGCAAGCAGGAGGAGAGGGGGGGGTGCCACGGGAGAGCGTGCTGCTCGCTTACCGCACACTACACCGCAACAGGCTCGAGGGGGGTTGCTCACACTCATATAAGTTTTCTGTGCCCGAGCGTGTCTTCTCCCTGGGCTTGAGGCAGCACTGCAATGCAGATGCCATACCCCCAGCAACAACACCCCCGTGTCCTGATTAGATTCTAATTACAAACCACCTTCGGACAGACCGCACCGGATTTTGGGGGCAGAGAAAAAGAAGCTTTAGCAACAAACCACGCGCAAAATCCCTCTGCAAAGAACGCCAGGTTTCCCTTCCTACAAAGGGATGCTGCGTACGGATGCAGGAACTGAAACCCAGCCCTCAGCACCAGGGACACTCTCAGCCATCTGCAGCCTCGTTAGAACCTTGTCTGTAGCAGCACACACCTCCTCCAGAACAGAACAACCCTCTTCAGTAGCTGCACAAGTCTCTTGGAAACGCCGCACAGATGAAGGGATTCAGACAAAGAGCTCATTGACCACAAAAAGGGCCGTAACAGTGTTTAAAGGTTAAGAGATCAGAGGGGGGGGTAATTCTCCCATATCTTACCACAGTAGCATAAAGCATGTTGGTCAAGATCAGCCCAGCTTTTTTTTTTTGGATGGTTGAGATATTAGCAACTTCTTGCATGAGCTCTCAGCTGGAAAGCCACCCCAGGTGTGTGTAGTATGGATGCACACAGCCTGCTCCCAAAGTCCATCTCCTAACGGCAGCATCCCGCGTGTCTAAAGCTATACCCCACTCAGCAATAAACCCACAAAACAACTGTCACCACAGCACCCAGAGGGGCCAGTCCAGCAGGAAAAGATTCAGAGCCTGCCAGGTATTTATTCACCTTCCCTCTCGTGCACAAACCTTTCCTCCCGAGCTCAGGGTGGCACACCTCTTCCACCAGCATCAAAGGGCTACTGGCACCTTAGTTCCTCTCCCAGCCTGCAACCCAATACACTGGTTTTCCTCTGCCTTGCCTTCTCCTGGCTGGTTTTCCAGGTCAGCCCAAGCTCTGCTCGCCAAAGGGCAGGACACTGCTGCAGCTTTTGGGCTCAGACACCCTGCCATTCGTTCTCCCCTTCTGGAGCCACAAACTCAGAGACATGAAACAGTTTTCTTAGAAATAAAATGTTACGGAAAATAATCCATTTTAGTGGCAACACGGGCTCGCAGTGCCTGTCTCTCCTTCCCCTTCCTCTCCCCTGCATTTTCCGCCTCTGCTGCTATTCCTTCCAAAATTTGTTACAATTTTTCCGCTTCAAGGGCTTCTAAAATTACAAAGCCAGGACTTTGTCCTCAGAAAAAGGCACAAGAGGGATCACCAGCTGTCTTGTCTCCCTGACTACATTAGTACCCATCGCCTCTGAACTGACCCTAGTATGACTTTAACAAATACTATAATCACTGGACCTATTAGTATTCCTACAAAACACCGTGGTCTCATTTCCCATTCCAGTCTTTACATGCCCTTGCTGTACTGGCAGGTCACATACGTGGCGCTTTCAAAAAAAAAAGAGACATTTCACCTAAGAGTTAAGCTGGGGGAAGCACTGAGCAGGCAACGTAAACACCGACCAGATTCCGTCTGCACCTCTGTCATCCGTACCTTTGACCTTCTCCATCTCCCTGGTCCCCACCTCCGTCTGTCCCCCTGGACGCACACACACTTTTGTCCTACCCCTTTTTGTGAAGCTTTGTGGTCTGCATGAGGGTTCTAGGGCAAAAGGCACGTAAATGCAGTGGCTCAATTATCCACAATCCTTCCTCAGCCCATTAAGGAGCAGTAAGTAGATGCTGGCACAGAGGAGACACTGACTGAACAGCATCTGTCAAAGTTCATTAGTTTACCAAGATTAACGGATCATTGGGCATACTTTTTTGGCAAAGAAAAACCATCAGACTTGCGATTTGCAGGCCGGAAAGTGAGGGGACAGCTTCCCATGGCCAGCCACATTCCACACACCAGATGGTCAAGAGAATTAGACGCTCCGGCCTGGCACCAGAGAGCACGATCTCTACCAGTTTTTGGGCAATCCCAAACACAGGTGGATTATGAAGCTAGCCGTGGGGGAGGCCGGGAAGCAATGAAGATCATGAACTGAACAGTCATGTTGTTTAATGGCACTTGACGCGGACACTTTAAGAGCAAATTTGACTCAGAAGTGATTCTACAAGTCATCAGACAACATTCTAATATAACGACATTAACTAAAACAGATTGAGGACGGCAAGACAGGAGGAAGGCGAGGGATGGTTTTTTCATGGAACAGCTAGCCCGGATTTCCCACGTAACATCATCTGTTCAGTCATATCTCCTTTTGCCTCACTGCCCTGCTGCCCCTGCTCTCCATCCTACAACAAAGAACTCATACCTGAATGGAACTTCCTCCTCTGGGAACTCCATGTAATATCGGATGAAGAATCGCTCGGAGTCCTCTCGCTCCCCATCGGCAACGATGCTTCCGTTGAGCTTGACGATAGATGGCAACCTGCATGGAGACACCATGAAAGTGTGACACCACCAAGAAATGCACTCAGCAAGAAGAGAAACCCAGACAGGGTGACCAACAAGACAGCCACCATCAGAAGAGAAGCTACATGCCACGACATTAACACCAGGAGAATCCTGCCAGGTAGCTCACGCCTCAGTCCCTAAGAAAGAGCGCGAGGGCAAGTTCCACAGAGTTTCTCCAAGCACATTCAAAACTACTCATTTTCGTTTTGCCACATATATGCACGTATGAGACTAAAAAATTCTCAGAGAAGTTGGACTTAACATTTCCACTACTCCCACCTTCCCACGCGACAACAAATAAAGCTCAATTTTTTCAGAGCGGTGAATTTGTATAAAACCCCATCTCCTAACGGCCTCTTCCTCCAACTGCCCGCTCCCAGCCATCCATGGCCATGTCATGTCCCTGGTGAGCAGAAGAAACAAGCAACAGACCTGGCTATTAGCAGCTTCCTGCGTTCCTCGGTGGTGTAGGACTGCAGCAAAGGGATTCCTAGCAATTTCACTTCCTCGAGCTTGGGAAAAGAATTTAACTTGTCAATGTCTTCCCAGCAATGCAGACCTGCTCAGAAGAAAAGACTTGTTTAAACAAACACAGATAATACATCATGTATCCAAGATAATCAGACATACGTGACAGGCGAGCGTCAGCTGCTGTTTTCTTTGAGAAGTCGGCTTTTTGCTCACGATGTGCTGCAAAAATTCTCCTTCATTTGCTTACAAGACAGAGTAGTTTAAATTCTCTCCTGCTGTTTTGTAAGTCTAGAAGGATGATCTCCATGGCTGATTAGGGAGTTTAGGTTTTTTATGGACCATTCAGTCTTTGGCCTGACTGCCGAGGACTGACTGGCATCAGTTATGATGGCTGCATCTATAAAGGGATGCCGTCTTAAGTAGCGTTAAAGTCATCAGGACTTCTGTCATTCTAGGTGGCACTAAATAGCCATCAAATGGCTTTACCTTGCACACATGACCACCTTGGGTCCTATTTCCGCTCACGACCCAATGGTAAAACAGTCCCAGAAGCCGTCCAGCCACTTAGTGAAAAAGGCTTTAACTCCATTTCAGCCCCCTCAAGACCTGAGGTTTGGGATAACAAGGCAAGCAGAGAAGGTAAAATAAAAAAAGCTGAGGATCCAGCAACAGCACAGCCATGATTATGTGGCGAGATCAACACCACTCATCTTCACTTCCCTTCGCTGTGACTGCGGAAACGTTTACCCCAATCCTTTTCCGATGACTGTTCCAGAAGCTTATACTGGCAACACGAGTTAGAAAACTGGTTTCTCCGAACAACATTCAACAGCTTCACCCACACAGTACAGAAAATGTGGAGGAAAAAAAAACAAAAAAAACACCAGAAAAATTATCGGCTCAAACAAAATCAGGGATCTCGTTTGAGCTAAGCCTGTCAGGAGATGCCAAGTTCAAGCCCAAAGCGTGTGTCACCACCACAACTCACAGGAAGGGGCTCTTTCCAGAGCAGAAACAAAACTCCCCTAAGTATCACGGCACTGAGTGCGGGGCAGGCAGAGAGTTTCCTTTCCCCACGGTGCTCCAAACACCTCTGCCAGGGTCACTGACGCCTAAAGCCATCCTTCCAGCTATCAGCATCAGCCACATTCACAGATACACTGAGTGGACGCTTGTGACAGGAGGAGAACTCTCTCACCTGCTCTCCGGGGAGCAGTGTCACCAGAGAGTGACAGTACCTCTCCCAGTCACACTGCTCTGAAAGGGCCAAAAGCTCTGGAGGCTGGGAGGGAGACACACAGCCATCTCTGGAGGAGAAACTGCTGTCATCCACCTCGGCAGCAAAATCCATTCAGTCCCTCGTGAGCCCGTTGTGCTACAATTTCACTAAAACTCATTATCTTTAACTGATCCCTGATCTCCACGAAGCTAAAAGAGCCTGCAAAAAGTGCTGCCAGTTTGGAGTCTTCACGTGACAGAAACTGGAGTGCAGCAGCTTTCTCTAAGAAAAAAAAAATAAAAAAAAATAACGTGTTCCTTGGGATTTCTGTTTGACTTTCAGCTCCCAAAACATCAAAATGCAATACAAAATCCAGAGTTCTTAAATACCTGGCATCAAAATTGCAAAACTACTTACCACAGGAGCACTTGCTCCTCAGTGAGACAGTGCTTTCAAATCCAGCTTAACAGGCTTTTCTCCCTCTAGTTAGTTTTAAGCTTTTATTATAGGGATTTCTTGATGCCTACATTGCAGAGCATGTTAATAAAGTACCTTCTACCTTGGCTACCACTTAACTATCACTTGCACAGCATATAAAGCTGTAAAGAACAAAGTATGATGATGCATTAAGTACTCCTGCAGAACTTCTGGTGTACGTGTCACCTCGCAAACACGTCACAGCCCTTACAGCTGCCCTGCAGGTCCCTCTCGCTGAGCAGGGGGTGCCCTTCCTGATATGCCTCGGCTGGAGCCTTGGCTGAAAATTCTCTGGGGCTGAAATGTAACAGCAGCCTCGAGAAAACTCGTGGTGAGCTTCTAGTAACCAAGCAGAGATGACAGACAGTTTTTCCTCAGCCCTCACACGCCACATACCTATAAAACCACTCATTTTACCCAGGATAAAACACAGAATAAAAAGCAAATGGGATTCTTTCATCCCCTTCACTGCCAGACATTTATTTATCCTTCTCCAGCCAGGAGCACCTGAGGCAGGGAGAGGAAAGAGAGGGAAACTACTAATGTAAAAACCCTTTGCCAGCTCATTCTGAGTAAGTGCCAGTCCACGCTACTCTGACTCATCTTTTAGGTAACGACTAACTACCAAAAGCAGCAGGTAGAGCCCGCAGAGACGGGTGAGTTTCCTGTTTTCCTCTCCTAATGCTACATTCTTCAGGTCAGTGAGCTTCAGTACATCTGCTTGCATGGCCCTGCATTACCAGCAAATGGAAACTGGACTTCAAGATGACGGGTCTTCTAGAACTACCTTTTTGAGGTCATGGGGCGTTTTCACCTCTGCTACAGCAACAGAACCATCCCAAAGGCTTAGGCTCTCACCTTCATCTGCCCTCCCTCATATTTTCCAGGAAGCAACGCTGACCGCAGGCTACTGACTGCTAACACAAGCCTAAGAACCAACCACCCCAAGGCCAAAGTTTCAAAGAGCACAAAGCAAATGTTGTTTTTTTCACCTACTCAGGAGGACAGACAGATCAACTGCTGTCACTTTATGCCGAGACCAAAAAGTGTGCTGCTGCCAGGCTCTCACCTGACTTGTGCAAATTGATGGACCGCAGGTTGGGGAACAGCCTTGCTAGGGAATCTTCCGACTCTTCGATGGTCGTGAGGTTGTTGTTAGCCAGAATAAGTGTGTCCAGTGACGGAAACATAATTCCCAACTTTCGAATTTCAGTCCAGTCTTGAAGGTTATTGTCAGTTATGTGGAGTAATTTGAGAGACTGACAGCAAACCGGAGAGCAAGACACTGTTTCGTAGTCGTTAAGGCACAGGAAGAGCTCCTCCAGGCTGCACAGGGGGAAGAAAGACCATATCATCATCTCAATGCACCATCTCGGGCACAGGGACATGCAGATGTGATTTTAACACAACTTTCTGTAACAGCTCTTATGTGATCTAAAACCTTGGTGTAGAGAAGACCTTTGAACACTCCAAATGGAGTGTTTCAACTATGTCTCTGCTCCCACCCCTAAACTTCCTCCACAGGTGAAAACACTAAGTGTTGCCCTGGGCTCCCAGTATTAACAGATTACTCGGGGTGGTGTTCCACATTTGTGCCCAACAAGCCACCAACCCAACTCCAATGGTGACTGGTACCTGCTCTCAGTGCTCACCACTTAAAAAGGTGGTTTTATACAATGCAAACGACCCTTTTTTTCCCCCCATATGGCTGGTTCTGCCAAAGATTCCCATTAAAGAAAGAACAGGTCCCACTAAGTTTTCAGACGATAAACCAGCTCCCCTGCTCCCAGAGAGCCACGCAGGAAATACTGCTGTCATCACCTCCGCTCAAAACCCCTATGAAGAGGAATCTGTTATCAAAATGAAGCCACCAAGGACATTCGGGGAAGCACAATGCCACTGCCAAGGTGGACCATGGCCAAGCCATAGAAATCAACACTTTTGCACAGAAAAGCATGATGAAATATTACTTGACGAGCGGCCAGGCCCTCGGACTTGCATCCCATTCAAAAGCGATTAGTACAGGTATGCACTGCACCATTCCTTCTGCAGTGACTCAGAGGAAAGCCTGTCACCTCCTGCATTGTCAGGGTGATTAACCATCTCTGGTATTTCAATTTGGACCAGAAGCCCGGGGCTTTATAGCCCAAAAATTCAGCTTTCAAGACCATGTAAAGAATTCCCCTGGCCAGTTCCCAAGCTCCCAAATTAAAAAATTCCCTTTTTCTTTTTCTCTACCAATTGTGTTTGCAATCTCACACCCCTCTCATCCCTCACCATGTGAGGCTTGACCTGCCTTCAGCGAGCACCCCCTTTCTACACCAAACTCCCCGTTGCTTACTCTGGTAATTCCTGCAGGATTGTGTGGACTGTTTCCCAGGAAGCTTTGCTGTTGTTGAGCACAAGTTTGCGAACACCAGCGAAAGACCCAGCGCACCTTCTCTCTAAAACGGATAAACTGAGAGGGTTGGAACTCAAGTTTAGAAACTCCAAGTGGGGAACGTTGGACACAATTTTACTGACCTAAGTGGGGAGGGAAAACAAAAAAAAAAAAAAAAGAGAAAGAAAGAAATGCGTATCAGGCAGTAATCAGACCTCATGCAATAATATCTCATCTCCTAAAAGGGGGCCCTTCGGAATCATCACAAGCCAAAGAAATGATATAGGGGAAAAAGAAATAAGGCTTCTGAATAACTGCCTGTAATTCATAAACCAGCTATTCACTGATCTAGATTGATTGGTTAATTGCTCATTCACCTCAACAGTTCATTTAATTAAACCCTCCAAGCAGCTTGATAAGAAAAAGCCCGTCTCTTGGGAGAGGTCATAAAATCCACCTCAAGACCAAGCTTCAGCAGCAGCACGTCACAGGACCCAGCACGTCCTACCCCTCGTTTAGCAGGGAGGCGACGGGCACATTTCTTGACTTCATGGCCAACACTGTGACCACTTGCTCAGCTTTCCACTGCTCCCCAGCACAAAAGCCAGGCAGAAGCTCGCTGTACACGTGCAATGAATTTCTGATTCCATTCCGTTAGCCTGAAAACAGCAGCTTTCTTACAATTCAGGTAATTCTGCTTGAAACTACTTTCTCTTTTTGTGTGTACAGATGTGCACCTTGAGGGCAAAGCAGCAGAGAGGGAAGGAAAAAAGATGGAGAAAGAGAAAGAAAAGCCTGAGCAGATGATGACTGTCCAGCTCTGGAGCAGGCTGTGTGATGGGGATAGGTGCTGACCTCAACACTGCCAACACACGGAAAGACACAGGTTATTTAGATGATCAATTTGTAGTCACCTACTAACGATTGCGTGAACAGAGCAGCCAGGCAGCATCAACCTAATTTTCCTCTTTGACTGGGTAATTGATTCAGAGGGAAGTAGTAGAAGGGAATGACAGCTTTCAACACCATCTCACACCAGTTGTGTTGGCAAACTGGGGACTTACAGTGCCTGGGATATCATGGTAAGCGAAGATTTCAATACAAAGCCAGCAGACATACAAGAGAGTGTTCTAGCAGAAAACTACTCGTTATGTTTTCAATGACCAAAACAATTGAACACTGTGTGTTTTCTTAACCTGTGGGTGACACTCAGGTGGGGAAAGGCTGCCATTGTAGTGCGCTACAAGCCTAGAAACCAAAGCCAAGACATCTGAAAACCTGTAAGATGGAAGTTCAGTTCGAGGACAGTCAAAGCACTAACACTTGGGGAAAAGGATACTCATCCAGAAAATAATTACAGAATAATCCAGAGTCAGAAAACACCTGGCTAGGGAGCGACTGGGATGGGAGGAGATGGGACAGACCATGACATATATAGGTAACAGGGCCCATTTGCCAGCAAAGAGCAATTATCTCACACAGAAGCTGAATTCAAGTGTTGCATACACGATGCTGGAGGTAATTAGTCTGCCTCGCTTTGCACTGAGGAAGCTTCAACTTAGGTGATGTCATGTCTTGGACACTGCGCCTTAGGAATGAAGTAGACAAACTGGAATGACATCTCGGCAACAAAAAGAACACAGGATTTAAAAAAAAATGGCCTAAGAAGAACTGCACTTTTTCAGTATTATGCTAAAATAGCAAAAGGAGACATGAAAGTTCTTCGTGGATATAAAGATCTGTCTCATAAAGAACAGCAATGAACACTCTTCCATCCCAGCTGAGAAGAGGGCAGGGAGCAATTGGCTTAAATTACAGCATGGGAGACTTAAGTTACATAGTTTAGACTGTGAGGTTATTAGCTAAGCATGGGAACAGGCTACCCAGGGATCTGGAATCCCCATCACTGGCAGTTTTTAAGAGGCGGGTAGATATTTATCTGTTGTGGATGGGCTAGGAAAACTTAATCCCGTCTCACAGGAAGGGGCCAAGGTAGATGGAAAGCCTTTCATTTCCTGCTTTACTGTGGCTCATGCAGAAGCCGGCAAATTGTTCCGTCCAGGACAGAGAGACTGAACAAAGAGCAGGGTGAGAGACACACAGCTTGCAAGTGACAAGTGTTTGTGCAGCTCCCCCAGCTGTGTACCAGATGTGAGGGCAGCCCAACCGAGATCGAGAAGCCGAACAGAGATCCCAGATCTTAGCATATGTGCCCTCAGTACAGAACCACCTTCCCTAGCTCTCATCTCAACAGAGAAGCATAAAATCTCTTGCCCACCCGCAGAGCTAATATCTGGTAGGCTAAGAAGGAAATAGCAACAGGCAAATGTTTCCCCCTTCTGACTTTGCACCCCCCCCAGTGCTGGAGCCTTTCTGCTAACACCAGGCTAACTACCTGTTTAAAGACATAGGAGCTTGATGCAACACAAACACATGATCATTTTTATGTTGCTCATCCCATTTTTTTCCCCATATATTTCCAACAATAAGCACTAACATAAAAGGAGAGCATAAGCCAGTGAGGAACTGCTAACAACACTTGAACAGATTGTGATTGTTTCACTCGTATTACATGGCACTTTTCTAGCGTTTATCATCTAAGCACTTCAGTGGATTTTACAATAGCATTTAGCATTAATTAACGAGGTCCCAGAAATATCCTTTGAGGTAAATGTTATTAAACCTGTTTTGCAGATAGGGCAACAAAAGCAGAGAGAGAATGAATACCTTGCCCAGCATTCACACAATCAGTGGCAAATCTGGGAGTCAACTCCCATTACCCGGACCTCCTCGGTTCTTACTCTGTCAAGAACTGCACTGACCATTAACCTCTTCACATTAGAAATGCCAGTTCTGGTGGTTTGCACAATAAAAAAAAATATATGTATTTGTCACCCATAGGCCAAGATCATAAGTCATGAGGTAAATGGAGTGAAGTGCCCAAATGGATTAAATTAATCGCATTTACTGCTCAGTTGTTGTCAAAGTAAATAAGCATCAGCTTCAAAGATGAGAAAGAAGCCACAAAAAATTGAAACCTCTCTCCTTTAAACAAACAAAGTACTCTTATAACCTGCAATGCATTTGCAGTCATAGTAATAGCCATAAAAGATACTCAGAAAAACGCACATGTAACCATTTTACCTCGTGCCAGTCTTCCAGTTTATTGTCAGAAAGATCTAGCTCAGACACATGAGCACAGAAGGCGGCGATTTCGTTCTCATCCCCTGCACAGGTTATGCCACAGCTGTTCAGTACGAGCACGCTCGGAAGGTTGAGGCGATCTGAAACAGGGAAAAAGAAAAGATGCCCTCAGGTCAGCACTGCATTGCTTAGTTACAGAAAGCAACAAGCAGCACAAACAGGCATGACATTCAGCGAAATAAAAGATCTACCAGTTATTCCACAATTTACACGTAGTTAAGGATCTTAGGATAAACCTGGATTTTATGACAAGGGGCTGACATCAATCAAGAAGTCTTCTTGAAGTACCACTCAGTATCAGTGCTCTTCAGTTACTACATGTATTTCTGGCCACCCCGTAGGGAGGATGGGCCAGTCCTTTCTAGTTTACAGTATGTCTCATATCAGTTCTTACCAGAACTTATGGTCTTCCCCAGGCAGCTGCTAGTGCCGATAGGATACAGGACTAGGTGGAGCATTAGTTGTAGAGAGTTAAACTCCTTTATCCTCTTGTACTAAGCCCATTTGGGGTTAGGAAAGCAAGGATGTATTTAAACACTTATTTTCTAAACTTTCACTTTTCAACACTATAGAACATTTAGCATTCTTACATCTTGGAAAAACTTAAGTCTCTACTCTGCCTTTTAGATTTCTACTTCAGTTTTGTTCTAGTTCCTTCTCATGCAGGTAAATACTCTCACAGCTATTTCACAGGCTAGGACTTGGCTCTCAATCACACCCTGATTTGCTGTAGCCAAAACATTACCAAGTTAAAGCTGTGGATTTGTAACAGGAAACCATTTCAACACAAGAAATCCACGTTTAGGGAAGGCAAGCCATCAGTCTTACACTCTTCCACATCCAATACAGCTCTCACACCTCAGCAGAGTATCAAAATCTGTTAAATTTTAACAAGCTTTTTCCTGAAAAGGTGCCCCTTTTTCTCTCTCCTTCATATTTGACAGCTCCACAACTAGAAACAGATTCTAGCAGCACTCAAATATCTGGAGCGATCTGAGTTTTCAAGTTTCCTGGCCCATTAGCAGCTTCTTTACAGGATAGTGTTGTACTTTGGGAACTAGTCATGATGTGCTTTTAAGTCACATCTCGATCACATTGGAAGACTTAGAAAACTGTGCCCTCTTTTCAGCATCCAAACAGCTCAGGTAAGAGGGTTCTCACGCACAGGAGAGAGGGCATTAACTGAAAAATCCATCAGGCCAATTTTCTGTTCACGTTAATTTTGAGCGACACGCAGTAGTTTTATCCTCAACTGAACTCAGGCATTTTTTTTCTCCTCTGTCAAACTCAGTTACTGTAAACTTCATCCAGCTGATTTCCGTGGCTATTTTCCCCTTTGGGGCTGGTGATGATACAAATTGACCTGACGGGAATTTAAACTACTCTTACAGATCAAGATGGGCAAAAGGTTACAGAAAGAAAGGACAGTTCTGGTGGGATAAATGCGAATCTCAGACTCATCTGTGAAAACCACGAACCAAATGCTAACATCAGAGTGTGAGGGTAGACTACGGGGTGTCAAACGGATCCAGTTAAAGAGCAGGGAAGAGCGACACAGATCGTGCAGCCAAGGAGGATCAAGGACATACACGAGGAGCGCAGCGCTTCAGACATACATTTGTCTGCAACTCCCTCAAGGCAGCAAGGTCAGAGGCAAAGGAGAGAGGGGATTTCTCCACTAGGTGAGCATAAGCACGGTCAGAGAGCATTTGATGCCTTTAGAACAGAGCCAAAGTAAACTACAAATTCACATGAGTCACTTGTCACAAAAGAAACCCAGCTGGAGATTCAAGGACCTATCGCTTGGTTTGAAATATGGTCTGCTCCTGTGGAACACTGGACCCCTCCTGCACCTGCAGCCATCGCTGCAGGTTGATGGCACTGCATGACACCACTAGCATGTGGACCAACCTCAAATTTTGATCAAGGTTGTGTATTTGTTAAGCCACCCCTGTCAAAAAACCACGATATTGCAGCCAGTAATAAAATAGTACCACCAGGTTGAAGAAAATAAGCTCCAGGGACTGCTGAACCCTCAAAACTCAGTGTTGCACATGGCCTTATTTCCATCTTTCATTGCCAGGATTCTGATTCTGTTATGCCGGCAATGACAGAGGTAGGAAAACACACTTGTTTTGACAGTGACTAGTTCAGTCACTAGATCAACTTTCTGCCTTTGTTAGATGCCAGTCTCTCAGCTCTTCAGTAAGAAACACATTATAATACATTGTGACATTTCTTTTTCTGGTCAATTCTGGTGAATTCTTCTTTCAACATAAGCAACAACAACCAAGAAACAGATCCCACCCAGAACCCCTGCAGATGCTCAGGAAGACCAGATCCCTACCTTTCATAGGTGAACCCTGTGGAGTTGCTGGGACATGCACCCCCATGCCAGGTCCACGCCGATACGGGAAGTTCTCGGGGCTGTATTTCTCACAAAGAACTTGCATGAAACTCCTTCCGCTGGGCTGGTCCATGCTCCCTTCTTGGACTTCTAGTTAAGGCAGAAAAAAAGAGCAAATAAACAGCCAGCAATGAATAATCATCTCCAGCCAGCGGTCCTTGGGAACACAGGACAGAAAGTGACCAGCTGCGTCATGGGTTTTACTTCTTCTGAACTGCAGATTAGTCCAACGGGTCATATTTCAAACTCAAGATTACAGTAAAACATTACCTGGAAAGAAACCAAAAGCAAACAGAGGGCCCGAGCCGCACAAACGTGCTTCCAGTTACACCATTACAGGCCAAGTACAGCACCTCCTCGCCCCACATGTTCTTAGAGGACAGTTCCCAACATGCTGCAAAGGTTACCTCTGTCCCTCACCAGAGGATTGAGAGATATTCGGAGATATTCTCAAACACATTTCCAGGGAAGCAAGCAGGCCAAAGAGCTGGTTATGAATAAGAGATCGCTCAAACAGGTGTTTTCACACTATAACTTCCTTTTTCTCTAAGGACTTTCAGTCCAGATCAGCTTTTTGTGTGGGGAAAAGAATGGGAAAAAGAATCCACAGCTCCCTAACTATTCATAAAGGAACACCATGCAAAGCAGGTTATGGTTTGTTTTTTATTAAAATCAGGCCAATGCTGTTAACAGCCCAGAGCTCAAGAGCCTCTGAAACAAGACTTCCATCAGTTGGCCCACAGGGTACCATGGAAATACTTGAGTTTGATAGCTCATCAGGCTATCACAGGGCTCTCATCTTCACTGACAGCAGTGGCTCACTCAAAGCAAACTTTGGCCTCAAAAAGGAGCATCATCATTTTCTCCCTCTGACATTTGCAAAGAACTGCAGTTCTTCCCTCCCGCTTGCAAACCTGGGCTTCTAATTAGAAGACAACTGCTGTGTCACGAAACCCTCATGAGCACACATGAGCACATCGTTTGGCCAGTCCAAAAAGCAAGTTCTGCCAATTCAATTTTGCAGCTGCTTAATGCATCTGGAAGATAAACATGCCCTTCCTATCTACACACACCACAGAACAAGGCAGCACAGGAAAAAGGACTCGCCACATCGCGGGCTGCTGACCTGCCTAGAAAGATACCGAGTGTCAGCTGGAAGTATATTTGGCACAAAGACACCCTGATGACGGGCGTTCTGCTGTACCCCAGGTGGAACTAAGCTCATCTGGAACTAAGCTCATCTGTCCTACTTTCCCGCACGTCCTCTGACCTTGGTATTTTATGGTTTCCTGGATAATAAAGGAGTCGAGCTCGATAAATGCACAAAGGGAACCACTTTGTTCCCGGGTTTCACAGAGGTCTTGTCCTTTAAAGCAGGGCCTGCTACTCATCACGGACACAGAGGAGAGATCCACAGCTGCCCCTTCTAACAACACAAGGCACAAACTAGCAGGAATCAATTGGAGGTTTCCTACAGGGTACAATCAGTCATGGAGCAGCATTTTCACTAAGTACCACAAAATCATATTTTTAGTACACTAAAAAAACCCAGCTCACCCAAATATGTATATTCTGCACATAAACCTGCACCTCCAGCACTCCTGGTGGCAACCCAGGCTTTTGACCTCATGGTGGGACCACACATATACTGGAAGTGATGTTGTCAACCAATATCAAACTATAGTTTCTGCCTGCTGCCATAAATTTTCCTTTAGATTTATTACAGGCAAGGACAGATAGAAAATCCTGACCAAAAGCAAATTAACTAAGGTTCAGGTTCCCTTGGCTGGGAATCACCTGTAACAAGCTCCACTTCTTCATGAACAGATTATCTAAAACACTCCTATCACAAAGAACTCCACTATAATAAGAAGCAAATTGACTGAAGCCTGTTATAATTTTTATAATATAAAGTTAATATATATGTTTTATACCATGTTATAATTTATAAAGTTTACACATCACAAATATGGACTTAAAGGATTGGTCTGTCTTAACCAAACCAACAATACACCTTTCTCAGCCTTCAACAACTTAGCTGATTCATATCTCCAACTTAACTTCATGTCACTAATCCATCTAGAATCAAAAAAAACCCCTCAAATTGAAGCCTGTGTTAGGAAGACACCACTTAATTTTATGCTAAAACATTCCACAAGCTACAGGAACAATTTGCACTGACAGCCAAGGCTTTAGGCTGAAAGACCCCACTCCAAAGTGATCTGGGAGCTCAGTACTCTAGGACAAACAGACACTGCTTTCTAAATGCACATTCAGACCTCCTGGTCTGGAAATTCTGGAACTCCCCCACGAATAAAACTTTTTGCCCTTCTTATTGCTTTTCTATCAGCTCCATTCCCCTTTATCCACTGAGCAAACGTCAACTGGAAATTCCACAATAGAAAGTCAACTCAACATCACAGTAGAGACAAAAAATTTGAGTTTTCAGCTTCAGTATGAGAGCAATCCAGAACTGAGACAAAACCCCCATGACATCCACATTCATCAACTTTGAATCGCAAGCAGTTTCTTTCTCGAGCTTTACTTTTGCAAGCCAACGCCATTGCCAGATGACACACACACAAAAAAACCCCAAAACACCAGGGGGTAGGCAGTCCCCTTTTCCACTTGCCTTCTCATCAGATTTCGCATTCACTGTAATCATCTGTCACGCACGTGGCTTCTCTGAATCACTACAATTGCTCGAGAGCAAGGACTGGCAGAGCACGCAAAGGAAGCCTGACACACTTCACGTGAATGTTGTCTGTACAAGGGCAGGACTGGATGATTTTGCCAACGTGCGCCTTTCCGCGTGTTTTCCTACCGACGGCACAAGCAACAATTCCCATCCTGAAATAACTGCGGGGTTTCTAAACGACAGCAATAGGTTGCAAAAGACGTGCTCGGTCTTTGAAAGATGTCAACAAATAGCCTTCCTTGACTACATTTGAATGCTCGGCTGGAAGGCTGTGGCCCCAGCAACAGACAACACGGCAAGTGCCTGCAAAGAAGAGCACGACCCTGACTTGAGATCCAAGGGAAACCCAGCGGGCTGCTGCAGCTGAGGAGTGAAGTGAAAGGAGGACACTAGGAATGACACGAAAAATATTTCTAGTGCCGTGCTACAAGCCTACAAGGAGAACAAGAGACCCTTCAGGAGAATTACATCACTGATGACATTCTAATGAATCGCGATGCCTTCAGAGCAGGTCCTAACCCGTCACACACCTAATGCGCTTTGACGTGTCTGTAGACATGAAAACCAAAACACAAGGAAAGGACACAACAGAACAAACATCTGTCAAAAAGATGCCAGCGTGTCCTTCTCCTAAGACATGATGCAGGGAAATTATTTTTGAAGTGATCTGGAGAGACAGATGAATGACTGCTACCAGGGTAGTCAGAGTGACCCCCAGAGCCACCAGGGCAAGCCACCCGAGTACGCAAAAGGCTGTTGGGGACTTCTCTGCCGAAGCAAGCACAGCTATTTGCTCACTCGTCAGGGTACCACGCTTCTGGAAGTGGCCATCCCCAACGTCACAGGGACTGTGGCGAAGGGATCGGACACAGGAGGAGAGCCGCCAGCCATGTCACCTGGCGTGCTTCTGCGGCCGGGACCCCGACACTGCGCTACTGAGCCAGCATCCCTCACTCGGGGGGCTGCTGGGGAAACCATCTCGGCCGCAGATGAGCCCGTCTGCCGGTCCCTGCCTCTGCCGCCGGGCCCCACGGCGGGGTGCGACAAGTCGGGGACTCCAGCCCCCAAATCCCGACCGCCACAACCCTTAAACCGCCGCTGGCTTGCCCTCACACGGCCCGCCCGGCCTGGCTCGCCCGCGGGACACAGCGGCCTGCCCCCGCGCCGCCACGGCCGCCCCCGCCGCGCCGTCCCCGCCACGCAGGAGACCGGTGGCAACCGGTGGCGGTCGGTGACAGCCGGTGACAATCGCGTTTCTCCCCCCCGCGCCGCCCCCGGCCCCGCTCACCCAGGCCCGCCGGCCGCGTCCCGCATTGACCCGGAAGCAGCTGCGCGGCAGCCAAACATCGCGTGACCGGGGCCGCGATCACGTGAGAGCGGAGGCCCTCCACGGTTGCCATGGAGACGCCGACGCCCTCCCTTCCCCCCCCCCCCCCCCTCCTTCCCCTCGGCAGCATGGCCTTCCCGCTGCCCGGCACAGCGTCCTGTGATGTCACCTAACCTCATCAGTGACGTCAGGCAGGGAGAGAGACAAGGGAGCCAAAATCCGTCGTCGTCCCCCCCCCCAGCCCCGGGACCGAGCGCTGGGGCTTTCCGTGGGGAGAGGGGGTCACTCCCAGGGCGTCCCGGTGCCCCCAGAATCCCACCCCGGCCCCACAGCGCTACATAAAAGCTGCAAATCGGTAAATATTGGGTGTTGGTGGCCTGGAGCGCCAGTGCCACGCACCCTGCGTGGACCTAAACCGAGCAGCCCCCCTTCGCTGGCCGTTCTTTACCGCTGTGCCTGTTTCTGTCCCCTTCACTGGCTCAGGGGTGGCACCACCATCCCTGCAGCGGCCGGTCACAGCCTCAGAAGGAAGGATGATTAAATCATGCAGGGAGAGTAAGGCGAAAGACAAATCTGCCTAGCAACAAGCCTGCCCAGTTCCCCATCGCTGGCCTCGCTGGGATTACATGATAAGGATCAGAAAATGCCTGAAACTGGCCTCTCAGTAGGGAGGTTTCTGGGGGAGAGCTGCGGGAGTCATGGCCGAATAGCCACAGCGCATCTACACGCTCCCCCCGCGGCCGGTAACACCAGCGGGACAACTTTATCCTGTTCCTCAGCCTGATTTATGCACGCACCCAGCGAGGAACACAATGGTGGCATTGTGGGTGCTCCTCAGGTGAAGGGCAAGAAAATGTGTTCGGGGAGGGGAGAAGAGACTGGTTTAACTCCTGCTCTGCCATGTATTTCCTCCCTCACTTTGGACTGGTGGCACCCACAGGTCAGGAGGCAGGTAACTCGTTCTAGGCCAAGGAGAAAATCCTTCTGGGAGCCTGGGCACTCAACCGTTCTGAGGACACCTCAGCGGAAAATATCCATCCCACGAAGCAAAGCAAGCCTGAGGCAGACCACTGGCAGAGTTAGAGCCCCCAGCACGTTACCTAAGCCTCAACTGCCAAGATAAAAAGCTATATTAGACTTAATCAGAACCTACTACTGCTCCTAAAATTCAGCTGCTCTGTCTCCAGTTCCCTCCTCCTCCTTGGGGCTGGGATTTGGTTCACACACAGCAGCTTTTTAAACAAAAAAACACCAACTGGGTACGTATGTTCAAGAGACTGGTGGAGAAAGACTGACTGATTTCCCAGCCATGCCTGACTCAGGATTATGAAGGATTCCCAGTACTGCTGTACATCCTGGGGCAAATTCTACCAGGATTCAGGTTTTCAGGTGGCACGGTCCAAGTTATAGGCACCGTCTCCTTCTAATTCTGCTGTGGGTCCCCCCTGTCATCCCCCAGGCTCCTTACAGTCAAGCACTGTCAGCCCAACCTGTCAGCACTGAAATATATGCTTCCACAGGCCTGATTTCCCTTTTAACTGAGAGAAAAACACTTTGGTGTTCTTTCTTATTACCCTGTTGACACAACATTGGTTTTATTTTGTTCCTATGCGGGCCAGCACAGATGAACATTGCCTTGCTAACACTCCATAAAAAAACATCTACCCACATGCTCTGAATGGCTTATTTGGTTCTTTTAATACATTCCGGAGAGAGCTTTGTCTCCACTTGGTTTTCCTTCCCCCTCCCTACTTCTCGTATCTGTTTCAGTGAGATAAAGAACTCCATTGCATTCAGAGGCTACGCTTTTTTACTAACAATCCTTGTGGTTTTTTTTTTTTTTTTTGCACAGCTTACCTGTGCTATTTAGTTGTTGGAAGGCAGACAGAGCACACTGTAGCTGGAAACTGGCACCAGCAGGCTACGTTTTGATTTTAAATACATTTCAGTCGCTGCTTTCTATAGTTACAGATCAACTGGATATAACTGATGTCCGTGTTAACCTCCGCCGGGTCAGTGCCGCAAGTGTGAGAAAGTGACCGGTGTATCCCCTGGCCTGAATTAAAGCCCGTTTCAAGGGAGACGGGACAAGTTGGGGAATTGCTAGCACAATATAGTCTTTCACTCCGAGGGGCCGGGTTGAATTCAGCCCAAGCTAGCGCTGATTGAATGCGCTTATCGTCTGCTGGCTGTCTCATTGTTCAAGTGGAATAAGTTTGATGGGTCTCAATCTACTCCTCCCAGGCAGATAAGTATCTGCTTGCCAAAGCTTATACTGGGGTTGGCCATCCTGGGCGACCCCTCGCTGGCAGGCTCCCCTCTTTCCCACCAACACCTCCCCCGGGATTAAAAAGGCCATGGGAACCAGGGTCACCTCTTTACTTGTGTCCTCCCTGTCTAGCCTCACAGAGGACACCCGCAGTGGCACTCAGCAATGCTGGAACTGGTTTCTGCCCACAGAACAAGTGCCACCTAAGAGACATTCCTCCCAGTGACATGTCCATGTTAGGTGACAGAGAAACACAAATCCAAGTTCATTAGTTTCATACTTTTCAAGTCGGACCTGATCAAGCTCAGCAGGAAAAACATCCTCAATATCTGAAAAAATTCGCATTGCTCACGCTTCTAACACACCACAAATAAGTATCACCCACTGTCAAGGGGGGCATTTACCAGGGTCCAAGCAACTTCGTGAGTTTGCACATACTGAGGCCAAAAGGGAACCACTCAATGTCCAGAATACAAGTCACAGTCCCTTAAATTTCACTCCCATCTGATCTGGAGCAGGTCTTTCAGGCAAAACAATAATTTTTAAAAAAAGTATGTACTTCTGAAAAATTAGCTGAGATGAAGAATCAAACACAGTCTGTGAACAACCAAAACGGTTAATTACTCACTACATTAAACACAAAAAAATAAAAGGAGGGGGGGTCTCATTTTAGTCAGAGTGAGGTACCTAATCCAAATTAATTCCCAAGCCATACTAATAATATTCAAGAGATCTTGCTGTGCCCCAGGAAGCAGTACCACTGTCACACACGGGGACACAGACCCACTGAGATCACCCAGCTTCTCTGGGTCGCACATGGAGATCATGGCAGCAGCGGAGGAAGGAGCATCTAGTAGACTCGGATGCTTATCAGAATAATTTTCTCTATATTTAAATCACCAGAGCTTTTAGGGGGAGGGCAAGGGACAGGATTTGAAAAGTATGCAATTTTCTACTTCTTTTCTGTAGCTTTTTTGATCCTTTTGCTTACAGGTTTGGCAACCACAACTTTCTCCATTCTTGGAGATTATTCTTCAATTCCTCAAAGAGACTTCAATTTTCTCGCAAATCTCTCTTCCTTTCACTTTAATTTAAACATTTTTGGCCAATTTCATGATTTAATAATGAGAAATAAAATTGGAGATTTACTAAGTGTTGAGAGAAGACCTTTCATTTCATCTGGGGATTAAGAAGGGAGCTAAAGGTGTGAATCCTGTTAGCCACGCTGGCCTAACCCCAGCTCCAGCACACTGAAGAGCCCAATCCTGAGAGATTCTGAGCACTCCCTGCTCCCATCGCAGCCCGGGAAGTCCAGTGGACACAAAGCACATTGCAGATTCGGACCCCTTAAGACACAACGCCAGCCTACAAATCCACAGCAGCGCTGTCTCACAGATATTTCACTAATAACTCTAAAGCCCGACTTCATTTAACGCTACCACCAGCTGATCAACTCCAAGCAGCTTCTCACTACACCATTAATTTGAGGTAACAATTCACTCAGATCTTCGGTTCCGCATAAGTGCTTCCCAAATCACTTCTTTCGTCTCTGTCAATTATCTGAGACTAATGCACCTTGAAGCTACCTTTTAGAGCAAACGTTACTCCACGGTCATAATTCTAAAATATTATCAGTAGCCAAAAGATAGGAATGGTGCAGCTATCAACTTCAGAAATTCAGACTGCACATTCAAAGATAGAAAAAAAAAATATAAATCAGTACTGGTGCAGTCTGAAGATCTATTGGATTTTCATAATTTGGCCGTTGCTGGGCATGTTCATAGACTAAATGGACCTTGGGCCTTTTATTCATTTTATTTCATTTTCTGGATGACGACTGTAAGATAAAGGTAGCTTTCTCAGGTGCCGCTGCAATGGCACTGGCCATCAAATTAAGCCTGGCAAATCAAATCTCACACGCTCGGGGCCAGGTTCACTCCAGCTGGCTGCCATCTCACCCTCTCCATCACGACACAGCTCCTCTCCCAAATTCGGGCACACGGTGCAGGACGAAGCCGACCAGGCTCGCTCTCCTTCAGCCCACCTGCCGCAATTGGGAGACTCCCCAAACCCACCCCCAGCATGGTGTCTCACCCCTCGGGACGTGCCGTGGCGTGGCCAGGTTCTCGCTGACCCAGCCCCAGCAGCAAGAAGGGCAAACCTGGGCATGGGTTATGCCCTGTGCCCTTCTCCAGCCGACTCCAGGTCTGTCCCTGCCACGCAGCACAGCCCAGCACCCATCTGCTGCCCCATTCCAGACACATCTCCTTTTGGACCACGATTTCCATTCCCTTCAGTCAGACGACAAGGGCACCAGCAGACAGAAATGAGTCCAGACATGAAAATGGCTAGGTCTTCCTCTGCCAAATGCTCTGGATCCCTAACTAGTTGTTAGGATGAGACAGAAAAGTGCCGCTGCTCACTGGTTTTGGAATGGGACTTTGGCTGGGAGAACAGGACAAAGCAGAGTGAGGAGCTCTCTCTTCCTGTCTTGTGTGTGTAACAACTCCATTACAGGTCTGGATCCCACTCGGAGAACGATGCTGGCTGGGTATATAGGCTGCCAACATTCATAATAATTAACCATTAATGTTAGCAAACACTTGGCAAATCTCCACCCGCTTTCATCCGCTCTCGGAGTCCTTTGCAAACATGAACGGATTAAACCTTGCCAGACCCCCTCCAGTCCTACAATCCAAAGAATTTCTTACACTTCTATTCTCTGACAGGGTATTTAGGAAACACGGGGAGGTTGGGAAACACTGAGGTCATTCCCATAATTAGGAGGCAGAGTGGGGGCCCAGGGTGGCAAAGGGATGTTCTCAAAGCTCCAGCGAGCGCTGACAGAGCAGCACTAGTGAGCGGTTGTGGGTCTCCCACCCTGCACCAACCTTCCTCTGCTTGGCAGGTTTTCCTCCCTATTGCAGTGTCAAGAAAGCCCCAGCAGGAAAGGGATGCAGGCTTAGCCCAAAGCAAGCTGGGAGAGCGATAGCTAAACCAGCAGACTTCCCCCCACAAAGACACTCGTTACAAAACTCCGGTTTTACATTCCAGATCTAGCTTCAAACAGAAACACTCTCAACCATTTGACCTGGTCAGATGGCCAGCAGCGTGCCAAGGCCGTTTGGAACGGCCAGCAAACAGACCTTGCTCACAGAAGACAGCAATCTGGCTCCCAGGACCTCAGAGCGAGGAAACTCGGTAGCCTCCTCCTAATGTCTGCCCCCCTACCTCATCCTGACCTCCATTTCAGCTGTCTGAGGGCTAAAGATGTTGGGGCTGATCAATGGCTCAGCAATAAAACCAGAGGCTGTGTGTTCACCTCCTTGTCCCAGTTTAGTTCAGCAAGCAATAATCAGAGCATCCTCTACAGCGGTGCTCTCCAACGCGCAAGGGTATTTACTGTAGACACGGGAAGAACAATCAGTTTTTAGGGAGGCAGATCAGACATCTTAGTGCTCACCTGGGAATAAGAGGTCTTTCTTTTTTTTTTCTTTTCTTTTCTTCTTTTCCTCCCCTAGTTCTTTCCCCTCATTTACATTCACTTTTGGCTTTGAAATAAATTGCTTTAAATCTCAGCTTGGCAAGGGCTAAGCCTGAAAAGCCAGATGACTACATTCATGAACATTTCCTGGGAGTTCAGGCAAAAGCCAATGTGAGAGCCTTTCTTTCTGAGACTGAGCAACACGAGGAGGAGTATTTGGGAGATGAATAGGAAAGAGAAAGGTGCTTGGAAGGCAGAAGCAGAGAAAAGACGGACGATAACAGGTTTGAAAAAGCACGGGTCTCACCTATAATGGTCTGAATTGCCTTCTTTTCACTGATGTCAGTGAAATTCCCCCTTACCTCAGTTACTATTTTGTCCCAAACAAAGCAGCAAAGTCCCCTCTGCTCTCCATGCTGCACAGCAATCTGGATTTTTAGCAGCCACTTCGGACCAGTTCCCCAGCTGGCACAGCCCAGCACAGCTCCCAGTTGACTCAGAGGAGCTGAGGATGCGCCTCCACACAGGAGTCCCCATGGGAAGAGCCTCT
>JAOTQQ010000010.1:4517667-4527798 GCA_026546715.1 Gallinago undulata
GCCCAGCACAGCTCCCAGTTGACTCAGAGGAGCTGAGGATGCGCCTCCACACAGGAGTCCCCATGGGAAGAGCCTCTACACTCCAACAAGACATTTTCTCCCCCTCACACCCAAAGCTCAGCACATGAGAAACCGAAAACACAAGCACTGCAATAAAAGCAACAGAAAGGATTCGTCTGTACAAATGGATCAAGGCATGATCCATGAATGGACCATGATTCCCAAGCAGCTTAAGTCAAGAAACAAGACTTGTTAGGTCTCTCCATTGTAATAGACCTTCATTTATCACATCGGAGAGGGTAGTTTTTAAAGGCAAATGGCCAACTAGTCCCTTTGATACATGGAGATGCTTCAAGATAGGTTTGATATAGAAAACCCAGGCAGAAGATACGTCCCAGCTAATATGGCAGTTATCTCTTTTACAGCCGACTTCTGCCATTTCAGTCTTTGAGAACTGCCAGCTACACTGATAACTGCGGACCCAACCACTGCAGAGGAGAAAGCCCTTGTTAATTAAGCTAGCTTCCTTCATTTTCTTACTGCTCTGGCCTCGGCAGAGCCGGGGGGCAGAGGGGGGGAGCCGCTCTGCTGTGTGGCTCTTTGTGCTGGTGAAGGACTGCTGGATGCCTCCCCCCAGAGAGCTGCATACTGGTGTGGCCAGGCAGACCCTCCTCATCTGCTGGCTGGAATGCTTTCTGGGATGAAACAGTGCAGCCCTGCCACAAATCAGACCATTAACTCAACTGGAGTGCGGCAGATTCCCCCTCAGAGAGAAAAAAAAAAAAAAAAAAAGAAAGAAACAAAACCCCAAACCCTCCCCGAAGGATGCATAAACCTGCCCATTGTCCTGTCCCGCTGACACTGGGCTGATTTTCCCAGCCCGGTATCGAGTTCCAGAGGAGCCAATTTATCCTGAATTCATCAGAGCTCCTCTGTACCCAGGAGAGTTCAGCTCTGTATTTTCAATCAGTCAGCAGCCATCAAACTCTAATGGGGTTCCTGGAACCGTGGGTGCTTTATCCCCCGGCGCAGCGGGCACTGGGACACACCGAGCCGTGGCTCTGCTGCCTCCATCCAAGGTGCAGCTCCGCACTCCGTGCTGTCCCTCCACAGCCAGATACTCCGCCAGGAGGGACAAATCTCAGCAGACTCCCAAGTGCCAAGTGTGAGCAAAGACTTACTTTTTACCGTTTCTGATGGCAGTTTGCAAATCACTGGCCTGGTTCTACCTCCAACTTATGTCTCCAGGTCATCAGGGCTTGTCCCTGGCTTTGGAGCAGTGCCTGGAAGGCTTTATGGTCCGGAGACTGGCTCTCCACCTGATGAGCCAGGCTAGTTTTTTTCCCCTTCAAGTCAAAACCACGATAACACTATGAGAAACTTCATCACCTTCACCGGATACACAAGTGAAGCAGAGAAGAGAAATACCTACCTTGCAAGAAATGAATCTCAGAGCTAAATGAAGCAAAACCTGATGGAGAGGACTCTGATTACTCGTAGCCAAATAGTGGCTCATAGCTTTTTCATAGCACCACCCCAAACAAACCACCAAAGCAGCCCATCTTTGCTTCTTTGCCCTTTCATAAGCTTAGAAACTAGTCAACATCCAGCCTCCGCTAAGAAGACCTCACCTACTGTTTCCTTCCCTTTCCCAAGGGATGTCTTTACCATTCAGAGTCATCGCCCAATAACCATCAAAACCAGTTACCTACATTCCTGTGCCTGGCCCAGCTGCAATCACCAGTGCTGTAGGTATCTCCACCAGCTTACATATAACTGCTGAGACTCACATCCCCTCCAGACCCTTTCTGTAACTCAGGATCTCTGCCAAAAAAAAGCAAAGCAAAACAATAATTAGTCTCTTTTGCCTCTTCCTCCACCTTTTGGGTCTCTTACCTGGCGAGGCACTTAGGGTTCAAGGAGAGAAGCGGACTTGGCAGGGCAGAAGCCGGGAAGATTTCTGTGGATCTGAAATGGTTAAAAAGATTCCTGCCTCAGGACCATTGAGGTCCAAAAGGTTCAGTCTCTATTTTATAATTTATAGCTCGCTGTCTTTCCTCCCGAAGTCCTGTGGGCTCTCACAGTTGACAGAACATCCCTTCCCTACTTTACTTACGCCACTCAGTTCAGTCAGTGTCCCCTGGCCAGTCCAAGCCTTGTTAAAACCTTCACCTGCACAACCAAATAGCTTTTTATCATTAGGTGAAAATGGAACTGCCTGGAATAACAACACAAACATGGGTTTTAGCGCACGGCGGAGAGATCCCAGATTCCTTTTAGTCAGGAACCTGCCAGACTGCTGTCGACACAGCCGGGGCTGGAGAACTGGCTGTCACCGCGGGGAGAGACACGAGCCCTTGGTCCCACTGCCAGGCTCCCCGAACAGCAGGAGGATCAAACCGTACAGTTAGAGGGGATAAAGCAAAGCATTACATTTTAATTGATCTAATCTTTGGCTCCCGGTGGAATTTGCAGAGATATCTTACTAGAATTACTCAGGTTTTATCAGGAGACGGTGATACTGGGAAAGTGCCTTTCGGACGGCAAAACCACTCCAGATCTCAAACTGCATTAGCATGGGGACGGGCTGAGCAGAGGAGCCCACACAACAGTCTCAAAGATGAGAGCAAAATCAGGAGGGGGGAAGTGACCATGTGAGATATAAACCCACCTGGGCACACAGCTGTGTCGGAGCACACACCCAGGCTGTCTGCTGGGGGGTCCCACCAGCGTAAAACCTGCAGGTATTTACCGGTCAGCAGAACACACAGGACCTACAGACACACCACAAAAGGCATCCAAACGACAGCAGCTTTTATCCATCCGCTCCTGAGGTCCGTTTCTGCTCTGAGTGCAAATGCCCTGAACGTTTTTCTTTAAAAAAAAAAAAAAAATAATTAAAGAGAGAGAAGAGGGCAAGAGGGCCATGAAAAATAATCTCCTCAAAATACAGACCCAGATACAAAATACCACATGGGTGGAGCAATGTTAACAGGAGAGATAAAAAGCAAAGAGAGTGAGAAACCAGGTGGTTTCTTGTCGTGTTTTTTTTTTTTCTAACATCCTCTGTCTGAGCAGATGAGTGCAAGATCTTCAGAGAGGCAGAGGAATAATGTCTGGCTCTGTCAAGATCCCTCTTTATTCACTGCGGTGAAGGGGTGAAAAAACATCAGGTCTGATAAATGATTCATGGAGCCTTTTCTTCTGCTAATCTGTAAATAAATTTTAAAAAGCAGCTTCTTTTTGATGAATATATTCTGCTGCTCGTAAAAACATGTCAGCCTTTAAACCCAACACGGGCACGCTCGTATCTCCAGCGTTGCTGTCAGCGCTTTGATAGCCCCAGCAGGATGGAGCACAGGGGTGGAGGTTTTGCTGACTTACCTCAGCTGAGGGTCTGCCCCGCCGATCCCACGGCACCGCATCCCTGGGCTCTGGCGAAGCTTCACGTCATCCTCCTGCTCGCACCTTCGCTGCTCTCTTCAGTCAGGGAGAAGGTAACATCCCGCAGATTTACAGATCTGAAGGCCGGGTAGGACCTTTTATGGACACCTCACATGACATCCGGCACAACAAGGTCCAAGTCCTCTCCTCCTCGCCGCACCAGGGCTCTCTGAGCGTGCACATCTTACTGTCGCCGTGGGGCCGACGCTTCTTTTCACACTGGAAACACTAGAACAACCCTAACGTGCCCATCGCCGCGGCATGGCATCCCCTTCCCTGCACGTCCTCCTCAGAAGCATCTCCTGGAGATGGGCTCCTGCCTGTGATAAGGAGGTGGGTCTGACCCACTCTACCCAACCCTCAGCCCCTGGTCAACCGGGGTCCTCATCACCCAGAAACCTGTCCCCCTCCCCCCGCCCTCTCCCAGGACTGCACTGCTGGTGGTTATGGGTTCTTTCCCCCCTTACCACCACCTATCTTGGGCTTTCTTTTTTTTGGCCTTTTCTGGTTTTCTCCTGTTTCCATTTAGCTACAGATAATGGGTGCGGAGACACTCAGGCAGCAGAGCCGAGCTACAGCCAAAGCACCTCTTCCCTTTTCAGCAGGGCAGTTGCTGGGTTTGGCCCTGAGCAGATGGGTCTTGAACTGTCTCACGACTTTTGTGAGTGTGGACAGGGAAGGAAAGAGGGGAAAAAAAAACCAAGGAAAAAGCGTGATTATACAAGGACATCTTTTATTTCAGTACATTCAAGACAAAAAGAAAAGAAAACAGTTCAAGAACAGGATGTACCTTCAGTCAAGGCTTTATCTCCCCTGCCCCCCTCCATTGTCGTCTCTTTCCTTTTACAATCAGAAATTGCATAGAATTTGTTTTTCAATCAGAAAAATTAAACTCATCAATGTAAACCCCATGTCTGTACCAAGCAGAGGGCGAGCTGCCACTGTTGCTAGGGAAGTAAATGTTTTCCTCACACCAGAGCCCGGGCTAAGGGTTTTCTCCAACGCCGTGCGGCACCGTCACTGCCAGACACGGGCTGTAAGTCACCCTCCCAAGCTGAGGGTGCTCCGTGGGTCAGGGACAAGGGGAGACCCTGGGGCAGAGCTCAGAGCCACTCGTTCGGGCGCGACAGTGGGCAGCAAATACCACCTGCCTCGGCTGGTGGGACAGGGCAGCCCGCCCTGCTCTCGCCTGCTCCCACCCCACCTTCCTCAAAAGGTTCCCCCACCCGCACCCTGAAAACAGAAAGGAAAAAAGAAAAAAAAAAAAGAAAAAAAAAAGGCAAAAGATAAACCCCAGAACTAAACAAAAGACACAGAACCCCTGAAATTCCAGGCGTTTCAAGGCCTCTTTGAGTTCACTGTGTTTGTTGGTTGGTTTTTGGCATTGCAATATATATATATCTATGTATATATATATATTTATATATATATGTATTTTAACAACTCCACAAACGGACTTTCAGCAAATGCTGCTTCTCGTGGGGAGCGTGTCCCATCCCTCCTTCCCTCCCTCCCTCCATCCACCTGCCACACTCTCAAAAGGAAGAAGAGTTCAGCACCTGAAACCTGGTGCCTTGGAGACTAGGTCCTGACGTACCCAAAATAAACCGAAACAAAACAATGACTCCTCCCTTCCCGGCCCTTATCCGCGTCAAATAAAAAGACGACCCCCCCCACCCACCCACCCACCCTTTGAGAACATCCCCCAGTGAAGTCTACGCGATGGGGAGACAGAGCCAGCATCCCTTCTTCTGGCCTGGGGTGGAGAAGCTCCAAGTTCCTCTGGGTGGGCGATATCTGGTTGCCCACCCAGTCACCCACCACGTCCTCTCCTTCCCATCTCAGAGCCGCACAGTGGCATGGGGACAACCTCTGGAGCCAGACCATCTGGAGGAGCTCGCTCCCCACTGCGTCGGCTCCTCCAGGACACCGAAACCAAAGCCATCCCTCCAGCCAGGTCAGCCCCAAGGTCCGCCTTGCTCTGGAGAAGCTGGGCAACTGCTTTTGTTTTGTTTTGTTTTAAATTTAAAAACGAGTTGACATTGTACAAGTCCGTGTTCTGTAAAATGGAACAGGACCCTCTCGGCCCACCCTGGCGCGCCCCCCCCCAGTCCCAGCGTTACTCGGGCTCGCTGCTGTTGGTGGTCTTCTCCCACTCCAAGCTCTCCTCGCTCTGCGCGGGTGAGCCCGCAGCCGGCCGTGCCCGCAGCCCCTGAAACCGGCGGCACTCGGGGCACACTCGGATGTGCGTGCATCCTCGGGCGACCAGGGCGGCTTCTTGGGCCAGTCTTTGTGCCAGGGGGTCTGGCTCGCCCCCGCTGCACAGCTTCCCGTTGCTGAGCGTGGTTGTGCTGCGGGCTCGGCGTTCCTCCGGGATAACGGGGCGAGTCCGTATCATCCCCCCTCGCCTCCGACGAGGGTGGAAACTGTCCTTGCAGAGAATGATGTTGCGCAGCTCCGTCACCATTTCTTGGCACACCGACACCTGGAAGGCAGAGCCGAGACACACTGCTCACCTAAGCAAGCCACGAGCCCAGCAGCGCTGCGGCTGCTCTGGATTCTGATGCCCAGGTGTTAGGGACTCGGTCATTAATCTGGCCACCAGATTTCAAAAACAACGCTGGGATATTCGTGCTTGATTTAGCACGGACAGGTTCCGCCTCTTGTCAGAGACCCTCCTGTTTTCTGCATCCCCAAATCCACGTGAGACCCAAACCCACGGCAGGCAGAAATGCCCAGATGATCTCCTCTCCAGGAAAGGTACGTGGACATGGCACACATCCTCGATCCCTTCAAAAGCCCTTGGAGCATCCCTACAGCCTCGATCTTAGTGGGAGAGCCTGAGGAGCTTGTGCCAGCCAGACCCTGTCCAATAAACCTTATTCCAATACTAGGAATGCTCATCTCAGCCTTGGGTGCACTACTTCCTCCCAAGCACCCCACAGATAGCAATAAACACACACTATCCCCTCAGGACACTTTCATGTCCTACCTCTGACTGCTCAGAGTGCCGAAGGCTCCACAAAAATTCCAGCATTGCCATAAAAATTGCTACGATTAAGCCACAGATGAGCACCACGAAGATCCCACCAATATTCTCCATCCCCAGGCCTACAATAAAGCAGAAGAGACAAAGCTGTGGATGGGGCAGACATGACATAAATTGCAAGTGTCACTGTGCAGAAAACCCAGCTTTGATGGTGGAGTTGGCATTGCACATACCCCAGCCAGGGACCAAAAAACACAGAGCCAGCACTCTCCTATTAATAGCTAACCGCATGACTGGGATGGCAAACGGGATGACTTGCAATAACTGTACGATCGAAGACACGTTCCCAGAAATGATGATTTTGCAGATAAACAGCAAGTACATTGGAGGGAAGCACAAAGCAATTTGTGGACAAACTGAAAACAGGGGGGGGAAAAACGAGAGATCAATCGGGCACATTAATCCCTGCAAATTATTCACCCAGCTCTGGTTGCTTTGAACTTCGCAGAGGCAGATGAGTGATGTTGTTAAAAAAGCAGAGATGAAGAAGACAAGGAAGAGCTTTAAAGGAAGCTGGCACCAAGAAAAGCTCCTTTGATTGCATTACAAAGCGCTGGTGAAAAATGATTACAGCTGCTTGTATTGCAGTAGCAAGGAGAGGCTCCAAACAAAACCAGGACCCAACGCTGTCTGACACTATACGGTGACCAAGCAGGTCCCTGTCACCCAGGGGTACCTGGTTATGGGTTGGGTGCTCTCTGCCCAGCACCCTTTGGCCCTTAAGAAGGAACCAGCCCCTTCCATGGGATGACTCATCTCGCCTCCCTTGGACATACTGCTTACAACGGGGTGACTGCCATCTCTGCTGATGGTAGGAGCCACTCAGCCACCCCACACTCATTCATCCCACAAATGCCCCACATGCAGGCAGCTAAAACCCACGCATAGGGGCTGCCAACCCTGGCCTACATAGTTTCCACTCAAGAAAGCTCCCCAGTTGGAAGGAAAATCCACCCCTCGAGAACCTGGCCTGAGCTTTCTGTGTGCCAAGGCTGTCACCCCACTTCCCACCGTGCCCCCAAAACCACAGCTGGTGCCTCCGACACAGAGGTCCAGCCCTCCAACCCCTGCAGAACAGGACCCCAGGAGGAGCTGGGGAGCAGCGCCGGCCTCAGCACGTTCTGTGCGATAAACAGCTCTTCTCTCCTGTGTGTGTTGGGTTTGGGGTCTCAGGTGGACTGGGCCACCGAGTGGATTGATTACTAAAAAGCATGCGGTGCTTCGCACTGAGGTGACTGTATGAGGCCATTACTCAACAAGAACATCTATAAAAATCCTCCCTCTCCCCTCTGTAACATTAAATCAAAGTGTAAGAATCAATGATTTATTGACTTAATCTCTGCGTGGCTTTTAGACATAAAATCTCACCAAAATCCTTGTAAATCGCTGACCTGTTTTGTTCTAAAACTTAGGAGGTCACATTTCTCCCTCCTCCTTCGTCATTCTTTTGGCACTGCCTCTGGAGCAATCTAGTGACTCTGTAAATCAGCCCTTCGCAGAGAGATGCTTCTGCTTAAGACAGCAATTGCAGGGCAGAAAACACAGCCCGTGATCACAGTTTAGACCCAAGACAAAGGCCATCCTTTCCTCCCAGCAGCTCCCAGTTTTGAATTTAGGGCCAGAGCCTCTCTCTACATCCTTCTCCCATTCTAGCTGGCTGCCACATTAGACAACCATTCCCCAGCTCACCTGAGAGATACTTCCTTCCTCCAAACACACATGCCAGCAAGCTACAACCTTCCTCATTTCCCAGACTGAGAAAGAGAACCATGAGGGAGGGCACAAAACAGCGGAAAAGGGTCACAAAGCACTACTTCTGGTGGGTAGTACCAGAAACAGCCCAGGAGCCTGCTCCCCAGCCATCTCCAACCAGCCCACAGACTAGATTCCACTTCAGAGCTGCTTTTTGCATAGTCCATGGAGAAAATGACTCACGCCTGCTCGCCTTCAAAAGTAACTTCTCGAACAGCTTATCACCTTGCCCTGAGGCCTGATGTCTTACACAGGGCCAACACCTCCTGCCTCCAGACTACCAGCGCTGCCCGAGGGGGGAGCAGGGCTCGTGTCCCCACAGGGTGGCATCCAGCCTGGCTCACAAGCTGCCCAGACACACACCTACACCCGCTGCGATGCCAGGGAAACAAGAGAGCTTCCACAGGCCCAGCTTGGCTCTCCCTCTCCACGCTCAGAAAGATCAGAAGACTGTCCTTTCAACTGGGGGGACACGCTGCCCCCCCCCAAAGCTCTTGCTGGGGAAAGGGCGACTGCCAAAGCTAAAAAAATGCAGCAAACTCCGTTAAGCTGGCAACCGCTCTCACGCTGGGACATCAGCCTAATGTGGTAGCTTTTATGGCAATTTGCATAGCATTACCCAAAAGAATTTGCTCCTCAGTTTACAGATGTACTAATAAAGTCCTCGCGTCCCTTCCCTTGGCTGTTTAAAAAGCGCTTTCACTTGGAGCCATTAACCAGCGGGCCTGTGGTGGAGATCCATCTCCCTTGAAGGAACCCAGGATTTTGGTCTGATCCCTTCAGCCATCCATTTTCCCATGTAATGCTGCAGACATTCATTAGAAGCTAATTTACCCTCCATATGCCTCCAATATTTGTCATTTGGTTGTTCCCGCCATCTTTGCCCCAGGCAAAAACACACAGCGTGAGGCACAGCAGAGCTGTTTGGCTTTCTCCTTGAATTGTGACGGAAGGAATCTCAGGTCAGAAGAAGGGGAAAAAGTAATTCTCAGGCAGAAAACCTGGCAGGACTCATGTGCAGATGGATGTTCCTCCTTGCACTGCCGGCAAGGATGCTTCTACTGCCTCGTCCCTCAACATGCTACCGGAGAGTGGTGTGGCTTACCTTTGGCTCTGTGGTCCTCCTCTTTGGGGCATTTTCCTCCTTCCCACCACTTCCTCTTCAGGATCTCTAGGCGGTTGTTCTCTTGCAACTGGAGAATGGCCAGGTCAAACTCATCACGAAACACAGAGCCTGCAACACCAAGAGGTAGGTGGTAAGGCACGGCCTCGGGCCAGACTTCCTCCCCGCCACGGTGCCCTGCCAGTGTGCCCAACCACAAGAGCTTGTCTGTACGTGGTTTGGAAGGGACTTCAGTCCACGTTATGCCCTTGAAACTGCATCCTCCCAGCTGGGACTGTCAAGCAGGACTGCCAACTACTTAACGTCACGTGCAGGTGGTCATTTTGCCTGTCCAACAAGTCCCACATAGGGCGTTTAAAGAGGTCCATGACAAGGGGGAGCTTTGGCTTCATGGGCAGGGTCTGAACAGGCAGTTCAGTATTGCCCCGCCGCTCCTCCAGGCCACTGAGGTCCCTTCTCCTGTCATTCCGCCTCCAACTTCAACCTTGCTCTAAATGCTCCTTCCCTCAAACTGGTACACTGCAACAGCAGCAAGTTCAACCTACACACAAGCCCAAAATTCCTGCCCCTCTGCTCTGCCCTGGTGAGGCCCCATCTGGAGAACTGGGACCAGTTCTGGGCTCCCCAGTTCCAGAAGGACAGGGAACTGCTGGAGAGGGGACAGCAGAGGACCACAAAGATGATGAGGGGCCTGGAGCATATCTCCTATGAGGAAAGGCTGAGGGACTTGGGTCTTTTTAGTCTGGAGAAGAGAAGACTGAGG
>JAOTQQ010000010.1:4527898-4541113 GCA_026546715.1 Gallinago undulata
GGGGCCTGGAGCATATCTCCTATGAGGAAAGGCTGAGGGACTTGGGTCTTTTTAGTCTGGAGAAGAGAAGACTGAGGGGGGATCTCATCAATGCTTACAAATACTTAAAGGGAGGGTATCGGGAGTACGGGGCTGGTCTTTTCTCAGTGGTGCCCAGGGACAGGACAAGAAGAAATGGGCACAAACTTGAGTATAACAAGTTCCACCTCAACATGAGGTGGAGCCCTGGCAGAGGCTGCCCAGAGAGTTGGTGGAGTCTCCTTCTCTGGAGACGTTCAAACCCCACCTGGACAAGTTCCTGTGCAACCTGCTCTGGGTAGACCCACTCCAGCTGGGGGGTTGGACTAGATGATCTCCAGAGGTCCCTTCCAACCCCATATGATTCTATGATTCTATGGTGGAGGCTCCGTCCTGAGCTCTACTGCAGCTTTCACAGCGTCTGCTGTCAGAGATCCTGAAGCAGGGCCGTGGGAAAGACCTCAGCTCTCCCGGTAACCCTGCACCACTGTCCCAGCGAGCAGCTTTCTGCTCTTCTTATCTGCTACAGTTTCACTGTTTAACAAGACAATGCCAGAACAAATTTCGTCCTGAAAGTAAGGATTTGTACTCCCGATCAGGTTCCTGTGGCTTTACAAGCTGACGCATGTTCGCTAAACTATAGTCACTGTCTGTGTGACGGGTCTTATGCAATTCAGCTTAACTTTGTGTTGCTAAGTGCAGGTGCTTAAAGGTCAGGAACAGGGCTTCCCGAGCTTGGCCGAAAGATCAGCCGATTGCTTGGAATAACAAATACTACATCCTTTCTCTGTGCCGCCCTGGGAGATGATGTTCTGTTGCTACCTCTCATATTTGAAAGACAAAAACCCTCCATTTGTTAAACCTGATTATTAGCTGAGATAGTCACTGAATTGCCCCATTCTCTGTCCTGGAGTTTTAAGAACCGCCAGCTGTTAAGAAACTCGTGCTAAAAACTACAGGAGTTGAAACAGCATTACTTTTGCAGCACTTTGGAGCACAAAGCGATTCAAGAACACTGGTTCAAAAGGGAAACAGTCAGCAAAGGGCATATATGCAGAAAATAAGCAGCAATTTTGAAACATCTTTCACATGAATTATTTAAAGTGCCGCAGTCGCGTGTCACACGGCTCTGGACCAGAGCAGGGTCTCGCACATCTGGCTCTGCGTGTGCCCCTCGGGCAATTCAAATGCGTTTGGTTTTCCTCCCGAGATAAAAAAAAATAAATAAATAACACGACCCCGGGCAGAGCTGTGAAACGCGACATGGGCTTTAGAGCCGGGTCAGCCTTTGAAATGCTCCGGTCCTCTGCCGACAGCTGAGAAGGACTAGAATTTTTCTTCACTGCCTACCGACGGGCATGCCAATCCCGTAGCCCTTGGTGTCCAGAAGGCCCCCGACCTGCGTGAGGTTGCAATTGCGCTGACGATAATACTCGTTCATGGTGGATTCCAGCAGGAAGGCGTAATTGGAGTTCAGCACCCGGGCGATCCCTTCCTCCGTGCTCTTCACGAAGACGCTTGGCTGCTTGGAGTACATGTAGTTCCACATCCGCTGGTACGTCTGGTAGCGGGAGTTCTGCAGGGGAAAGGAGGGCAGAGCACGGCTAAGGTGGGAGCCACCCAAACCTAAACCCCAAAATTAGAGACACCGCTACAAAAAAGGCCACAACGGGGAAAGGAGTCAAAGCAGATTTGGTGCCAGATTCAAGAAGGATTTAGGTGCCCAGCCTCCATTTATTCCAATGGGATTTAGAGGCCCAAATATCTGGGCGGATTTGAGACTTTGTTGGCAAAGCTGGGCATGAAATGCGTACCTAATTCCAATAGGTTCCAGCAAAGCTCTTTGCATAAATTCCATTTTAGAGAAATACAGATTTTCCGTAACAGTATGTAAAAAAAGAAACAGACCAAAAAAAGCCAGAACAAATAGCTCATGCATAGCTGATTTAAGCCACCGAATGCTCCCTGGAGAGCTCACACCCTATCGTCTGTCACTGTAACCTCGTGCTTATCAGTTCACCAGAATTAGAGCCAAACACCAGCACACCGAGAAGGGCACTGAGGGCTGGGGGCAGCACCAAAGCACTTTGAAGTTTGTTGCTCCCTGAATCCAGATTTTGGTTCAAAAAAAGTCAAAAAACTGCTTAAGAGAACTGGAGACTTTCCACTGACTGCAGTAAACGTAGGCTCAACCAGCCCCAAATCCTCAGACTTGGTTGATGGCTGAACCCCACCTTGGTTTAACTCAGGAGAAAAGCTGCCTACGGTTAATCCCTCTTGCCTGCTATGAGCAAAGAGTGAAACCAGCTTCCTCAAAGAATGAAGATAAACACACTCTGGAGTTTCTGGATTTGCCCCCTTTCCCTTCTCACTTGTATTTCTGCAGGACACAGAATCCCTTGCACCATCTCCTCTCCCAACCGAGCCAGCAGGTCCATCTTCTGCTAATTCCCTCTCTGATACCGGTGACTCCAGCACCCACCAGGCAGCGCAGAGCCACAGCCGGGATTTTAAACTTGAAAGCCTTCCTGAAAAGAACCGAGTGCCTCATACACAACCCCCTTAGTCACTTGGGCACTCTTCGGCTCATTTTAGATAAAATGTTCTGCTTAGAAGTAGCTTTATGCTAAACCCTGAAGGGTGTAAAGTCGGGCTGAAAAGCTCAGGCTCCCTTGAGAAATTTCTTAGCCCTCCCAAATCAGTTCAGACTCAGAGGTGGGAAAAAGTGAGAAAAGCTTTCTCTCCTCTCAGGATTTCAACAAGTAATAAATAAATAATCCTCAAGCAGTTCTTTGTGCATTCAGAGCACTGCAGAAAAGATTCACTCATTTATTTCCCTTCTGAATAGAACAGGGAAGATAAAAATTAAATTGGGCTAAGTGGCATGCATAAGTTTGCATACACTTGACTTTTCTGTTTTCAGTGCCACTGACCACACAGAGACTCCAGCACTTTGACACATGCCAGCCTATATGGGGTCTGCAAACATTTCTTTCCTTACCCAACCCGAGGGACTCTCCTGTAAGAGCTAAAATCACATCAAAACCACATAGAGACCCATGGAATTTTGACTGCAAATGCTCCTCTCCTGAAGAGCAGTATTGTGTCATCGCTGAGACACAGGGATGTGCACCACTTTCCCACCCACGTGGTGACACTCTGAGCGTTAAGTTGCAGGAAAGTCCGCTCCCCCAGGGTCCAGCACAGACCTCCTGACCCTAGTCCTCCAGCATCCCAACAGCACGCCAGCCGCTGTGTTACAAAATCCTGCCTCCCCTGTCCTCCCCCACCACTCATCCCATCATCACCCACTGTGGATCTGCCCAGTCCTGTGCAACCAAGCAGCCAGGAGTCTCTCCAAAGGTCCCCTCCATGCCAGAAACTGGAATGAAACAGGCATGACGGGCCAAATCTGAATAGAGGGTGCCCTCTGCACCCCCTGCCCCAGTTAGCAAAAGAATGGGGTTTTACTTGGAAGAAGGTCATGCTGGAGCCGCCGTGGATGGTGCCGTACTCGATGGCTGTCTGGTCAGCCAGGTCATCTACAGATTCGATGGGGACGTCCATCCGCTGCACGGTGAGGAAGGCTGCCAGATTGGCCGTGTAGGAGGAGATGATGATCAGGGTGAACGCCCACCTAAGGAAAGGGGGAAAGTGAAAACGGGGGGACCTGAGATTTACCCACAGACTGAATCCGATCGCCATCCCCCACCCTCCACCTCTCCATCCACTCCTGCCCAGAAAAGACCCTCAGAGAGGCCTCTCCCTTCACAGGGAGAGGGGGGGGGGGCTCCCCTCCTTACCAGACTCCGCTGACACAGCGCGTGGATAACGCCTGGGGGGCAATGGTGGAGCCTTGCTGCATGAAGCCCCCCACTGGAAACCACAAGCTGTTGCCGAGGGAGTACTGGTTCACCAGAAGATTGCATCGGCCCTGCGAGCAGGGGTGGGGGCTGTACCACTCGTACGGCGTCAGGCTAAAATGACAAGAAACGGGTAGATCAGGCAATTCACTGGGAAACGGGGCGCTTTGGAGAAAAGAAGTCAAAAAAAAAGAAAAGCTGTGAAAGCCCTAACTCTCCTGGAGGCAGATTTTTCTGAGGAGGAAACTCTTTGCTGTCAATTGATGCCAAGGGCTCAGAGCTGTGTGAAATGCTCGCTCTAAGGCTTGGAAGCCAGAGGCTTTCTTGTAAAGATCTGCAAAAGTTTTGAGAGGCTCTGCTGAAAATCTGGGCAGGGGCTGCAGGGAGACTGGAGCCCTGCGCACAGATTTATACTGCAGACAGCACCAACAACAGTAACTCCAGATGTGCACAGACTTGATGTGAAACTGGAAACAAACATCTTGGGTTCTGTTCCCTGCTGGAGAATGAGCATCAATGGGAAGGTTTAAAAGGGAAGCGCATGAGACCTGACTGCAAGAAAAAAAAACAAGAAAACCAAAAAAAACCTGTAAATGGTTGCTCTGAGAAGGTCTGATTGCCCCAGCATGGTCTAGGTCCCAGATCTAGTTTAAAGCCAATAGCTGGTGTTTCAAAGCATCACACACTTTCAGTGCTCACGGGGCCAGGAGGGAGGTGGGAATCTGAAATTACTGCCAGCCTGTCGCTGAAGTGACTGTGGCTCAGCTCTCATTTTCTGCTGTTCCCAACCCTCAGTTCTGCAGTTGCTAAGAAATTCTTCTAATTCCTACTCTGCAGTTCATTATATCGCTAATGGTTAACAACGCTGCTGCCTGGGAGGGTCATTTTGGGGATACTGCCAATACAGCTGCAGGGCTCTGCCAGCTTACGCAGCATTTAAACCAAAATGAGGTGTTTATTTTCCTTTCCGCCTCTCCTACCTCACTGTGATGCCAGCGAAGTGGAGGTTATTTCCTGAAGGCTTTCTACGGTTGGATCAAACGCTGGCAGTATGAAAAAAAAACAAAACAAAACAACAAACTGCTCTGGGAGAGTCTTTTGCAACTCACAGGGTCAAATGCTCCTTATTGCTGAGCAAGGCAGAGAGCAGCGTCCGAGCCTCTATCTCCAGCGGGAAGCTGTGTGAGGGCACCTTTTTGGAGGATGATGTTTAAAACATGAGGAGGGGGGCTAAGGGGGCAGCAGATCTCAGTCTGCAGAGAGCACCAGACTGCATTATTCAGCTGTTTCCTCGGAGCTGCCTTTCTGAGGCTGTAGCAGCATTCGAAGGAGCCGCTAAAGCCCTGTCGGGGTGACAACTTTAGCCACGCCGAGGGACCGAGTGACAGCTCAGTTCCCATTTTCGTAACAAGAACCGGGTATTAACCGTGTCCCGAAACAGCCCTCAAGTCTTTGGTAGGCATTGCCAGGACACGGTACAGCTCTGTCTGAAAAGACCCGAGGATGCCACCAATGACCAGCAGTTTGTTAGGAGGGTCGGGAAAAACAGCAACGGGGCACGGACCCCTGGCCTCAACAGGAGACCCGCTGCAGACAAGCACTCAGTGATGTGTATTTTAGGGCTGATTTCAATGAGTCAGAGGGAAACGGAACTGAGAGAGCTGTCAAAGCGAGGCTCCGCACGTCAACCAAGAGGCTGCTGAAAGCTATTAATGAACTTTCCTTTTCTGTACGCGCTGGGCTTTACGGGGCCAGAGGAACCAAAACACCACGAACTGGAATTTGCCTCAATGTCTCACCAGCACCTGCCAACCTCCACCCTTCCCGTGTGAGACAAGGGGCTGGTTTATCCGTTGCAGACCAAGCATCTACAGGGAGCAGCACCAGCACCACAGCACCAGCCCGGCTCCCAAACCCCTTCCCACGCCGGCACCCACCGCTGTGGGCCATGCCCCCTCCCAAATCACAGCACCCTGCTCCCGCCTAGAATCACAGCCATCGGAATCATAGAATCCTTTTGGTTGGAAAAGACCTTAAAGATCATCAAGCCCAACCATTAACCTGACCATCCCGGGGCTGCTGTGGGCATCGGTGACGTGCCTGCACGGGCGCTCAGCAGCAGAGCCCCAGTCCCCAGAGGCAGGGGTGCTTCTGTCCCCCCTTTCCCTGCACCCTCCAAACTGGTGGCCTGGGGGATGTCCCCCATGCCCAGTCCCACACCACGGGTGTGGGAGCGTGACGCTAGGTGGCACCTCAAGGAAGGAAAAGGCAGCCACATTACCGAGCAACCAAGAAGAGGACACAGCTGACAGCCAGGTAGGCGAGCAGCATGAAGAGCCAGACGCCAGGGGAGAAGGGATCCAGGAAGGAGAAGTAGCCAGGTTTGCGGCCCTGGAAGGGAAACGAAAAGGAGTTTGAGCTGCTTGGATTTCCACACATTAAACAGCCCGTCCTGAGCACGACACAAAGAAACATACCTGCCCTGATGCTGACAACGGATGGGAGCAACAGAAGGGAAACAGAGCAAAGAGGGCTTTGCAGGAGCCTTGCAGGGGATACAGGCGGCAACAAATGCCACAAATGACCACCTCCAGCAGCACCTCCCCGCTGGGATTCACCTCCTAAAACTTTTCTTCTCCCCATCTCTATCACTTTTCTTCCTCCAGGCAAACACAGAGGTGAATTGATAGAAAAATTGAGACAACAGCCTCTGCCCTTCCCTTGGTGGGACGTGCTGCACCTTTCACTTGCCCCCCCTTCTCTGGAGCCCTTGGCCACCCCAGCAGGCTGCACACCACGCTTGCTGGGCATGAGCACCCCTGAGCACAAAGCACAGTGGGGGAAAAAATATATTTGTGCAGAAAAGGGGGGGAAAAAAAGAAAAAGTTTGCAATATTTCTGCTTTTCTTTCTCCAGCCTTGAAACGTTTCTTCTCTACAAAACTCAAGAAAATTATTACTTTTATCTCAGGGAACACGGTATTTTTATCTCCAGGATGCGTCAGAATTTCCTGTTTTTTTCTCAGCAAACCACCTTTCCGTGAAAAGTAAGGCCAGACTGCTAGGAAAAAAAGAACCAAAAAACCAACCAGGCTGATCTTCTCTCAAACTACCTTAAATTTTCACAAGGACGCTGCTAGCGCTGAAATTGTGCCAAACTTAGCAAAATTTGTGCAAAGGGAGGAATAATTTCCAGAAGCACCTCAAAAGCTGAACACCTGCCCTCCTGGTGAGGGTAATTTTTCCCCTCCACCACCACCAGCTCTGCGTTCACAGCCCCTCTGCAACACAGGCTGGAGAGGCAACTATTGTCAGGGCAAATATTTGGGGGCAGGGTGGAAGAGGTGAAAATAAGGCACGAGGCACCACAAGTCCCCTGGCAATTTTTAGTAGCTGTGTGGAGCAGAAAGCACTTTGTTTCAGCCCCGTGCACCGCCGACACACCGCTCCCACCCCGAATCACCAAGCCAGTCCTTGCCACCACAAAACCCCCAGGCTCTACGGTTTCTCCAAGCACCTGTAAGCGGGGAAGCTGCCCACGAGTCACAGCTCCTGAGAAGGCTCTTACTGTAAAGTTAAGAGTGGAAACAGCCTTTTATCACGCTCGGGCAGGCTGTCGGTGTGTTTCTTCCTGGCACCTTGCTCCGCTGGGTGCCGATCTCTGTTTGCCCTATGTGGCTTGCTCCAGCAGCCCTTTTCCAGGGAACTCGGCTGTAGTTCCCTGGCTTGACACAAAAGCTGCTGCCAGGGACCAGCTTTGACACAAAGAGGCCTCATTTTCCCCTAGTCCACTGCCCGTCTGTGACACCACATAAACTAATAACAGCTAGCAATAAATAACACCTAACCTCGATTGCCATAGGCAACCTGGAGCATCAAAGACCAGACTCCTGGTATTTTAGAGCTGTGCTTAATCCAAAGGTGGTGAATAATTTTCTGTCCCTGCGAAACAGAGCTGCTTTTTTTTTTTCCTTCCCTCAAAGCAGCACTTTAAATTCCATTTCCATTAAAAACCACTATTTTACTACTGAAATATACCTAATCGTATGCAAAACCTGAATTTCACAAGGTCTCGGTAGTTCTTCTGAAGACTAAATTGTTGCTAGAAAAGGCAATAGTTGTTGCACAAAAATCTTCCTCTACTAAAAATATCTAGGATACTGTGATATTCTCAGCTCCAGTCACCAGCTGGGACCGTAAAATCTCAGAAACCTTCTACAGCAAAGTCTGTCCTTCATGAAGTGAAGAACCACCGCACCGTAACATCCTATCCCTGTATCCTTAAGGACAAGGTGAGATTGAGCTTGGGATCTGCATTAACATTTTTAGAGACCCTGGCTTATTAAGCCCTTTAACAAACAGATGATTTAATGTGTCCGTTTTCAGATGAATTTAAAGTCACTTCCCAAGCAAAGGTTCAGGCTCTCCTGGGTGCAATTCCAGAATCTCTCTTTAAGACAAGGTCTCTCTGCTGTGCCAGGTTATTGTACTGTGCTCACTATCAGCAGGTGAGGTACAAATAGTGAGAGAAACTACCTTCTGCTTTTGTCCTTTCCCTTTTTTTTTTGGTCATTTGCTGCTGTGTTCTGCTCTTCCTTACATTCTTCCCGGACACCCAGAGAGAGAGACAAATGACTGCTACAGCCAGCCTCTGGGCCCAAAGCAAGGGTGTTCAGAGACACAGACACTGCTGGAGACTACACCCCCAGCATCCTGGAGGGACTCACATCTCCAGTAACATCCTTCACTCACCTTGCTGGAGCTCCCCTCACCAGTTCAGAGAGCTCCGACCGTCTCACGAGTCTGCAGGATCCGAGGTGAACTCCATCCACACTTCTTGCTGATCCCACCCAGAGGATCGTGGACTTGGCGATGCCAACAGGAAGGCAAAAAGTAGGTGATCTCAAAGCTCTTCAGGGACATGGCTTTCGCGAATGCTCCACAGGCCCCTGATTCCCCTTTATCATCTAGAACTAAACTGGCTCAGCTGCTTCTCTTCTTCCAACAGGTGTTTACACACTCAAGAATGAAATGAGGCAATGGGAACCTGCAAGGTGTGAAGGGCACCATCTGCCCTCGGCCGAGCAAACTGGAGCTTCTCGAGCAGAAGACCGTTCCAGGCAGCTTCTCCCTGCCCAGCCTCCCAGAGCTGCCAGGAAACTCCCAGACACTGACGGTGCCTTGGCTTGGGCTCCCTCCTGAGATGCTCCTGTAGCAAAGTTCCTTTCTGTAATTAAGGCCTGGATGTCTTCTCTATCTTTCTGGGGCAGTTTGTCAATAAATTACACTCATTAAGGAAATTGCGTCAGGCTTGGCAATGACTCTCTCCTGTGACTTTACAGTAGTACTAGTTCTGGCTCTCTTCAGCTACAGTCATTTCCAGGCTGCTGCTACGTATTCTTTTCATTCATAGTTGTGGATAAGAATAAAGATATTCTGTTCCCACGGAGGGCACAAACTCTCTCTTATCTGTCTGTTTTGAAGATGGGAATGACAGTATCTGGAGCCTGTCAGATATTTTTAGCTGGTCCCAATACAGCTTTGTTAATTGGAAGAGCTATTTTTCCTGGAATAGAAATGTTCAAAATGTCCAATAATTGATGAAAGCCTCCTGCAAATCTTCAGATGGAAGCAGGAGAGAGTCATTTACCCTCCTCAGTTGCTCTTGGAAGTCTTCATTTTCAGCCAGAGGGAATCAGTTTTCCGGGCAGGTAGCCGTGATGGAAGAGCCAGAACATGTAGGACACTCGGGAAGAGGAGGAAGAACAGAGCTATATGGCATGGTCCCGGATCCGTCTGTGCCCAGGTCCATAAGACACCTTACACCCTGCACAAACAGGGTCTGAAGGGACCCCAGTGCTCACCTGCTCTCTCTTGCAGAAACAGCCAGCCCTACCAATGTTCTTTCTTAACAGGGGTTTGTCCCTTAAAAAGGCAAGCAAGAAAACTCAGCCTGGCACATTGATGTGTGCTAGGTATGTAACTGCAGTCTCACCAAATAGCTTTTGGTCTCACCAAAACAAAGTGTGTATATCATAAGATGACCACGTCTGATGCAGCTGCAGATCCAGATCCCTCCCTCTCCAGGGTCCTTTCTCTGGAATCAATAAGCAAAACCCAAGCACCGGCTGTTGGGCATCCTGAGCCTGGTTTGGGGTCACCAGATGGTGACAATGGACAGACCAATGCGTACCATGGTCCCGGGCACCCGTGGGCCAGTGGTTGTTCCATCCCTGCTCCAGGGAAGCGGGAGCCTTGCTGGCAGAGCAGCAGGGGTTGTCCTGAGTGTGCTCAGCTCCTCTCGGCTCCTCTGCCAGGAACGAAGGAGCTATTCATTTGGTCCTTCCCGTTTCGTGTCTCTTCTGCAGCAATCAAGTAGAAACCCTTTAAGCCTCAGTTCACTTGGCCTAAACTCAGCCATCCCAGCGTACTCGCCAAATCTACATTTTCTCATCTTAAAGCGGAGCACAGTAAGGGCTTTCAGGGTTGATGAGCCAGAATCATGTGCTAGCTAGTCCCTCGTTCCCTGCCCATAGAGGCAGGTATGTGAGCAAAAGCACATGCCTGCTACAAATAAGCCTGACTTTCAGCATCCCCTCTGTGCAGAAATGGCACTGGGCACCTGATTCCAGCCCTCTGCCAAGCAGAACGAGTGCTCAGGACTCGTCATCCATCTCCTGCCTTCCACAGGTCCCACCAGCTGGTCAGGATGGGAACATAATAAAACAAAACAAGCCTTTTCTCTTAGCAGCCTGCAAGTCAGAAAGCCTATTAGAGTCGCCGTGTCAGAAATCCCTACTTGATTATATCACAACAAGTGGAATTGAGAAAAATGACAGCTTCATTTAAAGCTGCCATATTTGGTTATGCGTGATAAGAGACACGCACTGTGGTGGCTGGCTTGGTGGGGTGGGGAGGAGAAAGGGGGGGGAGAAATAATTTTCCACTGGAGTTACATGGAAATTAAAATAAAATTTCACACTGGGAGGAGACCAGGGTGTGGAGGCAACTCCTCAGCCAGAGATTTATTTGTGGTTATTTATTAGGCGGCGTCTGACCTGCGCCGTGATTAACATAGCGTCAGCCGCAGTTTTTGACATTGCAGAGGTGTTCGTCGGGGTGGGGAGGGGACAGGGGGGGGACAGGAGCAGATGGGGCTGCGGGGCTGCTTTCCACAGCATACGTAAAGGAAAACCGGAGCAATTAGCTACCTTGCCTGTCCTTCTTAAGTAAATATTTACCAGTTTAATTAGTTAATTGCCACACAGCGCTCAGGAGCTCTCCTCAAGCTAAGCAGGAAAGGTTTGCCTGAAGAGGGGCAGGGTTCTGTGGAGGGAAGGAGGGGGCTCTGAGCTTCCCTTATGGGGGAGACCTCCCTGCTCCTGGGGAGGGCACGAGCCCAGGCTGCCCCTGCCATCACTCCTGTGGCCTGGATGCAGCAGACCAGGGCTTGCCGTGGGCTGACCTGACCTGGGAGATGCCCCATGTCTCCCTCACAAGCCCACCTGGGTCACCGGGCAGCTCCCCTACTCAAAGTCCTAACGGGGTCCTTCCATCAGGCAGCTGAAGACCAAAGTCCTGACCGACGGCAGGGATCTATTTGCCCAACAGTTCTTAAGACTGTAATTATTAATCCTGTTCGGTTTGGTAAATGCCCAAAGGGCAGGCTGGGACACGGCTGCGTTGCGTTACTTTGGTACCAGCACGAGCAGCAGATGGTCCCTGCCCTGAAGAACCTACACTCTAAGTGGATGTGTCAGACACATTTCTATCGAGCTCGCACGGAGGCAGCAGCAAATGCCTCGCGCTTATAGAGAGGATCACATGCAGAACCCACACCAATATTCCTGTGTTTCCTCTGGAGGGAGCGACATCAGCCTCACGCTGTTCAGGGAACGATGCCTCGTTAAGGGACCCACTGAAGGTTATGGTGTAAATCAGAGGCAGAGCACGCATGGTACTCAATCCCCAAACTTCAAAAATGCATATGAGAAAGCAAGAAACTCGATTATAGTCCCAGCCAAGAGAACACTGGCAGAAACACCTCCCGGATCCACGGGCAGCTGGTAGTGTGAAAAAACCAGAGTAGCGGGGAAGGGCCAGTTCCATTTGATTTCCCGGAGCCTGAAGAGTCTGACCCAATTTGATCAGTTAAGTCATTGATCCTAAATTCTGCCTGTATCAGAGGAAACAGAATTTTAACTAGATTTTAATTACTTGTTTGTTCTTGGCAGGAGCCACTCAGCACAGAGAGATGTATGCGCAAGTTTGTTTATGTTCCTACCGACCGCTGCATCCTTAACAGCCTTGTGAAGGGACAGGGGGGGCTGGGAGAGGCAGCTTTAATTGTTCTAGCTTTTTGGCTGCTACTGTTGAGCTGATGGGAAACCAAGACTGTAATTCGCATCGCGCTCGGCACCGCACAGAGCACGTTTCCAAAATGCAGATTGGGAATGATATGAACATCCTGTCGCAAAGGAGCCACCTGCCAGAGCTCCCAGAGCTCACCGCCCGTGACACCGGGCAACCGGGGGGCTCTGCCTGGCCCATATGGAAAGCCTGTCCTCTCCTGAGCTTCAGCAAGAAGCCAGAACAACGGAAAATGGGAATGCAAGAGAATCTAGGAGAATTTAAGACAAGCGTTGTCTAAGCAAAGACACGACACAACGCCCCATAGGCTCCCAGTGATCTTCCAAGCCTGATCTTATTCTCAGATACAAGAAGGCAGCAAGGCTGCACACCACAGGAACAGGGCTGAGATTAGGGCATTTGTGCCCCCCACACCGACTAGGTGCACCCATAGATATCCTAGCTCAGCCTCCCAGGGGGTCTCCCCATGAAGTGCACGTGGATGGTGGCTCCAAGACAGGTTTGCTGCAGTGATGGAGCCACTCAGCCACGCTGCTGGGCTGCTGCACCCATCCAACCCTTCGCTCACCTTGCCATCGCGGGCTCAAAGCCACCCTAAAGCCATCCTGCAGGTTTCACTGGACCTGAAGCAGAGCCAGACAAGCTAGCATCTACCCACGCTTCCCGTGGTAGCAGCCATCTGACAGGGCTCTGCTCATGGCCCCCCACCACACCTGGAAGTGCTGTGTGCCCAGGGAGGACTGTAGAATCATAGAATCATATGGGGTTGGAAGGGACCTCCAGAGACCATCTCCTCCAACCCCCCCGCCAGAGTGGGTCTACCCACAACAGGTTGCACAGGAACTTGTCCAGGTGGGGTTTGAATGTCTCCAGAGAAGGAGAATCCAACACCTCCCTGGGCAGCCTCTTCCAGGGCTCTACCACTCTCACAGTAAAGAAGTTCCTCCTCATGTTTAGGTGGAACT
>JAOTQQ010000010.1:4560763-4610709 GCA_026546715.1 Gallinago undulata
CGCCCCCCAAGTCTCAAGACATTTCAGTCAGACACCAAAGAAACTCAGAAAACACCCTCCTCTGGCACAGTCAAGCTCAGCTCTAAGCAATCACATCGACAAACTCTGACAAACTATTTGACAAGGGTGAAGTTTCAGTGTCTGTTCTCGTGCCAGAACTAGGCTCGATCGGTTCCAGCAACCGCACTTTTGGGTTCAAAGGAGCCCAAACCCCTTCACAGGGAAACTCACATCTTGCCACTGAGCTCTAAGCAATTGTACTGCATGACCCCGTATCAACTCAAGTTCACTCCAAACAGAGCTCAAATCACTTAGAAACATTCATACTTTTTAAAAAACTCCATTGAACTCCAGTTTTTCTGCAGCAAAGCCTGAAAAACGGAGAGTTTCATGTCGTTCCAAGGCCAGTGACAAACCAACCCTCAGATCTCCTCTCTTTTCATTCCCACTGCTGCCTTCAAACAGATCGACACTCCGCGCTTGAAAACTGTGCCAGCACCGGCACGTACACCCCCAGCAGTGATGAGCACTAGCTCCTAACACACCAGCAAACTTCAGTCCCTTCTCACCATTCTCAGGTAGTTCATCAGGCTGGTGCCGTGCTGCCAGATCTGGGCGGACCCACAGGACAGGGGCTTCACGCCGATCTCCTGGCTCCGGTTCAGCTCCTGCACGGCAGTCACCACGGCGTACACGGCATCGAAGAGCAGGGCGGAGGAGAGCTGTGGGGAAAAGTAAGAAAAATAAAAAAGAATTGAGCCTTCTGCTGCGCCCTCAGACCCTTGCAGCAAAAGCAGAGGAGTGCTCTACCCACAGCCTCAGTGGAGGTCAGAAAGGAAAGAAATAGTTGGGTTCCTCCTTGCCTAGAAGCAAGGTGCTCCAGCAACACCACCCCGTCTGCATCCACCCGAGGACAGGGAAGCAATAGGAATGGTATCCCTGTGACTGTGCAGGCATCACTGGGGCAAGTGCAATCCCATTGCCAGACCCAGTCCCTCTCCCACTCTGTTACATTTCTCCTTCTCTTCTCACTTGCTTCCTTACCTTTTATGTCTCTGCTTGCTTGGTCCTCATGGTTTCTTCCATCACTCCCATCCTTCTATCTCTATTTGTCCCTGTCCCTTCCCATTCTTTTCTATCTCAGTTTCCTAAGCTAACTAACCCTTTCTAATCAAGGTGTGGGGTTTTTTTGGTGCCTTGGTGACCTCTGATCACTCTGCTGGCTGGGGCATCACTCCTGAGAGTGTCAGGTTTGCATAGTTCTTAAAATAGGCAGCTGGGCGGAATAAAAATCCTGTGCCTGCAGAAGGAAAGATGACTGTGCTGCTTCAGCCTTCGTTAGGCACCAGAGAGTCCTCCTTTGACCACTGCTTTGAAAGGCAGATCCACAAGAAGTGAGGTTTTGCTACATCGTTTTTTTAAGCAGCTGAGTCCTGGCTTTCAGACCCTTTAGAGACCACCAAGCCCCTTGCTACTGCCTCCAGTTTCCTGCTGGCCATTACCTGCTCTGTAATGGCATTGCTGAAGGAATGTCCAGAATCACAGAGCTCATCCCCTCTCCTCCCCATCTTTGCTTTGTTTGCCTTTAATCAGATTTCTTTGTCCATCAAGCCTCGCAAACCATGTTTTTCACCCATGCACAACGGTTTTGATGGTTTTGATCTAGTTAATAATCAGCCATTTGCTCTCTCGTGCTCACTGTTGTGACTAAGATTTCACTTTTAATTACTGTCACCTCCCGACTCTGCTGGAATTAAGCCGTTGCAGCTCATTACTATCAAGGCTACATTTTCCTCATGGCTGCTTCCGAGACCATCCTCTTACCACCCCGGCTCCTGGCAAGAGGGTCGGTCTCCAGCCCAGGGCTCCTTTCCCCAACCTTTCCCTGCTTTCCCCTCCTTTCCCTTAGAGCATCCAGCAGCGGCTGCACCACCTCTTCCTCCCCAAGCCCCGTTAGGTTTATTCAATTCTGCCTGTGGCCCTGCAGGGACAATCCCGCCCGGTTCAATCACCCCAACGAACCTTTGGCTTCAATCTCATCACTAATTGGAACAGGGCGAGCCAGACTTAACCCTGCTTGATCTCACTCAGATCAGTGGTAAGACCTCATTGACCACAACAGCCTGGAATTTGGCAGTTAACAAGCAGCACGAAGCCTTAAAATGTGCAAGTGAAAAGGCATGATTCCAGCTTAATGCTGAAAACCCCAAACACCAGCTCTAACGGCACCGAGTAACCCCTCACTTTCCCAACCTTGCTACAGACTCACATTTGCTCTGTCACATTCCTCCGGTCTTAATCGGTTTTACACAAATAGCATCCAGGGACTTCCCAGGGAACAGCGAGCACCTGAACTGGCAACTGTCAGTCTTGCATCTGATGCTTCTCCCGTGCAACGGGCAGCACCTTTGGCCATCTATCCCGAGAGCTTTCTGCTAGTAATAAGGATCGACTGGCTCCAGAGCTATGAAGTTTTATTACAGCTGTTTCGCAGGAGGTCAGCTGTAACACCGGAGGACACAAAAGGAACTGGTGGCAGAGTGGGACCAGAAATTGGGCATCCTGGTCCTGTCCTGCTATGGTGATGAGATGCCACAGTCCCCTTTGCAACAGCAGCACTTCATCCCTTCTGTTCAGGGATAAGTCTGCTACTGTTGTTTTGCTTAGTATTCCCATCTGACCCAAACATCCCCCCTCCTGGAAAGCATTTTTCAGAGCTTCTTAAAGGAGCTGATATATCCTTTTTTACCTTCAATACAAGTTCCTTTCCTAATAGAACCCCTCCAGCCTGTCCTGGCCTTGTCCCCTGTTCCATGAAATTCTTTACCATATACTTAATTTTAACTGTGGACCGAATCCCATTCTGGTTACAGAATGCCATACACAATTAGCAGCTGCTTTCCTGAGTTAGGAACCAGTTGGCCAAACAAAAATGTTACGAGAGCAAACGCAACCCCTGTGACCCCAAAGTTTCACCATCTCATACCAAATCAGAATATTGGCCCAGCATTTTTAATTTTCTCCTGTCGGGTTTTCATTTCCATTTTCCCTGAGCAGTTAATGATCTCTTATTAGCTGGTGAGCAAGAGACTTGTAGATCTTAGTGAAGCATTTGACATTATTGATTGGAATATTTTAATCGTCAGCTTTGAACAATTTGTTAGGATTTTTGGCAGCCCCCATATGATTTCAAGCAATTTAGGGACTGGGGAGAGAGATGTGATGCACGGGATCAATCATCTCACTATGGAATGGAAGTCCCTCCCATACTCTCAACATAACTCTTGCTTATTAAAAAAAAAAATTATGTAAAAAAATCACAGCTTTCCTCAGAAGCATCACATTTCCATTCCTGATCCTGCTTATCACTTTTGCCAGCCATTCTCTGCCCCTTGGGGCTCAAAACCAGGCTCCTATGCCAGCCCCTCAATACTGTGGGTCCCTGAGCATGGCACACGGGAGCCTGGCAACACAGCAACGTGCCAGTGAACAGACCCATGCCCCTCCTTTTAAATCCCTACCTGCCTCGATTCCCCCTTCAGCCTCTCTTGAGCAGCCACCAGGACTCAGACCTAGGGAGGTTCATGGCCTTCACTCTTGTTACTCCTCTGGTATCAAAATCCCCTGAGGCACTCCACACGGAATCACACGGGGTTGGAAGGGACTTCTGGAGATCATCTAGTCCAACCTTCCTGCCAAAGCAGGGCCACCCAGAGCAGGTCGCACACTCGGTAACACTAATAAATCATACCCGACACTGTAAGTTAATTGGGGATGCAGGCTCTGTGGAGGGAACGGTTCATAGATACATAGCACTGGAGAGCAGCAGCTCTGCTGGGTTCTTTGCTCTCTCTGGCTTTTGTGGGTAGGGAAGTGTCTTCTCACAAGGTTAATGGGGGGGTTAACACAAGCTCCCTGCTTCCAGCTATCTTCTGTGGCCCAGAAAGCTCGGATGAGCACTGGGTCACTTTAGCACACCCACTCCGCTTCCCTGCAGGCTCCAGTAAGGTACTGGTGCCTTAAATGAAGCTGCTTGACTTTGCACTGGAAGAGATGCAGAGATGCAGAGCAGCCACACAGTCTCTCGTGCCTCGGGGCCATAACCTTCAGCAGAGGAGAGAGAGCTGGAGGCAGCACCTTTTTAACTTCCTCCGTGCAGATTCAGCAAGCAGGATCTGTCACTGCTCTCGGGCACGCCGCCCCAACTTCCCTATAAAAATCTCTCACTACCTTTTATGTTCTCAGTTTGAACCACAGCTTTGTCACTCAGTCACACACACACAAAAAGCCAATTTGCCTGTTAACAAATTGATTCTCTTCCTCGCGTGCATCATCCCATTTGTGCAGATCCCTGTTGTTTTCGTACCGTCTCTGCCGTGTAAGAGCTCCGTGACAGGCTGCACCCGAGAGACTTGCTAAGCTCAGAGCTGGTCCCCCCACCCGCGGGGGACTTCCCTCTGGCCCTAGAGCCCAGTTTTTGACACTGAAAGTCGTCGATAAAAATTACAGCTTGGCAGATGCCTCATCAGAACAAGGCTCCAGGAAAGCGAGCGGACGGCTCCGATCCCCTCGGCCAAGAATTAAGGAGGAGTTGCAGGGTACAACCGTGACACAAAGCCCTGGGAACGACTCACCAACTAGAAAGGTTGAAGAGGACAGATCTCCAGCCCTTGCAGAGGACCAGTTCCCACTAGGGTCTTTAAGACAACTAGCACTATGGGATGCCCTGTGCCTCGGGAGCAGGGATGCTGCCTGAGCTCTACCCTGGTAACTATGGGATGCAGCACACCTTCCTCCAACACCTCATCAGCCCTTCTAGAAACTATCAGCAGGTTAAGCATACCCGAGTGGAAGATTCCACTTTTTTTTTTTATATTTATGGAAATCTCCCACATAAAGACCATGTTTAAAGGTAAACTGATACCCAAGGAAATATGAACAGGTTTGGCTTGTCTGGGTTTTGCCATGTGTTTTTTCTTTTCTTCCTAAAACATTATCCTCTGTATCTTTGCCCCCAAACATAACACAGAGAATTAAAGCCATTAAAATTCTCTGGAATAGACTTTACAATCTGGATTTTATTCAATGACATAAACACTTAATTACAAACATCTGTTTTAGCCTAAATTCTAATTACCTAATCTAGCCATCTGTAATTTGAATGATTTTCTCTGATTTCCTTTCTTTGCAATGTGATTAATGAGAATGGCATTAGAGCAAGCATCTCCCTCCTCCTTCTTCAGACACTTTCTCAGTGCCAGCAAGAAAGCCCTGGGATTTTGCAGCTCACAGGAAACCTCCCTCCTGTCACTTCCAGCTGTTGAGCTTCCTTTTCTCTTTTTAGTATGAGTTATCCCACGAGATATCTGCTTCCCAGCACTAAAAAGGGAAGCTCTTACACAGACAGATGCTCCCTGGGAGATGAGACCTGCCAGATTTCCAACGGCAGAGACAATGCATGGCAAAATGGCACTGGATTTCCTCTGCAGACACAGGTGAGGAAACACGTGCCCTGCCTGGGAATATTTCCCTTCACCTCTGCTCATTTTTCTCATCACCTGGGACACGGCATATTGGTGATGGGAGCCTTGCTATGAACACAGAGTGAATGTTTGCATCATCAAAAAGAAATCATCTTTTGCTTAAGACTCCACACTAGGGTTCGGAAGAACTGAAACCATTTTTTTCCAATCGTGCTGTAAATTCCCTGACTCTGGGAAAAGTCACTTCCCTTCCATGCCTCAATTTCCCACTTGCACACCAAGAATAACAGTCCAACCTGAGCAGCTGACCACCAGCTGGCACAGGGGGAGCTTCCCAGCACGGCCAGGAGCTTGGGGAGGCACTGCAGCCCCTGGGCAGGTCCCCTAAGGACAGCAGGGCTGGAGAGGTTCAATCCAGGGTGATGCAGCGTGGCTGAGCCCCCTCCCTCCAAGCATGCCCTCCCTGGACCGGGAGGAAGCTGTATTGTCCTCTCTGAATGAATGAAAGGGGCATCCAGCTGGCTTAATAATACACTGATGAGTGATTTGGGCTCAGGCTCACAAACCAAACAGCTCCATTCAGCTCTGAACTCCCTCACTCTTAATAAAAAAAATAAAAAAAATGTGCTGTAACAGGGCACATTCTTGCATCCTCCCACCTATAGATTTTGCTGGTTGTTTAAGACAACACAGGGTAAGAAGCCACAATGAGAGTAGTTATTTCTCCATCACACACCTGCTATGCTCCTGTTCCTACTGTCTGCCGTTTGTACTATTAGGAGGAAATTTATCTCTTAATGACTCTGAACAATCTCTGCAACTGTCACCCAAATAGGCAGCTCTCTAGTAGCAATCCTGGAGAGATTTAGCAGGGCAGACAGCAAGCTCACTGCAGCCAGGGCTGGGAGGAGGGACAGCAGGATAGTCCCAGGCACACAGCAACCATGGGCTGAGCTCCGTGTCAAGCCAATAGGATGTGGACACAAAGGGCAGAAAGCTCCTTATCTTGCCTGCTTAAGATGACTTTGTAGTGACAATAAGGAGGTTTTCAGCAGTACACAGCTGCCTCAGCTTGTCAAGGGGACTCTGAGTTCATTAAAAATGAGGCAAAGGGTTCCACTGGTGGCATTTTCTCTCTCTCTGTCTCCTCCCACAGCTCCAGCAGCAGCCCCCTGCACACACACCCCCCCCCCCATATCCTCGATTTGGCAAATCTGCTTTGAAAACCTTCCCAGTTATGAAGAATCCCTGGGGAAGGTTTCGGTGCTGATCTGCACTCTCATCAGGGAGGTGTCAGAGCACACAACACAGCCCCGTGGCATCTGCTTAAGCCCAGCCCTTTCTCTGCTATTTGCATCCAGACAACCTCTTCCTCAAGCCATTTTTCTACAGGTAAATAAACAGGCACAAATTTCACAAGGGAAACACTGAATCAGGGCTGCATCATCCCCTGCACTCACATATAAATATAAATATAATTCAACAACCCCTTGAAAAGTCTACACCCCCCTGGCTCCCCACGGTCCCTTTGGGCAACCACAGGCTTTCAGGATTGCTTTTGTCCCATGTAAGTCCCAGCTCGACACCCCAAGTCCTCTCCTACCTATTTAACTCAACTAAGGTGCTCTGCCTGGATCACCCTTCCCGCTCCTGGACCACCATCTCCCCAAAACTGGCTTTCACAGGCTGGTGATGCCCCCGAGCTCTTTAGCACAGGGGTTCCCTGGATTAAATAATTAGTCAATACCATGCACCCATATATTTGATACCAGAGTTTCTACTTCTCCATGGTCTTCACGCTGTTCAGTGTCTGTTCAGAACCCGCCCACAGCTCTTCTCACAAGGTTTTCCTGGTGGACTAATGCACCTTCTGACTCACGGAGGATAAGGACAATGCGAGTGAATTTTACTTACTGCTGGCCCAGTAAAAGGAGCGTGATCGCAGTTCTCCTGCCAGGACTGGTTGAGGCTCTGGACAAACTCTTGGAAGAAAGCATGAGACTGGTTGAAAATGGAAAATCCCAGGATGTTGACTCGGTCATCCAGCAGGCTGTCCAGGCGCTGGAGGGAAAACTCCTAAAACAGCCCAAAACAGAAAAGAGGATTAGGAAGAAAACGGGCACCAAAAGCTTCAGAACCACTCAATACCCTTGAAGGGATGATAGGACCGTACAGCTACCCTGCACATGGAACCTACCACCTCCAAGCTGGGGCTGACATCCACCCCCTGGCCAGTAAGGAAGAGCTGGGTGCTAACCACGATTCGACTCAGCGTGCTGCCTGTCTCAGGCCTTTAATGAAGATGTCAAGCAAGTTCAGTACTTTATTGGCCAAGTTCCACAAAAAGACCAAAAAACCCTCCAAAGCGGGTTCTGGGAACTTTTACCTTCTGACCCGTGGTTCCTGCCAATCACACCTGAGTGTGTTGGTGTTCTTCACAGCTTATAAACCAGCTCTTCTGACAGGAGATTCCCTGCAACGCAGAGGTTACAGCAGAGGAGGGAGGTGGATGACATTTTTCAGATGAAGCCAGTAACCTGCTATAGCTGGCCAGAGGAGGTCAGCTGTGTTGTGGAAGGTCCAGAGTACAGAGCTCCTTAGCACACTTATACTTCCCAAGCAAGGTTCTCTCCAGGTCACTCCCAGAAAAAGATCTCTACTTTGTTCACCATGAAAACACTGCTATACCCAGGTATTGCTACAGCTCAGAGCCCCAGACAGTGCAAGCACGTGGACAATGGTTGTCCATCCAAACCTGGGGCAGGACGGATCCCCAGGTGACCAAGACCACCAGACTGTGAAGATCCATATCTGGAGAGTAACTAATGTCCTTTCTCTACTATTCTTAATTTCCTCTGAGAGCGCGCTGAACTGGACATCACTGAGCACACATCATCTGCTGAGAGAAGCTGCTCTACCACCACCAGATCTAATTTGGTGACACCAAGTTTAAACTGTTAAATTAAATCAGTTCCTCCCCACAGGGCAATCCTGCCTTGCTCCTTTCTGCCACCAGGTACCAAGAGGAGGTGCTACTAACGGGACATCCTAATGCCCTGAGGAGGGTGGGAAGGTGCTTCGACTGTGGACTTTGGAGTCAGGCCCATCCTCTTGCATTTCTGAAGAGTGGTAAGAGTATAAAAATGACTGCATTAAAAAAAAAAAAAAAAAAAAAAAAAGCAAAAACAGAGAGCTCTATTTTGCTGCTCACATCAATGGAAGCAGTTACACGACAAAGCCAGTTTCCTGGAGAAGAGTCCAGCCCTCCTTGTCCTATTAGCAGGAAATAATGGTGCCTTCCTCACTAATTTCTCTTTTGCTAATTGCTAAAATGGAGTGAGAAGGTGGGAGTAATAGTTTCAGAAACTGCTGGGTACCCATTCTCTTCCATCACTAATACGAATGTCTTCTGGCTCCGTGGATTTCAGCAAGTCAAGTCATTTTTTATCTTTCCTGCGTATGCATGCACGTAGGAACAATGTCTGTAAATCTCTGAAACATGGAATTACAAGACTATTCCAGCACAGCAAACTCCCACGAGAATGTGATCAGACACAGGATTAAGTGCATTTTGGACACAGCCGCATTAACGTTAGGTAACATGAAATTGCCTGTGAACTATTGATTCATTTGAATGATATTATCCTCCTGCCTTCCTGACAGGTTATCCATTTACCCACAGCATCCTGTCAACCTGTGCAACGAGGGCAGATGGCTAATGAGGACCCGGGCCCATGGAGATCCCGGATGCCAGCGGAGCAGCAGGAGATACGTTGAGCCCCTGCAAAACACTACCTGCCCCCAAGGCAGAGCCCAGAGGCAAATTGCATGGGGCACAACACAAGCAGCTGCCTGACTGCTGCCTTGGCTTCGTTAGAAGGAAAATGAGATGTTACATTCCCAAACTGAAGCCCAAGGCTTCAGTCTCCGGTCAGAGCGCCCCAATCTCAAGGCAGAAATTAGTGCCTTTATTTATTACACTTTCCCCCCCCGAAAACATTTCTAAGCTTTTGAGGCTGCTCAGGCCCTGGCAGGTTTGTTAACGCTCTACTCCTTAAATCAGCAGTTACCGGGTGAGGGAATGAGCTCTGCTGGTCTCAATACCCATGGGGGAAACTGAGGCAGAGGTGTGATCTGCCCTGGTCGTGCAGCAATCTCAAAGCTGAACCCATGGGTACGGTCTGCTTGGTCTGGCTGGGCGATGGGCTCAGCCCAGCCCCCTGCGCAGCTTTGGGAGCAGGGACCCCTGCTCACATCCCCCTCATTTCCCGGGGGAAATTCCAGCGCCCCTACAAGGATGGAGGCAGCTTCCAGCACTCGCTGCCTGACAAAGTGGCAGGCAGACCTGGACGTGCTTCCCAAGGCATGAACGATTTGCTCTGGTTCAAATGTTAACAGCAGCTTTTTCCCAGCTCCCATTAGCGGTGGCTGGTCATCGCAAGCTTTGGGTCTTTTTCTGCAGCCAAGGCTCTCCCTATCCGTCTTTTCCTAGGCAAGCCTCCAGCTGTGGAGAAAAACCCATTTCTGTTGCTGTCATGCTCGTAAAGCATCCGTCTCTGTGACACACGGGGATTGCATGGCCCGGACACGACCCGTTCCCTGTCCCTTCCCTCTGCCTCAGCTCCAACCCTCCGCCTTCAACTGTTTTTTCCATCAAATGTGCGCAAGAGCATTCTGCGGACCCGGGTCAGAAACAAGTAAATGAGCCATGAGCTGCCTATGCAATGAGATGGAGATAAAGCATCCTTGGGGGACACACTCTGCTTGCAATGGGATAAGAGAGATTTGGTAAGGTCAGGCTTGCTACGGAGGGCAAAGGAGTGAGAGCATCCGAATACTCCAGTAGCTGCCGGCGCAGTTTCTGTCCCTATCTTTTTTTTTTCCTTCTCTCCATTCCTACACGGTCATTCACCACGCTTGACATTTCCAAACCCGTGTTTTGCAAAAACAAACTCATTTCCATTCAAGGCCTGCACCACGCAGCTGATTCCCAGCTCTTGGCGCCCCATCCGCCAGCCCTGGCCCTTCCTCTCCCCATCCTGCCCTTCCCACAGCCGAGTCAGGAAAAAGGGTAGAAAACCCTGTTCCTGGACATTATCTCAGACGGCTCCTCTCCCCACCTCTTCGCGTGCACAATTCCCTTTCCAAAGAGCAGACTGAGGCAGAGAAACATTGTTTGAGTTTGAGAAGCGAGACTTCAGACGTGGGAATGGCTCTGTGGAGGGTGCATGGGGATTTGGTGTCAGATCCAAGGATTTCTCATTGAGACGTAGCGAAGCTGACTTTTTGCCTAAGCTAGGAAAAAATTTAAGCAGTCTGAGCACAATTATGGCATGCATACCTGACCTTGCCTTGACTGCTAGACAACGCTGGTGGGGCTAGGGCTTACAGAGAGCAGTTTCACAGCCACCTTCGCTCTTCTCTCTTCCTTATCTGCAGTGCTGGCTGGTGCTTTTGCAGGCTAGAAGATAGCTTTCCAATGCAGTAAGAGCAAGGGGCCATTAGGAAAATAGCTCACACCTGTCAGTGGATTCTGTTTAATGGGGGACTCCAAGCCCTGCTGTGCCTTCCCCTATCCTCCTCCTCCTCCTGTGCAAATACAGCTTTGTACCCACATACTCTCAGGCAAGATTGGGGTTCCTCATGAGCACAACAGGGTGTGAATCAAAGAGATGGGTGCAAACCTCCTAATCCGCTAACAATGTGGTTTTTTTTTTTCCCCCTCCTTACACTGGAACAATTGGAATGGTTGACCAGCACTTTGCTCTCAGTCTCAGTCCAGCTCCTTTATGCCACCCAGTGCAACCGGAGGCACGGAAAAGAAAAACTATCAAAAATCACGCCAAGGCTAATTTCAGGTACACCAATCCTGGCTGCCTGAATCCTTCCCCCTCTTCTCAGTCTGCTTTTTAAAGCACCCACCGATAGTCAATATTCAGTCTGATGAGATCTCAGAAAAAGGTAGGCCCTGGGGGTCTGCAGCCAAAATTAATGAACTTTTACAGAGGAAAAGTCCCCAGGCTTTGCTCAAATCACCACAAATTCTGCAGCAGCACCAGGCAATTACAGTAGTAGGTTTTCTGACTTCTACTACAGGGCTGCAACCACTAAATACGTGCTGTTAAATAACAACACTTAGCAATTCTATGGCACTCTATATTTTCCAAGTGCAAGGCGCACATTAGCTAATTGAATACAAAGGGGTTCCCTGGGAGACGGCACTGGAGGAGTTGTTATTAGAGGATGAAGTCACTCTTGGGTTTCTGTGCTTCATGCGGCGCTCGACCTGCATTCTCACTTTACAGCAGCAGACAGAACCCACGGAGTGACCCGAACGCTCAGATCACAGGGAGGACGTGGCTAATAAAAACCACACCGCCAAGCTCTGTAACTCATGATTTTAAAGCCACGAGCTTGGATTCTTCCGGCGCCGCCAGCGGTGAGTTACGATGGGGAGATTTCCAGGCTGTAGTCCCCGTGCCATTAGGAACACAAACCCACAAGGTGCAGTGGTATTGCTCACTGCCAGGCTCTCGGCTCACACCTTCGGGGACCCAGCTCCCACCTCAGCCTGCTCCAGCCACAATGCTCCCGAAACTGAAGTTTTTTGATAGAAATCCCCCTCCTGCCTGCCTCTTTCACACAAGGGCAGCAACGCACAGCCCTCGCACCATCACAGCACAGCCCTGCAGGAACTTATGAAATCACTGCTGCCTTGCCCCATGGGGATTCCCACCAGGAAATCGTTCTGCCCACAATACAGAGGGGTAAACTGAGGCACGGAGCAAAAAAAAAAACCACAAAAACCCCACAAGTAATTAAAAACTTGACAGCACGGATCAGCCTGAGAGAGACATGGCTTAACAGCACGCCTTACGACGCAAAGCATCAAAGCCAGGATTTGTATTTAAGCGTGTCACTAATGAAATCTCCTCTTAAATGTGCACCTAAGTGATTCACCAGACTCAAGTAGACCCCACAGACAACAGCCAGGTCTTCCTTCACTGCTGGCCCCACCGCCACCGGTCACACTCTGGGAAGAGGCTGCGGGGAAAGGGCCAGTAGTCAAGCAGGGGATTGATTATTAGTGTCATAACAGGCTGCCTGATAAGCAAATGGTTTTTAAAGTGTGGAGCTGCGAACCCTGGAGACTCCCCTGCACTGCCACGCTGTGGTCTCACTTCAGCGAGTGGCTGCTTGGTAATTGCTCTCCCCGCAGCGGCGCGACGGCCAGTTTGCTATTCAAGCCCTCTGCATCAGCTATTGAGCTCCTTCCAGCTTTATCGATTGAGCTGGTGATATTGTTCTGCATCCCATTTGTGTGCGCAGAACCTGGCTCGCTGACTTGATTCTTATCACATTTTTAATAACCTAGGATCACCGGGGAAAGCAGGGAGATGGCAACCACTACCTGCATGCTGGAAACAAGGACAAAGATGGGCTCCTTTCATTTTTAGTGACTTCCAAGACCCTCCCACACCCTCCTTGACCTCACTCCATCCCAAGCCCCTGGAAGACCCAGGATTTGCTCGATTCAATCTACACTGACAGCAAAATGTCCCCCTCCCTCTCTCCCTCCTCTTTCTTGCTCACACACACACACGTGGTATCTTCCTCTCTTAATTACTGCAAGGGCTTTATTGGATTTTTGGATCTGCTTATTAGCAGCCTCCAAAACAGCCTCTGATGCTGTCACTGCCCAGTGCTCAGCAGGAGAAACCCCTGGTGCTGTAGGCTCAGCAGCCTGCACTGACCTCATTCCCCCGGTCCCAGCCAAGGATCCAGTCCTTGGATGGCAGCGAAGGCTGATTTACGCCAGGCTGTGGCTCCAGAACACACTGTGCTGTTCCTTCTCTATTTTAATGTGGGATGGGAAGGAGAACGCTGGGCCAAGGCTTCCATTTCTCTATTAAGCCCCCACCCTGGCAAAAACTTCCATTTCAAGAGTAGTTGGTGCTTTGAAAAGCCGTCACCCTCCAAACACAGGCTTTCAATTCCCAGCCCGAGATTCGCTGGCAGCTTTTATTGCAAGAGCCAAACCTTCAGCTCGTGCAAAGTCAGCGCAGCTGCAGTGACTTCACTGCTGACATCACTGGATGCCAGTGTGCATCACTATTCACCATTTTAGGGTTAACCAGAGGAGATAAAGTATCTCAGCTCTTGGTTCTTTGGGCAAACAAAACTCCCCCCAGGGTGTCTCTGCCCAGGCCATGGGTGCTAGGACCAGTACCCTTAGTCTGAAGGGGCAGAAGGTACCATCCTGCTCCCATTTACACTGAATGGATCTGGTGCAACTGCTCTGCAGTTACTCCAATTTTCACAGCTCAGGCACCAACAATGCGTTGAATCCTGAGCAGGACTCACTGACAGAGAGGAAAGCAGAAGGACTACTCTTTCTCCAAGGACACCCAAACATACAGCTAAAACACAGATTCCTCACAAGAAGCTTGAAAAGACTTTGAGGCTCCTGTGCCACTGAGGTCTCCCACAGCGCTCCCGTACTGATGGAGACCATTAACAGCAGCAAGAGTACAAGAAAAACGTGCCAATCAAAAAAGGAACACAAAATACAGATTCAAGCGAATGACTTTCCCGGGAGACTGGTGGTCCCTCCCATCCTCCTCCATAACAGATGCACACCAGGGACTGCCCCCCAGGTATCCCTACCAGCCTTGTGTGTGACTATGTGCTCCTTACATGACTGGAACGTTTGGTCCATGCAATGGTCAGTTCTTCACAATCCATCACCAGTGACCAGTTTCTCCCCTAAAAGCATCGGACCTCCTCTGCCAGATGTAGCAGTGGAGAAAATACCTGCCTTTGCCTCTCAGGATCCTGTTGCCCTCAGGGCTGAGCTACCAAGTCTGTTAATCATTCCTAAGCTCCTCTAACAACACATTTATTTATTTACTCAAGTGGACAATATTATGTTAAGTGCTTTATGGTTTTCTTGAAAGGCTCAGTTTATTTATAATGTATCGACAGAGTCAATAAGTTTATAATGGGCCACATGTGAAAATCAATTTCTCTGGAAGAAAAAAAGTCATCACAGCAACAAATTGTGGCCTTTTGAGTAAGTAAGTGGATGTGGAAGATCTACCCAAAGCACTGTTAGCGAGCCCTTCAGGTAGTTAAAGAGGAACTGTGATCTCAATGAACTTTGGGACAATTTAGGGGAACTGTCCCTATATAATCTGGTTGCTCTTACAAAGCTGGCACATCACAAAAGCATCAAAGGGTGCCATATGCTAGTAAGGATGGGTCTTTTAGCTCCTCAGGCAAGGAGAGCTACTAAATTTTGGAGGCTGTTCTTCAAAGGAGAGCAATTTAGGAGAACACATTGCCCACTTCCTTAGTAAAAGCAATCTACTTCAACTTATCTGCAGGGAGCCTGTGGTTTGAAGAGTGACAAATCCTCAAAGAGCAAAGAGGTCAAGTGCTAATGTTGGGATCTGAACAGTACAGCTCTTGGAAAACAAGGGCTAGAAAGTCTGAAAGACAAATAGGACAAGACACCACGAGGGCAGAGGAAAAGAGAGAGGTTTGCCCTCACGGCAGAGGTCTTGGCCTGTATCTGAGAGAATGATTTACTCAACACCTGGAAATCAAGCACAGGATGGACTCTGAATGAGTCAGACTCAGGTAAGGTAGCACAGGCAGCTAAACACAGGGAGGCAAAGTTATTGCTTTGTCTAAATCCTCCTTTTCCTCACGCTAACTAGAAGAAGGAGAAATTGCTTTGGCATCCTTGCAAGAACCTGATTTGTTTGCCCTGCTACCACATGCCACTGAAAATATGAACCATAAATCCAGAGAATGATCAGGGCTCTACAAAAAGGTTTGCACCAGCTACTGGGAATCAAGAAGGCTGGCTGGACTGCAAGGTAAAATTTTCCAAGGTGTAACAAGAGAGGCCAGGTTCTTTGCTTGTTCTAGAGCGCAAGGGAGAGAACCTGGTGCAGCTGGGCCAAACCCCACGGCCCGTGCTGGAGCTCACACCACACCACCAGCCACAGGAAGAGAAAGTCATTTCACCAAGAGAAGGTAATTTCTAAAAACCTAAGTGCCACAGCCCCAGCCACAAACTAATCTGCAGTCCACTTTCCCTCCGCTCTACTTCACATCATTCCCTCCTCCCAAAGGATGTCACCGGAACGACAAGCTAGCTCTGAAACATGTGATGCTGCCTGGGTGATAGGACACTACTTTCCCCTCCAGTTCCAACGGGGCATCCAGAGCAACAACTCAGCTTTGAAAACCTCATCCTATACGAAGAGTGACCAAGCTCTTTAACAAATCACTAACAAAGAAGAAGAAACAGGAAACAAACAAACAAAAAAAAAAATCCCAAACCCAAACTGATTTATCTGGTCTCTGGAAATTGAATACAGCAGCTGTTTTATCATCAACACCACCTCCGCACGATATTGTCGGGGAACAAAACTGCGTCCAATGAATGGAGCGTCTGACTCAAGGCACCAGTAAAACTCCTTTACACCTTCCTTCTTAAAGTAATAATTTTAATTGTTTCAATTATTTCCATCTAATCTCCTTGATAAATGTTTTTAAATTTAAACCCAGCCTGAGGTCCATACGTTATATTCAAAAAAAAAAAAAAGGAAGAGGGGAAAAAAACCCGAAGCCAAAACCAACAACAAGCTACACAGAATTAACAAGGCTAAAAGAATTAATTGTAGCGCAGGATTTTGGAGGCATCCAACGCCCCTTCTGCTCTGTGCTGTTGCCTTCAAGGACTTCCAGCACTAGGAGGAACAGTTTTTCTATGCACAACAGCCTGCTTTTCCAATGCTCTATTTTACACCAGCACTATTAGTATTATTAGTACTATTATTATTATTATGGAGCATACTATCAACCCCTTACATGGTGATAAGCTGTAAGGACACGTGGAAAGCCATGCCCTGCCGGGGAGAGGAACAGCACAGAGCTCATCTCAGCGCCACACAAACCACAGCACAGGGGACAGCTGGCCACCGGGTCGGTGTTTGCCATTAATCATGAGGACCTCTCAGCCCTCCCAGAAAGGTAAGCCCCACAGCAAGAGTGTTTGCCTCCACGTGGAGATGTCATGGAGAAACTCAGGTCAAATTAGAGATTTTCTGCAAGGGGACTGAGGGCAGAAGGGTGCTCGGTTGCCACCAGTACCCCCTTCGCAGATAATGGATGGGGGTGGAATTAAAACACACCAGCCCTGCTCTGTTATGCGAGTTTCATTAGGACTCCTGGAAAATTTGTTGAGCTTCTGTTGCTGACAAAAAGGGTCCCTTGAGCTGGCTGAAGGAGGCTGATAATGAATTCGCACACAGTAAATTAGCCTGTGGATATTTTTACATCAGGCTGCTCGCCTCGGCTCGGATTGAAATGTATTGGGGGGCCGAGGACTTCTTCCTCCTTTACTCCTGCCAAAGGCTGGCATCTGCTCTCCCGCGCTGCTCTGCCTCCCCGCCGGGGCTATCTGCAGTCATTGGGTTGGCGACGGAGGAGCCATCACCCCCAAATCCCTCTCCCCGAGGACCAGTGCCAGGGAAGTCGCAGCAACTCGCCTCCATCTAACACTCCACAGGGAGAGGAGCTGTGACACACCACGGGCTGTCGGCTGGGATGTGCTTATTAAATAAAATTAATGCTAGAAGACAGAAACAGAATTCCCCTCTAGTGCCGCAGGGCAGGTGTTTAATTCAGCATTTTATCCCCCCCCCCTTTTTTTTTTTCCCTGAAATATTTTTCCTTCTCCAAGCAGCTTAATGCTATACAGACTGTCTATTCCCCTCCTGATGGGTTCTCCCTCCATTTAAAGCCATCTTTTTGCTTGCTTTCCTTGACAGCAGTTCACTATGATTTTATCTTTTCTATTAGGCAGTGATTGCGAAACCTCAGAGGGTTCATTAGAAGCTTGATAATCCCTCCAGATTTATTAGTCTAAATTGCTCACTCCCATCTCTCATCCCCATTTAAATATTACTAATTTCCTTAAACATCTCTTCCATCTGCCCAGGTTTTTCCCGATGTCACCTTTCTTTAGTGGTCCCTGCCAAAAATCCAGTTAGTTCTGCTGAGGGCTGGTTTTTTTTTTGGACAAAGTGGCAAAATAGTCTGGGTAAATACATTAATATCCCGGGAGAGTGAAATGGCAACAAAATTCATTTCTTTCTCACCTGCCATAACTGCATTACACTAGACGAATGGGTTTCAAAGACAAATTTCACCTCTTGACCTCAAGCAAATGTTTAACCACAACCCATGGCTCAAAACCAGTCTGGTGATGGTGGTGGTGGCAGCAGAAAACTTAATTTTTGTAGTTCTTTCTGTTGCCCCAGCACCACCAGGAACATCGACCTTGCTTGTGCTGGTGATGTGCAACCAGAAATCCCTTACTACGTGCATAGTCCCAGTCCGTGAGGTGCACAGTGACTGCTGGGACCGGAGAGGGCAAGTGGGAGAAAGAATAGTTGTTGGGACCAGAGGGCAACAAGAAGACTACTTGCTGGCTCTGGGAAATGACTGGGAAGCAGCTTAGCACTGTGAGCAGGATCTCCTGGGGATGGCCACTGTCCCTTAGCTCTGCCAGCAGCACCAGCACAGCTACACTCTGACAAGGGGTGAGAAACAACAAAGCAGCCACCCACTGCCTCAAAACAAGTGACCTTCACCTCCCGAGGGCACAGCTCTTCCCTTGGCATCCATCACTGGCTGCTCTCCTCCAGGGACACCCCCTTTATGATTCTATGATTCTGTGATTCTATGATTCCCTTGGCTTTCCTGCCCAGCACCGATCATTTGCAGGGGATGATTTGGGGGTAATCAGGAGCAGTGGAGTTTGTTCTTGCTGGACTGATACTGAGCAAGGTTGGGACCTCTGGATCAAGTGCTAGGCAGCAAATGGAATGCTATTAGTTCCGGCAGGAAGGTTGTAGATTTTTTTCTTTCTTTTTGCCTTTTTTTTTTTTTTCTCCTGACATCACCTTTCCTTATCCCTTTTCCCGTTCTCTGTCCCAATTGCTCTCTTGGCTTTCAACCCTTCCATTTCACTCCTTCCCCCTCCTCCTCCCCACTCCAGCTCTCCTGCCTACACGTTTGGCTCCATCCCTTCCCGTCTGTCTCCCACCCAAACATAAAGCGTGATTCAGCTCTCGGCTTTCCTGGCACACGCACACCCTGGCATAAATATTAATAGAAATTAGAGAATATGAGTATCATTTGGGGTTGGAAGGCACCTCCGCTTAATCATCCAGCCCATCCTGCCGCGCTCAGGTTTCCATCATCCCCACACCAGCATTAACAGGAGGGTATCTGGTCTCCCCAGCGGCAGCATTTCTACCACGCCACTTGGCAGCCTGTTCAAGAGCCTTGGAGCTGCTGCAGCAAGAGAAGTTTCTCTGATGTTTATTTTGGGTTTCCCCCTGCTGCTGCCTAAGCCCATTACTCCTTGTTTAGCACAGCACTCAGGGATTTAACCGCACGATCCCCCCATTAATGTTATTAGTAGCTATAAAGCCAAATCACCAGGGGCCATGCTGAAGATATACCCCGCTCTGCCTCTCAACGTTTATGGTATCATCCTTCCTTCGTCTCGCACAGCTGCTCTCAGAGGCACAGTTGAAAAGCACAGGGCTGCATTGCCCTCGCACGCTCGCCCCAGCACAGCCTGCCCTTCTCCCGGCTCGGGGAACGGGCTCGGGGGCTGACACCCCCGGCGTCACCCTCCCGAGCCCTTGGTCAGGAGCCACACGTCTGCTGGTGCTTCCCAAGGACCCGCACATTTCATGGTACTGACTCCAGCCACAATGGCTACAAACCCAGCCTTCGGCAGCTGCACGGGACCAAGCGGTGCTGCCGTGGGCTTCCACCTCCCGAAGAGCAAGGCAAGACTTGCCCTGATGGACGCAGGGGACACCCCTCTTTGCCTCCCCCTCCTTTTCCGTCGTGACCTTCCCTGCTCCCCAAAGCACGTGGCTCTCCCCGACGCTCCCCACAGGCCAGGGAGATCGGCTCCCATTAGCATGACTCTACACGCGCACGGGAGAAAAGCCGAGAAAAACGTCTTACCAGATTAGTGAAGATATACGTGTAATAGGCAGACGCCATTCCCAGTTCAGCTGCCTGTGAAGGAGAGGAAAGGAGATTAGACCAGCGCCTGACAATCTTCCATCTCCACTCTGGCAAGGCAGAGACTGGGCCACATTTGCTTTTTCATCCTTATCGCTCCCTGCAAGCGCTGCCGTCTTCCTGCAGGCGGGGACAGGGGGGGACGCGGCAACACGATTTGACCTGTGAAATTAAAGTCTGGGGAACCAATTTTTCAGCAGGACTGAGCCTACCTCCGAGGTCTCCTCTCCACGACAGCACCGACAGAGCACCTGCACGGGGGCTGCCTGGCGGAGAGAGACCACCCAACCCTGCAGGGGGCTGCAGCTCCGGACCCCCGGCGGGATCATCCCCGCTCCCTCTGCAGCACACTGCAAGGTGACACTGAGGATCCCCGCACGTGGCCCCATCCTGCGGGTCTATCCAGCCAAGGACGACCTGGAAGGAAGACAATCTGGAAGCTTCTGCATCCCCAACAGCAATGGTCCCCAGGCCAAGGCCTCCAGAGCCCCTCGGGATGAGGAGATCCTTGGGTGTTACCGCACGTTTTGGAGGAAGGTGAGGTTTCCTGCTTTGTAAATAATTCTGCTTTTCTCCTGTTCAACTACCAACAGCTTTTCGCACATAACGAGGGAAAGCAGCAGTTGAGAGAGCTCAGGGCTTGTCTCCTTACACCCCAAACACCACGAGGCAGACAGCAAGGCAGAAAAAGGTCTTCTGGAGTTAGAGAAAAAGGACAGTCATCCCAGTGGTGGTTTTCCCACATGTATCAATCAGATTTGGGCTCCACTCCCACAAATTAATTAGCACGAATGAAGCCTAGTAACTCAGCCTGTTCTCCAGAATTTAGACAGGGTTTTGATGGCCACAGAAACAGAAAAAAATAAACAAGGGTAAAAGTGTACAGAGATGCAGAGAGAAGGTCACAGATTTTTCCATGGGATGGTATGTTCTAGAGATCACAGACGAGACCACTGAAGTTTTTTCTCAAAATTCAAAACTCTCAGTAAACAAGGAGTTGGTTGTGGAAACAGATGCTCAGGAAAGAGAGGGATTAATCTGCAGATCCTCCTGAAAGCCTATGTTTCATTGCCAAGCACAGCTGGTCTCAAATCATGCTTCTGGACCTTGGCAAAGAGGTTTTCCCCATCACCCCAGACCACACAGAGGAGCTGGAGGCAGGGAGGGAAGGACCAAAGGCAGCACCTCCTTAAACTGGTTTTAGTCCCTTCTCCATCTCCCTGTTCTTTATCTATTCCTGCGCAAAACCAAAGCCACCACCTTGGACAGTGGGAGCGGACACGGGCAGCAGGGAAAGCTTTGGCTGCCCACTGAGGACTGACGGTGGCTTAGGTCTGGCTGTGTCCACACTCTTAGGTTGCACATTGTCACCCTGTCCCTTGCACAGGTGGCAAAACAGACACAGCAAAGTCATTTGAGCAAAAGAGCAGCACGACTCCAGAGGTGGCTGCCGACCTGCCTTTCAGCCAGCTCTCCAGACAGCTGCCGCCTTTTTCAGCCCCTGCACAATAAAACCTGGCACCCGTTGCCCTCCCTTTTCCCTTCCTGGGGACAGCGATAATGTCAGCTCTCCCTCTGACCCACTTTGAAGTCAGCGCGTTTGATTTCAAGGGCAGAAAATCAAAGCGAGCAACAAAGCCCTTCCTGCAAGCATCGCTCCCATCCATTCACCGTGCCCGCTGGCAGGTGGGCGGCCGGGACAGGCTGGTAATCGAGGAAGCAACCATGTGTCTCCGGACCATATGTGGAGGGTAAGAGATGAGAAATAGCAATTTCTCTCCTTGTCCGAGGCCAGGAACAGTCTCCTGAGACAGGTCTGACATAAGGCACTTTAAAACTAATAGTGCTTTTTTCTCGCTTTTGCTGACCTGTGGGGGGCAGGGGCAAAGGAGGTACCTACTTTCTCACCACAACCTCCTCCCTGCTGCGGTTGCACCTCTATAAAGAAAATACTTTCCAGCCTCCCAAGGTGGAAGAAGTTGCCAGATCAGAAGCGCGTTGCTTGTTACCTTCCATTGCTACAACCCTCCAGCCGGGAAGACTACATTAGGCTTTACTGAACTGCTGAAAAATCGTGGCCATCTCTGACATCTTTATCAGTTGTGGCAGAAGGATGCTCGAGCCGGGAAGGGAGGCTGTGGGTGCCCGAAGAGAGCTGCTGTGTGCCTGTGGGAAGTCACTATAGCAACAGAAGAGGGGGACAGCCCTCAGCAGCCAGGCAGCAACAGGGACCAGGAGACAACAACAAAATAATAGAAAAAAAGACCACAACCCCACCCCTCTTCCTGCATAGAGGGGACCTCCCAAACCCCCCCCAAACCCGCCTATTAAAAATGCAAAGTAGTAAGCAGCAGACCAAAAATCTTTGGGGGCGGTGGGTGGGGAATAATAAAACCAGCTCTAATGGTTTCTGCTGGCTGTCATCAGGGATAAATGTGATAGAGTCAAGGGCTTTTTGAACGGCTGACTCCCTGATACCACAGCCACGACACCCCGTGTAACACCCCCACCACCAGCCAAGGGGGGGACCCCACTGCTCGGATCCTGCCTCCGTCGAGGAAAGTACTCGTTCCTTCCAGGATGTGGGAAACTCTACACGACTTTAGACTCCATCTGGAGCCACTGCTCAATTTTGAAGTAGGCTATCAAAACAAATGCTAAAAACTGCAGCAAGAGACCATTTAAAAATAAACACAATTAAAATAAAATCTCGGTTAATAAGACAATAATAAAAAAAGGAAGCAAAAAGTTAGAAATACACTTGGAGAGAAAATGAAAAAAACCCTATTGCACTGATTGACTAATTTCAGAGGACTAAGCAACCCTCCACGGCTGTTTGACGACAACAGGAGCCACAAGCACACACCGCTTCTAGAAAGCAAACACATCAGCTTGGAGCAATTACAACCATTGCTTCCACAGATGCAGTCCTGGAAAGAGAGAGCAAATAATTTTCCCCAGAAACGCCATTCAGTGGCAACTCCCCTCTCAGCAGAGACCGTTTCCAGTGCTGCTGCAGGAATTTTTACACTCCATTATCACACAGCACCTGCGTGCTCATGTACCGCACGCAGTATCTCGTTCAGTGGGAGCAGCAGCATTCGCAGCCGTGACACCTACTAGACACTTACCTTCTGCAAGATGGTGTGAGACATGGAGGCGTTGGCGTGTACAATGATGGTGGCTGTTTTGTCGTCGCGGATCTCTTTCAGGAGAGGGGTAGGATCCCGGCTGTCATCCAGCATCCGGACTGAGAGCGTGTCCTTCGAAATGAGGAACTGCCGAAGCAACCTCTCTAGGTTTAAAAGGCCTTCAAATAAAAGGAAAACAAAACAAAACAGCTTTAAATTTTACGCTTGTTCAAAAAGGAATTCTCCTGTGGCCCGTAGTCATCCCTGGTAGGAAGCAGCCCTGCAGCTCTGTGTCTGTGCTGCAAAGGAAAGGATTTGGGGCCGCAGCACCTGGGCTAGTAGGGAATGGGAGACGGAGCTACTCCCGCTGTTCTCCAGTCAAAAAGTAGCTCCAAAGGCCTCTTAGGAAGAGGTGAGATTGCTGATATAAATTTGCTCCGGACCCCAGAGTCCAGACAAGTTCTCTGTTATCCTCCTGCATGCAGAATTGTTCTGGTCCTTGCTGGTTGCTGGAGGATGATGCCTTTGCATTACTAGCTCCCAAACTACGTGCCCTGCAGGGCACAACTTGAAACACTTCAGAGATCTTGGAACACTCTGATGGGGAGCTGTTATCTTCCAAGGGCATGTGTCCTTGGGGATGGAAATCTCTGCTGAGACTCAGACAAAGCAGAGATCATTGCAGAAATACATCAGGTCTGCACGTGAAAAAGAATTGTGAGCATGGTCCTAGCACAGTGCAGAATTACTTGTGGACTGGGGATTCCTAAAGCAACACAGAAAGCAATAATAAAATAAACCAACCAACCAACCAGCATATGTTGTGCTCGATGGAGAAATGAGAGAGTAAAGTACAACAATATTCCCAGTCCAGCAGCTCCATCACTTGGTGAGGTCTCTGGAGATCCACCTTCCACCTCCACATCAAAGCCCTCCTTCCTCTTTCTGCCATTCCATCTGCATTTCTGCCCCACTGAGCCCCCCAAGTGCCCCAGCACAGCACAGCCCTCTGCCTCCTTGGGCAGCCACGGGCAAGAGCCAGGCCTCTGGCTACCCCAGCACTGCCCATGCAGTCCCCAGGGCCGGGCTCTCTCTTCAGGCAGGAGCTGAGGAAAAGAAGTAATAATTAGCGAGCACCCACATGGATGAGTCCCACCTTCCCAGGACTCCTGCCCTATTGCCTTTGGCACTTCTGACTGAAGATTCTTCCTGCAGCTAGGTCGTTGCAAGGGCTCCTTCCAACACAGCTTCCTTGATGTCTAATAAGGACATCAAAGCTCCTGCCGCAGCTTTTCTTAGTCAGGAAAGCATATTTGATAGGGTCTGTGTCTCTTCTATCCAGCTGCTGGGCTCCATCAGGAAATAACCTCCTGTCAAGTCTGATTGACCAGAGAGCCCACCAGATGCAATCGTTAGCAAGGCAGAGACAGCCAGCACGGCCACACATCCCATCCCTATGGGAAGACAACCCAAGAAGAAGCCAGGGGGAAAGCCGGACTGAAGGAAACCAAAAAGGACAGAACTCTCAGCAGAACCACGTCCCGGCTGGCAGGGGGGCAAAACCCCTCCTGGAGTCAGAGCCTTACTCTTAACCCAACTGTACTTTTGACTGCAGGAAACAGCTCGTTCACCAGAAGGTCAGGGGCCGGGGAAGGCATAGAGTGCGATGTGATTAGCGTTAGAGAGAGCTGCTTTCAAGGACTCCCAGCACTTCACAAGGGTAACAAAGCAGCGCGTTAAAAGGGATACATCCAAGACGAGGAGCCTCTCGTTCAGAGAGAGAGTTTTTCAGCACTCTGAGCTCTTTACAATGCACTCGCCTCTTACCTTTTCCTCCGAGTACGGGCAGGGGCTCAGCCAGGGACTAAAAAACCACCCGTGGCCAGGATTTCTCTAGATCACATCAGTTTCTTTTTCTCAGTAGCCAGTGAATTCACTCTGTGTGCAGGACACACGGACTAGACCTCACCTGAAGACTTTTTTTGTGTGCCACCTCAAGCGAACAGGACATTTTACCTAAGCCCTCCATTTGATGCTTGTGAGGTTTATTTTCACCTTATTCCACCTCTGCAAGGGACCAGATGGGTTGCTGCAAGTTAACAGTCCTGAGAATACCAAGTTTACTTACAGCTCATCCCAGCAAAATCTGCTGCTGCAAAACTGAGGGAGATTTTAAGAGCATTTTACGAACTTTATAAAAGTCTTACATTAAAAAAAAAAATCAGACATGGGAACTTACCCTTTTTTCCACAATGGAAATTTCCTGGCATTTAACTCTGTACTGTGTAAGAAGTGGATGTTTAGGAGGCAGGGAGGCAGCATGAGCTGCAGCTCCCCACGCCCTCGCTACCAAACCTGCACCCGATTCCAGTGGGGGATGAGGGCTGAGCACACCTGGCCACCGATGCCAGGAGCCACCACGGCTGGCACTATGGCCCAGGACTATCACTGAACTTGAGATGCTTTTGCCCTTGGAGAGCATCCCCAGGCAAACACCGGGGTGAAGCTGGGGCTGGCAGCAGGCAGTCCTTGCACTACAATTATTCTTGCAAACTGGAGGGCATCCCTCTGCCAACTGCTATGAACTTGTGATTCACAGCAGATCCTTAGCTTCCTCTTCATCATTTTCTTTGTGGAATCTCCTTCTCTGGCGACATTCAAAACTCTCCTGCACACGTTCCTGTGCAACCTGCTCTAGGAGGACCTGCTCTGGCAGGGCGGTTGGACTTGATGATCTCCAGAGGTCCCTTCCAACCCCATAGCATTCTGTGATTCTGTGACCACATCTGCAGCTCTGCTGTCACCTTCTCCTCCAGCCCATGGCCCAGGGAACCACCCTGGGCTCCTCAGTGAGGAAGGCAGAGCCCAGCTGCTAACTATCTAAAGCACACAAGGCACAGAGAGGAGGGAGTGGGACCAGGGAAGAAAGGAAGCATTTGATCTCCTCCTCTGAGGAAATTATCATTTCCAGCATGCCAGATCCTACCTGTATAGCCTCATCAGGCCTCCTGCTTGCAGCTCCTCTTGTCGTGTGGAGGGAAGTCTCTGTTATCTGAAGAGACTCCCCTTTGTTTGATGAGGAGAGGATGTGAGATGCTGCTGCTGCTGCTGACAGACTGGCACTTCAGAAGGCTGCTCGGCAGGCCGAACATGAGCAAGGGCTGGTAGACACCTCCTGGCAACTTTGAAGTACTAAAGTGAGGACCACCGTGTGCAGAGCCCACAGCAGGCACACGCTTGAACAGTCCTATGGGGACCATAGGTACACACAGAGGGACGTCGGTGGTTCCAGCTGGCCAGTGGCAAGTCCTGATCTTGCTTAATTAATTTTTCCTTTTCTTATGCAAACATTGGGAGCTGGAGGGAGTAGTCACCCCCAGCTCTCTGCAGATACGGGCCTCTCCTCCAGAGCACCTGGGACGTTTGCAGCTTGCTGCTGGGGAGGCAGGAAAGGCCCGCAGAGAAACTGAGTCACATAATCTTATTCTATCTGCCACTGCATCACACTTCGGCTGGCCTTAGTCCATTGACTTTGAGGGTCATTTTCTGCTTCTGCCAGAAGAAATTACCTTCAGCCCCCAGAAGATGTGACTCCTTACAGTGATAGTACGAGCGTGACGGGATAGGACCCAGGAGTCCCATCAGACAGCCTCGTACTTAAACCAAAAACAGCTATGACTCTCCCTCCTGGGATCTAAATAATAACATCCCTCAAAACAGCATTTCCTTCCTGATAAGCAGACAGCTCATATGCTCCCCTTATTTGCCTCCAGGGAACTTTCCGAAAGCCCAAAGTGCCTCAAGTTAGTTGTTTAAGGACTGCGCTTAGGAGTCCTACACGAAGCTGGATTACATCTGACTGACTTCATTACAGTCAGAGGATGCTCTGCTTCAAGGCCAGCTCAGGTCCATGCTGTGCACAAAAGGCACCCGTCCCACTGCTTCCCTGGGCCTGGGAAGGGCTCGGGTTGTGCGGCACATCCTAAATACTGAGTTCCCCAGGAATACCGCAATAAAATAAACAGGATTCATTCAATTAAAAGGGTGTTATTTTAATGTGAGCTACTTGGTTCCCAAGGTTTTGATCCATTTAAGTGAAGCCTATATTAATACATCTGATGGGAGGCACCTGCATGTTTTGGCCCGTCGCTGTGGAGCAGGGCTGTTGCTGGTGTGTGTGTGTGCCCCGTGCCAGGCCAGAGCTGGGAGCCTGCTGCACGGCAGGTGAGAAAATCTAATTATCTTTTCTTCTTTCCTCTTTTTTTTTTTTTTTCTTTTTATTTTTGCTTAAGGTTAGACAATGAAAAATTCCAGCACTAGCAGTAAGGCAGGAGACCGTTTGCATGATTTTAATTGCGTAATTTCGGGTCAGGTTCTCTGCTGGGGTAAATCTGAGCGTGCTCACTGAAGGCAATGGACTGGCTGACTTCAGCTGAGGACGTGGTCTCTTCAGGGTACATACAGCACAAAGAAAAAGCAAAGTCACTCTTATTCCTGTGTGCCAGCCTGCCACAACACCGTGTCACTCGCACAGCTGGCGGTGTGAAGTTTGCCCAGGGATAGCTGGAGAGGACACTGCCTTGCCTTTCTACCTGGCCCCACGGTCACAGGCTGCGAATCTCCTGCCAGTAGCCCCCAAACTCTCACTGGATCCATGTGCCTTTTCAAAGCCCCTCTCCTAGGCTCGTTTGTATGGTAAACTCTGGATACGGGCTAACGAAAGAGAAACAGATGTGGCTACTACACAGCAGCTACACCTTAGAAAGCACAGGACACGCTTTACTCTCTCCATCCACTACGATGCAGTGCCTGCTCCTGCCACGTTAGCAGAGTTATGCAGAGATGAATACGGTCTTGCTGAGGTGAATCCTCCAGCATCCAGATGCACAATTACCAACAGATGTATGGCTGCAGAGCCCAAGAGGGTGTGCAGTGTATTGACTATTAATCAAGTCCCACTTTTAGGCCACAAACTGCACGTGGGTTTGGGAAAGACATATTTCAAAAAGCTTTACTTGCCTAAAATAATCTCCAGAAACAAGGCTAAGCCTTTTTTTTTTTTTTTTTCTCCTTTTTTTCACTTCAAAAACCCATCTGTGCAAGCAAAACACTCTTCAGATTGTCAAACAGACAGAGTCTCCCCCATCGCCTTTCCTCCTCTCACAAACACCACAGACACCTCCAACGGGGCAACAGGGTGGAAAAAACCTGCCCCCGGGGGTCTCCGCTGTTTCGGGCTGCTCTGCCCACCCCTGCTGCCAACAGAAGAGACCCTGCCACCCCGAACCAGGCGAGACGAAACGCCCTGGGATGCTCCAGGCAGGCAGCTCTCCCAGGCTGCCTGTGGGACCTTCTCCAACAGGCACCAACCAGGAGCTGGAACAGAAGGCACCGGGAGCGGAGGGGCTGCCGAAGCCAGCCTGGCAGTGACTTACATTCAGCTTTGGCACAGATGAGGCAGGCGGTGGTGCAGTTAAAGAAGTTGAGGATTCCTGCCACGGCCACGCTGATGTCGGTGTTGCTGGGGTGGAGGTTGAGGGTGGTGAAGCGCTGGAGCTGCAGCTTCAGGAACTCCTCTGGCGCCACTTTGAAGTGAGGAACCTAAGCGGGGAGGAGGGGAAAAGACAACATAATTAAAGAGGAAAAAGAAATAAAAACAAGTAAATCTACCGTAAAGGACCTTCGGTGCAAAATGCACAGCGGGGCAGGAAGGGAAATATCCCAATAAAACTGCAGAAGCACCACCGGAGCGAGGAGAGGAGGGTGGGATTTGTGCAACAGCAGAGGGAAATAATTATCGCAGCAACAAGAAGCCCCTGGAAGGAGTGGATCAGGAAAAGTCTTGCTGAGCCACTCAGAGAAAGGCAACGGGGGCTGTGATTACAGCACAGGAAGCCATTCCGGATGAGCGCAACCTAATTAGCTCGGGCACTAATTGTAGCCAGGCCCACACTTGATTTCGGGCTTGCTGCCTGGGTAAATAGGGAGGCTGCTCCGCAGGCAGGCAGGGAGTTACACAGCCCGTGCCGGAGACCCCCGGCCCTTTGCCGTGTCCGAGGCGGATGAAGCGCTGCAAATCCACCTCTGCCTGCAGTACCGACGTGTCGTCAGGTAATTAGGAGAGACGAAGGGAAGAACAAGATGACCCCGCGCTGGCGAGGCTCAGGAGACAGAGGAACAGATGCCGCAGCCAGAAGCTCTGGGCTCTTTTTTTTTTTTTTGGTTGGCAGAGAGGTAACAGGTGGCCATACGGCGGGCAAGCTCCAACGGGACCGTAACCACGAGTGCTAATAACGCTGCGCTTGTCATTAATGGAGCGGAGCAGGAGGAGGGAGTGGGATGCCATTTCCCAGGGAATTCGGGGAAGGAGGAGCGGGGAAGCTGCATGGGAAAAGAGTCCGAGGGCTCGGGGGGGGGCGGGGGGGGGGCGGAACTGGGGGGGGCAGATGGACCAAGCTGAGACACCGGGGGCTCAGCCAAATAAGGAGAAGGAATATTGTTTTCCTTTTGCTGAGTGAATTATTTGGAAGAAAGAGAAGAGAGAGAAAAGGAAACATCTGCTTCGGCTTCGTTAGAGGACTGTCAAGTCCTCTTTTCCTCCATTATTAGTCCTTCCGGAAGCTATCATCCTATGCCTCCCATCTCTCCCCTCTTGGGAAAGGCTATTAGTACCTTGTGACGGCTGCTTTATTGACAGCGTAAGCTGTTTGGTTAGCAATAGGAAAGTTAAAGAGTAATAAGCTGCTATCTGCCTTGATTTCACTCTGCGAGCTCTGTTAACAGGGAGAGAAGCAGACTGTAAGCAAAAGGCAAATTCCTTTAAGCAGAGCAGACAGGGCAGCTCCAGTACACACGTGCTGATCCCTCTGGGGAGCCAGATGGAGCCTGAGACTTGCTGGCAGAGAAGAAAGAGATGGAGACGGAGGTGAAGGCAGCCACCACCACGGCAGCTCCTGCCAGCACCCAAAGCTGATCACAGCCCTGGCTCAGACCTCACCTTCACTCCCAGAGCCCTCCTCTCCGTTCCAAGAGCTCTGCCCCACTGCAACATCCCTTTCTGGACAAGGGGAAGGAAATCTTTGGGCCAAAGATACTAGACAGGTAACGCAGGAGACACAGGTTCGTTCCCCAGTTTTACTGCAGGCTCCTTGGTGGGCATCAGGCCAGTCACTCCACCATCTGGTGCCTCGCTGGTGAAATGGGGACACTTTCCTTCACCTGATGGACAGCTGTAAGTACAACGGCTCTGGCTGGGCTGCTGTATCACGTTTAACACAGCGGCACCAACTGATGCTACTCTGCTATAAATCACGGGGAGTTACTGCAGGTTTACATCACCAGGAGGGCAGCCGAGATCAGGCTTGAGAATCAAATACCTCAGAAGTGCATCAGCACTCACCTTTCATTTCTGAAAAAAAAAAAAAAAAACAACCCCAAAACAAAAAAACTGAAGAGACTTAGATCAGCGACTCAGACTGAATATGAAATTCAGGGGAAAAACACTCGTAATCCGTTCCTGCAGAGTTGTCTTTGCCTGGGATGGAGCACATGTCTGGGACGTTTAACCGGAGAAAGCGCTACAAAATACTCTCAAGAGACCCATTCTGCTGTAGCCCAAAGCACTAGGTCTAAAAGATTTCTTCCATCTCTTCAACACTCCTGATTCTTGGGGAACAAAGAACAGCAGCCATTTGTGAATGCAAGTTATTTACAGTGCTCAGTTCCAGGCACTCCCCTCCTTGGAGGCTGGGCTCCAGAGAGAGACCACTAAATGGCTGCGAGATGTTATCTGGCTTTAAAGGGATGAACTATGAGAAGAGAACTCAATTTCTTTTCCCGAGAGCAGAGCCAGATTGGTGTAAGATGGTTCAAGGCTTATAAAATATTAAATCAGGCACACAGTCCGGACACAGATAAAAAGGGTTCGCATTGATGGAACAGCAGCAAACAGAAAGGGGTGCAGCTTCCCAAGTATGTGCACAAAGGCATGTCACAGGAGCTTTGGCAGGGATGGGCATTCACCAGGGCAAACTGAGGTTTTTTCACCCCTCAGTCAGTGGGGACACGGCTCACATCAGTGTGGCACGTGAAGGAAGCTGAAGTGAAAGGTGATACAGATGAAAACAAGGACAAGGTGGGCAGAAAAGAGAGAGGAAATGGAAAAGGATGAAGCTGTAAGAATATGTGCATTAGGAGAAGGGGTGAAAAACCAAGTTCTCAACTCTGATGACTAGAAGGCAATGTGGACCATGGGAAGGTAAGACCACAGCAAGTCATCTTTACCAAGGATGTCCTGGAGTACCACAGGCAGGTACCTCACTGTCCCCTCTAATGGAGGTGACACCCCTGCTCTGCATTGCCACTGGGACACGAGGTCAGAATACAGTGGGGATCAGGAGGCACACGGACACCAGCTGGAGAGGGTTTGGGGAGCCAGAGTGAAAAGCAGAGTTGTGTGTTCACAGAAATGACGACAGAGAAACAGAGCACCAGACTTGAACAAGAGCTGCAAGAGGCAGTCCCAGGTGAGGGAGAAGGAGGGTAAGGCAGAGCTGGAGGCTGGGACTTGGCATAGATGTGACAGTCTCAAATGAAAGCTTTTGAGGCTGCAGGAAAGTCCTTCTGCATGGGATCTGCACAGGAGGCAGTGCTGCTCGGTATAGTGGTAAATTAAAAACCTAATCCATATTTACTGAATAACCAGCAAAACGCTTGGCAGCCCGGGTACCAGGCAGCAGCCAGCGGGAAGCACCGCTGCGACCGGAGCCCACCGAGACCATCTTCAGTTTGAAGGACAACATGCAGGAGGTGGGGAGAATGTGGAACTGGTCAGGATCTCTGCAAGGGAGCCCCTTGCCCACAGCTGGTGACTCTGCTCTCACCCCAGACCTGATGTGAGCCACCAGGAGGAAGGAGCCAAGGCTCCCACGTCGCCCTGAGCAGCCGCCGGGCACCAGGGCACCGGGGCCAAGTCAGTCAGCGCAAGGACATAGCATGGAATGTTTCCACTTACCTCTTTCTCCCCACAGATATTGCTGATAATAGAGCTCGAGGCTGGGCTTGAGGAAGGTCCCAGGACGCCTACCACCCCTTTGGGGAGAATCTGGCACACTGTGGACACCAGGGAGAGGGAACAAGCGTTAGACTTTGTCTTCAATTTCCAGCCAACAGTCATACTTACACTTCCTGCTGCACCTTATTATGGACACAATATCATCTCCTTCACACAACACACTCCCTGCTATTTTTCTCTCCCCCCCCCCCCCCCAAATCCCTCTATTCCCTCTGAAGCACTGTCACCCTGCCTCTCTGTCTTTCCCCAGCCTTTCTAAATCCCACCTGAACTCTCCCCAGAGCCCTGGTATCCACATCTCTGAGTCAGAACTGAGTTTTTTTACTCTTCTAACACCCCATTTTGGCCCCATCTGCTATTCTCCAAGATAAAATGTTACCCAAACTTTATGGATGATGCTAAACACCAGCAGTGACCTGGCTTCAAAGCCAGCATCTAGCAGCAAACAAACTTTATGAATTTCTTCCCTCATGCTCTGCAGAGCTCAGTGGTAGTAATAAGGATCCTATCGCTGTTTTTCATTTGTGTGTGTTTTTTTCAGGCAGTAGTTAATCATCTGGCTCCATGCCACCAAGGTTAGCAGAACAATAAAAAGACCCTGACAAAATGAAGAAGTTAAATCTCTTCCCTCAAGCTTCCCGGGTTAAAACTGCAACCTTTTGTCCTTTTAATTCACAGCACAAATTTAGCTGAATGGCACTCCAAGGACTACCCCAGCTGGCATCACCTCCCCGCTGCTGTCCCGATCAGCCACGTCGCTCAGAAATGTTCCTCCAAGAGCAGCTCACGCAGGCAAAGCCTCGGGAACAGAAGGCGAGAGCCCCTCGTGCCTGAATCCCCGGACTCCGAAAGGCTCATCTGAACATGTGCTGGCCACATCTTACCCTGAAATACTGGACCCGCATCGCCACGCAGTCAGCTCCTCACTCCCCAGACAGACAAAGCCTTATTTGCTCAACTGGCGTCAAGCGACTGCTCTCTGAAGAAAGAGGATACCACGGGGAGGAAAGGAGGCACCACAAGCACTTATCAGTTCTGGCAAGAGCCAGCTCCCAACATTTTCACATGTGAAAACGAAACCCCCATTATCTCAAAGCCGAGATTTGAAAGATAGTGCCGCCTCTTCGGTCTCAAATGGCCGGTCTGTTTCAGAGCACCATCCTCACTGCAGGTCCCTGCCTTACACGTCAGACAAGCTTTCGTGACACTTGTAAAAAGTTATCTAGATTCAGCAGCTGGGAAGAAAAAAAAAAAAAACAAACTAGAAAAATTCAAACCAGAACATATGGTGGGTTTTTTTTTGTAGTGAAGGGAATTCATCGTCAGAACTGTTGTACTGATCAGAGAAGGTTTTCTACCAACTTCGAGTCTTTAAATCAAGACTGGACGTGAAATGAGAGCCCATAGTGCACTTGGGATTTTTTTAGAAAACTACTCAGCTACAGGGCTGAGTTTAGCATTCAGCAAGTGAATGTCTACAGTTCATTTTCTGCAGAAGATCAGCTTATCAAGGCGGTCATCTCTGGCCTTAGACTTCCTTACCTCCACAGCCTCGTGACTGCAATACGAGGCCAAAAGGCGAAGACGTACTTTTTCGCTTCAGGGAATTGGTTTCCCTTCTCTCCAAGTGCTACTTGAAGGAAAAACTCTTTGTACTACCAATTCCCTACACATACTGATCGCTCTGACTTCTTAAAGAAATCGCAGATGATATGCAAACATCTTCTCTAGGGTTTTCCTTCCTTCCATGCTCTCTCATCCTCCACCATCTCAATCTGCTACAGAACGAGTGATATTTTTCTGCAGCATCTTCAAAGGAATCCAGCACTTGCTTTTCCTCTGTGCTTAAAAATTTACAGGCACTTACACCTCTTCAAAAGATCCTTTTAAATAAGAGCACCAGCAATTTGAAACACCCCCCCATGCTGTCTCTGTGGCCCTCATCAGTCTCTCTGAGCTGCAGCAGAGCCTTCGGGAGCTCTGCAATTCGGTACCAAGGAAGGAGGAGCTGCTCCAAGTCCTCTTTATCCACAGGTCATTAGGGCAAAAGTCCTGGGCGGAATTTTGTGGTGCACACAGGGGAAAGTTTGGCCAGCACCTTTCTTCTTATCTCTGGTACGGAGAACAAAAAGTGGGTTAAGTAGTCATAGCAACAGAGTTGCAAGAACTGTCAGAAGAAAGAGACCTGGATTATCACGCCAAGGGTGAAACATCCAGTGAAATTAAGGAAAATGAATGGAAACAAAGTGGAGGTGCCTGAGGCAAAGGTTTTGACCACATTTGGAAAGCTTCTTCTCTTGTAATCTAAGCACATTTCCTATCGCAGAACATTACCTGATGCTGTTATAGTCTCCACAGGGAGAAAAAGCTCAGTCTTGCTACTGTGTTGGCCACTGAGGATTCAGACAAGCACTTAAGGGATATAGAAATGTTGGACCAGTTCCAAAAATTCATCCCAAATAACTCCACAAACTATAATTACAGATGCTGGCATAGCCCCAGCCACTCAAGTCTCTTCATAGTTCAACATGTGGGTAGCATGTAAGCTATACACTGTGCAGGACACATTTTTGATTGCTGCAGACCCAGACGCCTCCGCCCAAGATCATGTCTACTTTTTATGTTTTTTTAGAATTTTGTACCTCAAGAAATACGGGATACTGAAGTGGTACCATGTTAAAAACCTCTTTATCATGAGATGGGATGGGAGTGCTGCTGATCATCCTTGATCTGAAGGCCTGAGATGTCCCAGACCTCCTCTTCCTGCCATTTTTATGGACTGCAGGCACTCAGCTGTTCTAAGTTAACATCCTCAAGGACAGAAAACCAAACAGCAGGCTGAGCAAACAGATTTCTTAAGAAAACTCTTAAGATGTTTGAAAAGGAAAAGGAAACATCCCAGGGGACACCCTTCTCTGCTGGGACCTGCAGTGGTTTAGGCAGGACAGGATCCCTCCTGACATCCCTCGGGGGCAGCTCCTTGGAAATGCGGGTGGGGGGTGATTCCTGCCTTTCTACTTGTATGTGGGACCTCTCTGCCCCTGCTGCTCGCGTGGCTCAGAGGTCCTGCTATGGGCTGTGCAATGATGGGCTTTGCCCAGAAGCAGGAGGGGGGGGGTCAGAGTCTCCTGTCCCCCTCCCAGCACAGGCTGCAGTGCGGAGCAAGAAGGTGGCCCTCACACAAGCTCAGGTGTGCATTCAACGTGTGATGCAAAACAGCAGCTCTCCTTTCATACTACTCTCTCCTGCCTCGTGAGAGAGAAAGGGCTGTGTTTAGTAGTTCCCACCAGTATATTTGGGATTTAAGTACAGGTCTGGACACACGGGGAACAGCAAGATATGTTTTAAAAGACAACAGAAATCCATGCTTAGTTTTGAACACGCAAAGGCACAACAACTAGCTCCCACACTATGTAGGTATCTACATCCACTCAGTCATGAGCAGACAGTGCCTTTCACTTCCCGGGATCTCAGGGCACTTGGGAAGCATTTCCATGAACTCTCCCTCTACAAAGCATGCTCAAAGTGCTCCGGCGAGAGCACCCACCCAACGGTGCCCGATACAAGGCTTTCAGACAGCATGCAAAGAAGATTCCTGCCTCTAATTGAGAATAAATGAGCAGGGAAGGTCTGCAATTACTTCGACAAGCCCGTGATTGCAAAACACATCAGAGGATCTTGAGTGACAGGGACTGGTCAGGATGGGATTCTCATACAGAAAACACTAAGTGCATAAGCAGACGGTGTCACAGAGGCTCCAAGACTGCCAGTGTCACCGAACGGACTTACCAGGCACTTTGAAACACTGGTGTGAATAAACAAAGATTAAAAATCCTCCAATTGCTTGCTCACTCTGACTGCAGACTTGCCCTGAGATGCTTGGATTAACAACAGAACGATGCTTAAAAGACTGATGAGACGATAAGGGACAGGGTGACAAGTAGAAAATCTGTCCCTCCCCAGACATCAAAAGGAATAAGGTGTTTTAGATAAAGACGTGATTAAACAAGTCATTTTGGATCTCCATAAAAGGAGCTTAAACATCAAACACAAAGAGAGAACAGGCTTTACTTATAACAGGGAAAAAAGAAAAAAGAAAAAAGAAGCTCTATCCATACTATCCATAACCTTTCACTGCAACCTCATTTCAAAACACAGGACTTTACCAATGTTGCATACAGGAACAGCCAGTGTTTGTCTTCATTCATATATAAAGCTGAAATGGCAAACCAAGCATGAATGTCATTAAGACTGACTCATATTTTATATCTGCTACAGCAATTGTGATTTTGTGCCCCCCCCAACAGTAAGATACCCAAGTCAGTCAGGAGGAAAAAGAGAAAGAAAAATAGCTCAACAACTAAAATAAAAACTAACTCTCCAAAAGGCTTTCTTCTCTTGAAGCACTAATTGTACACGGAATATCACCAATGGGGTGTAATCACAGCACTCCTAGATCAGTCGGCCACCCGTGCTAGCTGTGATATTTATGAGTGATTCAAAGGGCGTAAAATTTGAGAACAGTATTAAACAGATGTATAACAGCTTTGCAGTCATAGGTTAGAACATCTAAACTGCTTTTATTAATATTACGTGTGATAACAAATATCAGTGCCATATTAAAGCTGAGAAGTCAGACATCTGAAAGCCATGAAAGCCTTGAAATTTGAGTTAAAGGATCTGATTCTCCTCTGCTACCATTATAAATGAAGAATAACTTCAGGGGCGTTAATAGTGGAGCCATGCAGAATCCCGATTTTTCCTTTTATAATAAATGCTTCAAGAGATTTTTCCCTCTGAAGAAAAAAAGCAAATAACATATTGCAAAATTATGTGAATATTCACTTTGCCAAAATCAAATCAGTTTGCTCCGATTTCTGCTTTTTACATTCTCTAAGTCAAAGTAAAGAAAACAAAGAAAATCACCCTGAGGTAAAAATTTGAAACGGAAGATTGCCTCTTCCTCACTGATCCCATTTCCATGTTCTCCCCAAACACTTCGCTTGCTGAAATCAACAATTTCTTGCATAATGCTTCATTCTTGGCAAATTAGCATTCTTCTGCTTGAAAAAACATCCCCCCAGAAAAATTCCTGAGCCCGTGTTACAGGGGTGCAAGTGAGAAAGAAAACCCGCTGGCGATCTCCGCCGCAGCTCGGGGGTGACCTGGCCATCGAGGGAAGTTAAACACCACGAACACCACTACCTGCAGCAGATACAGGAGGGAGGGAATGGAACTAAAGCTAAACTAAAGCCTTGTCCTTTCAAAGACAGTGAAGGCTCAACCAAGCAAGGTATTCCTTCATTTCCTAGGAGGCTGGTTGGGAGATTCGGGATGCTTTTGGGGGCAAACTGGGAATGCGCTAGGAAACACTGGCAGCCCCCATCCCTTCTGCGGCTGGTGAGACTGGATTTGCCCTGGTGCTGTGCCAAATGAGGGTAAGGCAGGACGCCTGAAACCCTGAAGAGATGGGAGAGACCAAGAAAAAGTTAGAAGGTACAAGGGGTCCAAACAGGCAGAGAACTGCGGTTCTAAACGCTCCCTGTGATGCCGCATGTGATGATCTTAATCTAGACTGCCTCATGGGCTCTATAAATAGACACCCAGGTACTCACTGAAATGCACTTTATTAACTGAACGCTTCTATAAATAATGCAAACGCTAATTCAGGAAATGAAGGAGTGATCTGCTGATCTCACGGGCCAGTTACCCACAGACCTGCTCCTCAGCAGCACCCCGTGCCTCCCAGGCCCAGGGATGCTCAGGGCTGCGCGGAATAAAGACCTATGTGAAAAAAGACCACAACATACTAGCCCCACCGTTTTGGGATACTCTGCAGATTGCACAAGCTTGGAACAGAGAAGCACAGGGAAAAAGAGTCAAAATCCCTATTATTTAAAATGATTTCTCCAGCTTTTTCAAGCCAGCTTGTAATAAAAAAATTACAGTCCTCCCCTGAACTCTAAAAGGTCATCTTAAAAATTATTCTAAAGCAAAGCTATCCTATTCCAAAGGATTTTCCCTCTTACAGGAAGAAGCTATTATAGATCTTTTGGGTTTCTTTCACTCAGGCTCCTGAGAGGTCTGTGGGACACTGACTATCAATTCCTTTTTTATTCACGAGCACAGGCTTGACATGCTGGGCATCTAGAGGAACACTTGTACCAGAGACCAGTTTCCATTAAGGGAGTGTAAAACAACATGGAAAGTATACTGCTCTTTCAAAATTAGCTCTTTTTAATCCGCGTGATTATAAACATCACTTGAAAGCTTCACTTTGTGTAAACAAATCCACTGCCAATCTATAGCACCGAAAGAGCTATCATGTTTGCTGACAAACTGTGTTCCGTGGGGTTTTAAAAATAACTTAATTGAGCTGAACTTGCCCAGAGTCTCTTATTTGCACGCTATTAAGCATTTTAGAAAGGAGCACCACCTCCTGTATCATTACTTCTGCTTATTGACACACAGATTAAAGAAAATAATTTGTCCCAAGTTGCTGAGCTGAGTGGTAGCAAAGCTTATCGGGGACCCAGATCCTCCCAATCCATACCAGGGCTCACCTCACGACACCAACGCTAAACCCTCAGATGAAAACTGGTCCCAGCACAGACCCTGCAAGCCCAACCTCTCCTTATGTGTCACCATCCCCAGGGGATGCTGTGCCCGCATTTTGGCTGCACCAAACTTGACTGCCACGGGCAACCAGGGAAGGCCTGGACCTTTCAGAGACCCACTTTCATGGAAGCATGTGTTGATCTTTCAAAGTCCTGACAGAAGGGCCGAGAGGTGCTTTTTTACCCTGTGCACCCACCTCGACCCTCACACCATTATCCTCTGCAACGAGTGCAGTGTGCCAGACACCTCCTGCGAGCTGTCGGAGAGAGAAACTGGGGAAGAACCAGCTACATGGAGGGGTACTTACTGGTTTCTGCTGTCTCATACTCGCTGTCTCGCAGCAGCTCAAAGATGTCCACCTCCACTTTGGCTTTCCCCACCCGCTCGGGCGCGCGGTTGATGCGGTTCTTGGCCAGGGTGATGGAGAGCCTCTCCCCTCTGCTGCACTCCATGGGGTCATCCAGGATGGCAGCTGCGGGGGGCAAAGGCATTGGCAGAGGTTAGGCTTGGCAGGGACCCCTGCCGGCTCCATGCCACCCCCAACCCCATCCCTACATCGGGATCTCCGCTGCCACGCAAGCAGCCACCGCGTTGGCACTTCTGCTCCTGCCACCGCTACTGTTAGTGCACCCATCCACCCATCCATCCCTCCACCCATCCCACCCGTGGCCTTTCCTGCCGCTTCGCCCACCTCCCAGGTCTCGCCAGACACGTGGGCGGTGAAATCTTCGCAGCGGCGGCTGCTTTACCTGCTGGCACGCTGCAGCACGACACGGCCGCCCCCGCTCAGGGGTCCTGCCATCCGCTGGGTGCTCCCGGGAGGGACATCCAGCTGTGCCACCCACCACCCCCTAAAAAGCATCCCAGATCCGGGCACTGCCTCACATCCCGACAGAGGAAGAACGTCCCCAGATAGCCTCGGTTCTCTCCTTGGAGAGAGCGTTGGTAACGGTGCCGATAGCTGGAATATTTCAGGAAGCGCGTGGGCAGCCGTGGGCGGGAAGGGACAAATATTTTTCAAACAGAAAGCACTTGACTCTTGAACTCAGCTCCTGGGCCTGCCCACTCAAATCTGTGTTAGGCAGAGGGAGATAGTGTGGGGTATTATTTTTATTTTCCTGATGGAAGGCAAGAAGCAATCGGAGATGGAACGTTAATCACAGCGTTTCATTAAGAGCTGGCACGACGTCTGCACCCCCAGTGGGTTTATCCTGGCTAATAGGTCTCCTCCCAGCCTCCAGCTGTTCTGTCGTACCTGGGGAATACGGGCACATCACAAAGGCACCAACGCTGAGCTTCCCTTTCCAAAAATCTCTCCGAAGGGAGCGATGCCATTCAGAAGTGCTCGGGTGGAGACGGAGGCGCAGCTCAGCGCCGAATCAGGCCCCGTGCCGCGGGGGTTCGCAAAGCAGGGGTTAGTGGGGCTCTGCTGGTCTGAAACACGGAACTAACTGCGGCAGCTGGGTGCCCTGTTGAAGCTCTGATACATAGAATTGCGCCATGGCAGGTTGGTTTGGTTGTGGGTTTGTTTTAGATAGGAAAAAAAACAGGGCGAAGCATGTAAATCAGCTGGCACTGCAGTAAAGCACATGGGCTCTGAATGGGAGGTATCCTGCCTCCCTAAGAGCAAAGTCTGGGAGCAGAGTTCAAGGATACACACGTTTTGAAGACAAAGCTAACCAGGAGCACTGTTAAAGAAGCACGGTGATGGTGGGAGTGGTGGGACTGAGAACACGTTCCTTAGAGAATCAGTTTGTGCCTTGGAGGTCTCCGTTGCTCCCCCGGTGCATGGGCACTGACCACACTTGATTGCCACAAACACACAGAGCCCCCAAGACAGCCCAGCCCAACGAATAAACCTGTCTCGGGTTCAGACTCCTTTTACTCTTTGACTTTCCCACCCCTGAGCCTTGCTTTGGACCAAGCCAAACCTCAAAGCATAGCCCAGTTTCAACAACTTGCCTGGCGTTCCAGGGCTCTCTTCTCAGCCTTCCTGTGTGGGACCTCTTCTCTCATGGCGAAACTGCGGAGCATCTCTGCTTCCCAGTCCTGCCCTAAGCCCAGCTGTGGAAGGTAACCCAGACGCCAAATCCAGTGGTGAAGCAAAAGGTGGTCCCCACTCACCTGCTTTACTTCGTATCCCAATGATATCCACTCAAGAACTCCTTCTCTTCCTACTTTTTCCCCCAAGTTTTATGGGAGCTAAACTGTACTGATAAAGAAACACGCAGCAATACTTCTTGTACGATATGCACAGATGTCTTGGCGAGCATTCCCAGTCCTTCAGGCGCCACCATCTCCTCTGCTCCGCTAACATGCAAGCACCATCATTATCTGCAGAGCTAGGGCAGTTAATCTTAATCTCATTATGCAAGAAAAAAGGTTGTGCTTTCCTCTAAGGCCAGGAGCACGGATCACAGCTTTTTAAGACATCAGTATGGCTGGTGACTGCGCTTAATTAAAAAGAACTTGGGAGACTCAAGTGCCCTGAGAAGCAGCTTGGTCGACTCCCCACTTCTCTAGGAGACAGAGGAGAAAGTTCTGAAGAGACCCCACTTTCTCATACACCAAACTTTTTGATGTGTTGTGTGTAAACTTTTCACTATTGCCCTGTTTCCAGGAAAAGGTAAAGCAATGCACTGAACCTGATCAACAGGACAAAATGCTTCTTACGTTCCAGGTGCTGACACAGCAAAATTAAAGATCAGTGGTGAAGGAGTGTAAGTCAGCATTCTTAGACTCATTATTTTCTATTTTAAAGCTTCAAAATAACTGAACTGGACAACTTTCTCCAGTGTATATTGCAATTGTGTTTTCAAACAAAATTCATTTCCACTAATGTATAGTTAAACACATTTTAGAAGTAAAAGAATCAAACCCAAAGCATTTCAAATATTTTTCTCAGGCCACTTCGGCCCAAATGTTTTGCACATATTTTGTGTCTATTTTGGGATGGGATTTTCCATTTGTACTTTTGGAAAACTTGAAATATTCCCTACAGTTGAGGAAATAAAATACCTGAAACCCCAACAACAACAACAAAAATAACCCAAACAAAACCCCTCTTCTCTACTCAGCTCTAATTGAATTTGAACTTTGCAGTCCACCTTGGGAGCAAATGCATGAGGAGAGGAAGGGGGGAAGTGCCCACAGCAAGTGGCAAGTTTTGGAAAAGAAAGGAATGGAGCCAGACAGCCTGAATCCCAGATGGAAGTGGTGATGGCACCCCCAGAGCTCAGCCACCAATCAAACTACTGCATCCTATCTCCCCATAGAGCTGGCGATAGAAAAGCAGCAGAATTTGTTCACTTGCATTTTGGGAGACTAGTTAGTTTTACCAAATATTCTACCAGCCCCCAGAACAGACTAGGCAATGAGGCTGAACTAATCTTTATTTTTTAAAGCTAGCGGGTGAAAAAGGTCATTTAATGTTTAAAAAAGGTTGGTTTTAAAACTTCATGTCTTGGGACACAGTGCCAAAGCTCATCTAATAGCAGTATCATTAAGTATGAACGAAAATCTTTATAGAAATTCCCTTTCATCTCTTCCTGTCTATTAAATATGGGAAGCTGCATCAAGTAAATCTTTAATCTGGAAAACTTACAGCAAAGTCTTTGAACTTTGTTGGCCTCAAAAATCACTTCTATCTTCCCCATCATAATAAATGTCCCCAATCTAGAACTGCCTTCTCTATGAATTATGAGAAAAGTGTTTCAGAGGGATTCAGGAGCACCTGGGTACGTGATGCCCAGTTCAGGGCTTCTGAGGATTTCACAGGGACTAAGGGGCAAACAGAGAAGCCAGCGAGCACTGGCAGAGGCTGAACTTTTCTCAGGAAGAACTGGCTGGAACATCTTTTCCCATGGGATATTCCAACAAACATCCTTTATATAGTAATAACTCTTTTTCTGTTCCATATACCCAGGTTTTCCTTACACTTAACACAAACCCCACAAACCCAAGAGGCTACAAACCAGAAGAGTTTATTGCTTTGGGTATGCAATGAAAATAGTTGGGTTACAGTTGCTCGGGATTGGAGCAACAAGTGACTTCAATTGTAAGTTTCCATCAAACACACATTCCGAATGCAACACTCAAAAGTTAATGAATTTAACAGTGCCTTGTCCAGACAAGGGGAACCCCAGAGACACAGCTTCTGTAGGCTCCATCGGCCCCCAGCACATGTACACATAGCTGCCCCATGCAGAGGGACAGCCGGGGGCAGTGGCACCTGCCTACAGCATTTTAATAGAATCATAGAATGGGTTGGGTTGGAAGGGAATTTAAAGATCATCCACTTCCAACCCCCCTGCCCTGGGCTGGGAAGTTTTCACCCCACTCCAGCACAGCCACAGCAGCACGAAAGGCAGATGCTCAAATTCTTTTGTCTTTTCTCCTCTTACCCTGGAGAAACTTCTCCGGGAAGAGGAAGGACATTCATTTCTCACCCTGAACACTTCAGTCCTATTCCTTTTTGCCAAAACAGCAAAGAGTGGGGGACACGGGCAGAGCTGTCAGCTTGTGTGCTCTCAGCGATGGAGACAGCTGTCTTCCTGGAGCTGGGCTGAGACACGGCAACTCGCCCTGCGAAGCACACCAGCCAGCTTATAGACAAGACTGAGATTTAATCCTTTCCACCCTCACTTGGGTTTCAAGCAGAGCTAAAAAAGCAGAAAGCCTCCATTCTCCCATTCCCCCAAGCCACACAGCTCCCCAGAGTGCTACCCGCCAGACTCCCAACATATGCACTCTGACAGGCCTAATACGACTGCAAGTTTTACTACATATCACTGCCTAATTCATGATCCAACCAAGATCTAATGAAGTAGCATTTTTATAACAATAACAGGGAACAGATGTTACTGGGAAGTTTATACACTGCTACAACAAAAGAGTGTTCAGCTGACCTTTCCCTGTTAACTTTATTAAGATCTGTTGCATTCTCTCAGATGCTTTTCTATAGCGTTGAGATGTAAAGCCATACTCAGAAAACACAACTGCCATCTCAAGTCACCTCTTGATGAGGGAGAGTTAGCAAGGAACTGGCTTAGTAAAGATGATATTTCATCATTCATAACCTGTTCCTCCCAGTTAAAAAGATACAAAGCCATCTGCAATATTTCTCCAGTGTCTGCCCTGACAGCTTAAGATCACACCTCAACCTCTTCTTATTTATACTGTAAATACAGTCCTCAGGTCCCCTATGTTCCCCTGATGAATGGACACTCAAATTGAGAACTGCAACCTCAGTTCAACCAGGTTTAGACATGTAGAAGATGTGCAACACCCACCACTGGAGCTGATCAGTCCTTGGTCTCAAAACCAGGAACCCTTCCCACCAAAGGCACACCAGAAAAAAACACACCGCTCCTGCTTGTGAATTCCAGCCTCAGGAGATGCCCTGGGATGTAGGGGAATCACCCCAGACCCCCACATCTCCCCTTGCTCCTGCTCCTGCCTGCTGCTCCCCAACCACCTGTGCAACCCTCATCAGCAGAAACCCACCTGCAGCTGCTCCTGGCTTCTTTAACCCCAAAACTGGCTCCAAACCCACCAGGCTCCAGATTCATTTGAGGGGGAAGTTGATTAAAACAGGTTGCAGGATTGTCTTACTTTTTTTGCACGTTTCCTCTCTGCTGAATACAGTACAAGCCCTTCAGGCTGTCTATAGAGTAAACGATAAGAAATTTGCAGACTTCCTCATTACAGGGCTGTCAAGTATAGCTCCAGTGGAGAAACAGGTGGGACTGTGTTTCCATTATATTCTCTAAAGTGCTGCTCAAAAATAAAATTAAAAGTCGTCAATACGCTATTGCTCTGAGAGGAAAGAGGATCTCATCAAGGAAAAAGAAAATCTAAAAACATAAAGTCTCCTTCACAAAGAGACTTGATAATGTTTGTCTGATCAGCGTAGCAGAGGGCTATTTATTGCTCTTGGCCAACATTTGAAATCTGCATTTAAATGGAGCTTCCCTCTCATTTCTGCTCTCCAGAGAGAGAGAATTCAGGGGAGAGGGAGAAAAGGGAAGACATGACACAAACAGATGAGGGCTTTAGTTTCTACTGCTTGAAACACAACCTCCCTTTCCTCTCCTTTTATAATTGCTTTGTGTACATAAAATCAGAATAATATTCTCTGAGACCGGGAGTTTCTGGGAAGACAGAGAATGCTGTCACACTCCCCCGCTGTCCCCGCGAAGGTGACGACCTGTCAGTCGCGCTGGACCTGTCACAGTGCTGGGATGCAACGCCTCAGTGGGGGTAGCTCATCTTTGGACCCCAGCAAACGTTATCCCAGGTAAAAGCACTGCCAAGACCCCTCTCTGTCCCTCCTCTGCACACCCCAATGTGAGACGCAGATGGCAGTTTATGTCCAAAATGGGGCAGGAGTGGGGGGAGGCGAGGGGGGGAACACTTCTGCTGCCATTCTCACAGCAGGTCTCATCTCGCCTCTCACTCTCCTGCTTCACGTGCAGGGAGGAAAACACACTAATGAGACAAGGTCCTGCTCTTCCGATAAAGATCACCCGCTTTTCCGAATACAAATCTCGCCACGAGGCATCGGGCAAACACTCTTCGCAGGAGGACAGAAGCAAAAAGAGCACAAAGGGATACGGGGCGGATCTGAAATGGAAGTGCCCCAACCAGAGCTGGCAAATGCAATCTGAAGCCATCCCCCCCAGTACGAAAGCAGGGCAGCAAACTGAGGTCCTTCAAAGCCAACAGGGAAACTCCCATGGGTTCCCATCGCCGCAGACTTGAGGCAACGCTGCAGCTCTGGGTACAGACCTGATCTGTGAATTCAAGTAGTGTGTTTGCCACCAGACAAGCCCTACTTAATCCTCTGAATAGACGGACAAGAGATTTCCCAAAAGAGAGGAGAGAAAAGCAGGGAGGAGGAAGAATGACTCTTCTAACCTTCCCGAGGTGTAAGGTCAGGGCTGAGGCAGGAAATAAATGATTATGGCTCTGAAATTAAGTGATGTGCGAGGCTTCCAGGAGGACAGGCTGGAAGAATGAGCAAGAAGGGCTCTCCACCTCACTTGGGCATGGTTTTCCGGAGAAAAAAAAAAGGGAAGGAGGTGAAGGTCTAATACTAAAAAGGCATAGTGGGACACCTTTCACTCAAGGCATCCCAAGAGCCACAGACACCGTCCAGGGATGTTGCTGCCAAAGGCGCATGGAAGCAAATGGGCATCAGGAGGGAAAAGCCTTTTGGGGGTGTCAGAAATCTTTCAGCGAGAGAACAGGCAATTAGAGCCTGTTTCTGCATGAGTGTATGTGGTGTGGAGGGATGCAGTTTTGTTTCCCCAAAGCTTTGCTCACAGCAGGAGCTATTCATAACAGTGCTCTCTAGTGCACGTTGTCTCCATCTCCGAAAAGCCTGTCTGTCAAGCTGGACCGCAGTTTGCCACAAAATTCAAGCTACCGGATGGACACTTACCCCTAAGATCACTCTAAAAGCCTAAATCTTATTTTCTTAGGAAACCAGCCTAAAAAACACTGACCAAAGTCAGAAACATTGCTTTCCTGGCTGTCTTTTGTTTCAATGATGTCAAGGTGAGTTTCAAGAAGAAGTTTTTCTGCCCATTTTCATGGTCTCAGGTGACAGCTGGACTGGCAGCAGCTGTGGATTTTAGGAGGAGAGCACTGGGAAGCCCTAGTGGGGCCAGTAAACTTGGCAAGACCAGGAAACAAGCAAGAACTTAATTAAGTCAGCAGAGAGTGTAAGTACAAGAAAAATAACCACACAAACCCCAAGTGCCACTTCCAGGCAAACAAAAAGAATGAGGAAGGAAGAAACAATGTGTAAAATTCTAAGCTTAAAAAAAAAAAAAAAAAGAGCCAAAAAACAAATGGGGAAAGTCCACAAGGATTTATAGTTCTAATCATAGATTTGAGAGATGGCAATGCACAAGGCAGTGGTGGCACTCTGCGTTTGAGAGCAGGCAGCAGCCACCGGCGTGGGAGAGAGCCTGCCACAGGATGGGGAGGCAGGACAGAAAACCGCTGCAGAGCCCCGGACAATGCAGGACGGTTTCCTGGTGTCCCACCCCCAAGAAGCACCTTCGGTGCCTACGAGACAGATGACCACAGAAGCCCAGAGCTCCATCCCCGAGGACGGCTGTATGTCACCGGCGGCCGAGGCTATTCCAGCACACACACAACTCTCTGTGATACTTTGGGATTCACTGATTGACAATGATGTAAGGAGAGCAGTATTTCCAAAACTGACACTTTGCCTCTTGCAGAGGGAGCCCGTTCCTTGAACCTCCAGCATGCTTCAGAATTAAAGGAACTTGGGGCGCCTCTAAAGCCAGTGGATTTCCATTTATGTATGCAGGGCCTTTAGTGACCATTTTCTTATTAACCCTTCATGGGATCTTAGCAGTTACAGTGCTAAGAAGATGCTCTTTCAGCATCTCCCTATTCCGAGGTTGTTAAGGGCTTTGGCACCACTTGCTGATCCTTTCCAGGCTGGCACACACCAGTGCACTGCGGAGGATGCACAGCTTTGGCCAAATGATGGAGTACACCAGTGCCAGGCCCCAGCTCCAAGCTTTCCCTCCGCCAGCTGATTAATTGCATACACAGACATAGCAAATAGCCTTGGACATATCCCCAATGTCAAGGTGAGAAGGGGAAAAAAAAATGCAGTAGCAACAGGATCTAGGGGTTTGCTTTCACTAACATGGAGAGCTTACAGATATTTTTGCGCCAGTTCTATTCTTGTAACAAATCATTAGCCCTTGCTACTATTACAAATCTCTGAAAGATGGATCCAAGGACAAGGGACCTACCATGCTGGGTGTAGATACCAGATATGAGAATTCCTTTAAAGATATAAGACAGATAAATGATAGGTGGAATGACTTTCATTCCCTGATGATGGATGAAGAACAGAAGCACAAAGAGATAAAGCGACCCCTCAAGGTTTTGCACAACCACATGGTAAATAAACAAAGTCAACACGCCAGGAGACTTCACAAACTCCTGTTCAGCACCTTAGCCTTTTTACTTAGTGACACTGAAACTTGTAACTTCTGGTTCTATCTACAGGCATCCAAGAGCATTGCAAAAGCCAAGCAAGCACTATTAACAGAGCTTTTGGGAGACAGGAACCTTCAGAAGCAGCAGCACATTAAAAGAAACATGTATAAAGATAAACAAAGACCAGTGTCAATGCTACAAGGCTGAGCACAGCATGGATGGAAAATTCAAACGATGTTGAAGGTTTTATAGTCAGTAGAGAGTGTCAGGTCCTACAGGACAATTCAGAGCACCTAAACCAGATAATAATTTCTCCCTAACAAGCTGGACTTTAGAGTCTATGCACCTGCCCCATAGAAACATCACTGCCTGGGGTCCTGCAATGGTCCCTCTCTGAGAGAAGACAGCGTGGCCTAAGAGTAGGAGGTGATGACAGAGAAGCTGAGTAGAAGACGAACAAGGGTGGGAAAAGGTGACATTGGAAACCTCACCCCTACTGCAGAAGATCCAGATGTACTAACCTACATGAAAGAGCTTGATCCAATTATAAAACAATGACATGCGAGCCCTTCGCTGACGTGCCTCGGGATTGTTTTCTTCTCTTTGCTTTACTGTTAGAACAAACAACTTTTCCTGCTGAGTCACACTGAAATTAGATGCTAAAGAGCTGCCACACCAGATGTGGAAGCCCTTCAGATCCAATATCCATCAATCTACACAGCCTCTATTTATTTATTTTTTGCCACTCAGCCTTCAGCAATTTAATAGGTTACTTTAATGTCTTCCTGCCTTTCCTCTTTAGTGTGCTCTGTTCACTGCTTTCCCCCCCCGCCCCTAATGACTTCTTCCCCTGGTTTCTGGATGGGAAAACAAAACAGAAATTTTCTTTTCCCTGGATTCTGACATGGCTTCCCCTCCATTTCCCTCCATTTTAGCAGCAAACTGCTACTTCATCATTTCTAATCCCTATTTGTGTATTTGTTTGCTAAAAAAATGATGATGTGTTACCGGAAAAGATCTGCTTTTTCATTCTTTGCTCGTGTACAGAGAGGCCCCTGTTCAACCCCAAATCAGCACCTGTGCCCACCTGCCTTGCACTGAATCCACATCGCAGCCAAATGCATGACCACAGAATTTCAGCATCCGAGCCAAACGGTCACTTCTGAGACTTCAAGCTGACCCAGCTCAGCTTCACCACTGAGATTTCCAGAGACCCATCTTCTGCCTTGAGCACTGAGCTTTCTGGCACCTCCTGCAAACTCCACCATCTCTCACACAGCCTGTGAGTTTCACGACTATTCATCCTCACGATACCTCCACGAAGCAAAGAAACATTACCGTGCCCATTTTGAAGAGATCAAGAAACACGTGGATGCTCAGCAAAGTTGAAATGAATTAAGGTCTGAAGGCAATGTGAACCAGTTACAGCACATTAAACTCTCAGGTGGATGCTATTGTTTGGAAAAAAAAGGCAGCCCTACTTTGTTGTTAGATTAAGAGAAGGGATCTACAGAGACTTGAGTGATACACAGTAACATCCCCGCTTGAGGCAATTTGTCTTACCATCTTCTGGAGACCATCCCTATGTGGGGTGACAAACATTGCCTGGAGAATCCTCGGCACAACAGAAAATAACCACAAAATCCTTAGAAGTTACTCAAACTTTTCCCAAAGAATCTCCAAGGTTTCTAGTACAATGCTCTTCAATGTAGGTAAAGAACCAACTTTTAGGCAGACAGCTTTTGCTTCCAGCTTGGGAGCTCATTACAGATTCCCCTGCATCTGTGCAACATGGAAAAGTTTTAAACGTGCTACACAGAAACAGGAAAGAGCAAGAGAAGAGGAAGAAAGGAAAGCAAAAGGCTCAGCTTCCCAGACTAAATTAAATCAGACGCAAAAATCCTTCGTTAACAAGGTGAAAGAAACCCAAAGGAAAAGCTACTCCAGACTCCCAGCCACCAGGCGTGATGGAAGCAGCAGCACGCTGAGGCAGGAGGGGCTGGTGAGACCAGAGAGGGATCGGTACCCACACTGGGTCACGAGTGAGACACGGCAGAACCAGCCACACACCCGTGAAGCAGAGGACGAGTGGAGTGAATTGCATCCCTTGTAGTTTGCTGTGATGCTTCTTAGAGCGGATACTGAATTAGTTACACTAATGCAGCAAAGAACTGGATCAGGTTGCCAGTGATAAGCTTAATTAAACAACAGAGTTATCCATAGGATGGGGTTTATGTTATAAATAAGCAACATTTATGCTGATTAATTAAAGTCATGGTTCATATCATTAAATCCTCCTACTTTCAACTAGCTTAACGAGGATACCTGCAAGAGCTGAACACAGCCACAGACATACCAACACTTGCGAGCCAAGGCACCCTCTCGTCGTGAGAAATCTGGGACCAGCCTGTGTTTCAGTGGGTGGTCCAGGCTCCTCTGCTGGGGCTTTGCTCTTGCTGCTGTCACATGAAGAGTTACGGTTGCCAGCCGCAGGCGGCACCGCATTCCCTGTAGTTCTCAAAG
>JAOTQQ010000010.1:4623425-4657631 GCA_026546715.1 Gallinago undulata
CTGTGGGACCTGCTCTGGGTGGACCTGCTTTGGCAGGGGGTTGGACTGGATGATCTCCAGAGGTCCCTTCCAACCCCGTATCATTCTGATTCTACCTCTTGGATCTAATTTTTTCATCAGTTTCCTCAACTTACAAATTTTCACTCCACGCTGCGCTTCTTCCTCCTTTGAGTCTGCCAGGTCACACAAAAAAAAGCCCCAAGACCCTGTGCAATTTGTGTGCTCAAATTCACTGCTCAGTGGCATCACCATCAGCCTCACGGGAAGGAAAAAGAGGAGCAGTTGTCCCACCACCTTGCTGGGGCAGAGCAGAGCAGACCCCAGACTCCCTGGCAACATGGGGGACCTGAGGCACAGCCCCAGCTCAGCCCTTCTCAGGAGGACACGGTGCAAGGGGCATTGATAGCTGAGCTCCAAATAGAAAATGTTGGGTAGGTTAAGCTCCTAGAAAAGTAAACTAAAGCACAAATATCTTTAGACAGCTAACACCAAGTACACAGAAAGGTGATGCCGGAGCTCTCAAGGGAGCCTGGAGATGTCAGTGACTTCGTCAGCTCCATGGGCAGAGAGCTCTGTCTGTAAATCTCCACTGCAACGGCCAGAATTGAAACCAACAGCTCAAGCCATGAGCTAACACGAATGCTCTACCCGATCTAACTCTAACTGGGTTGGTTTATTTTGGTGCCTCACCATCTGACAGCAAAGAACTTCTGTTTCCCTCCTTGCCTAGATCTGTACAGCACCTAACAGTAAATGGGGCTATTCACATGTTACCATGGTGGCTATAAACAGCAGCCATTTACCAACAGATTCAAACAAGGGTGAAATGGATTTATAAAAATCAACCATTAAACCAGTACAACATCTGTTGCCTATGTAGGTTCTTGGCTGAAATACACTTCCAAGAGATTCACAGCCCTCTCCCTCTGAGTCCACACTGCTGAACTCCCATCATGATGTTCAAAATAGCTCCATCCATCTCCAAACCATGCCACCAAAAGCCATCCTGGAAGAAATAATGATAGCAAGTCTTGGTGCACTGAAAGCGAGCATTAGCCAAACACTTTGCTCCATATTTTTCTTCCCCTTTTAAGCTGTCTCGTTCGAGAGAAGACAGTAAGTTTTATACTGTGCAGGAGGTGGTTATGTGTCTCTCTGGGGTGGAGGCAGATGTTCTGCACAGGCGACCTCCAGATGTTTCTGCCAGCATCGCAAATAGCAAGGGAAAAATGAGTCAGATATTTAACTGCAGCCTGCTTGCACCCTTCATTCCCCACCATCACCCAAAATACCCTTCGGAATTTCTTCAAGAAACTCTGCAGCAATCTCAATTACATTTAAAGTGCCACTGCCATAAATTATGTTAAGACAACCTACATTCAAGTGTTCTAACCAGAAAAGACGATAGGGTCCTTGTACAATCGCCAATTATCACAGAAGAGTGAATTAATAACATAAATATAAGTGACAAGGGCCATTTTCTAAGTATGCCATCCAATTTTGTAAAACACTTGTCTCTCTCCATCAGTTGCAAAGTGGGGCTCCATGACCTGCAATGGCGTGCGTGGAAAGGCGCAGGAAGCTGCCAGGAGCCAAGAACAGCTCAGGTAGGAAGGATGGTCAGACGTCAGACCAGTGGATCTGCTGCCACCCAACCAATGGCACCAGCAGAGAATGAACCCGGGGAGCTCATTGCCTCCCAGCTTCGTGTTACCATCACCTAATGCAACCTAGCTCTCTCCAGTTGCAAGCAACATGACTAAACCATCAGCGATTAATTAATGGCAGACCTTTAACCCAACCATGCAAGCAGTAAGCATGTCTATGTGATGGGAAAAGAATTGCTGCTATAGTCTGACCACGTATCAGAGTCCTAAGAGTCATATCTCTTGGGTTTAGACACTATGAGAAGACGACATTGCTATGTAGTCGGCCAGAAGCACCATCCTGTCACGTTATACGTGCAGGACATCCGACATCCTACAACCACACAGAAAGGAACCAACTCTTGATCTGAGGACATAGAAAGAGGGAGACTACATAGGCTTTCTACAGTTTGTTCCAGTGGCCAAAGCTGTCCTCAGCAAGGCTGAGCATGCAGAGGGACTCCATTTCATAACAGCTACTAGCTCCACCAAACAGAAGATGAAGTATTGCTTTACCGAGCTAATTACTGAAACTTTTACAAAAATGCTAGACACCTAGGGTAAGATTCATCAATATGGATTATCAACCATGTGTAAAAAAGGGCTAGAAAGTATCCTTCATATTCCGTGTAAATACCAAGGTCAATAAAAGACAGACACAGGCTTTGAAGACAGATAATCTATTGTGATGGAGTTCTGCCGGTTACTTTTAAGCGTGGCTTGATTAGCAATGTGTTTATAGCCACTTATTGTATAGACTACCCAGGGAGGTAACTAGCACCTATAATATATTCTCCAGGAACATGCAGAAATCTCACCAGTGCTTTAGCATGTGGTGCCACCCAGTTGAGCGGTATATAGACTAATTACACCTTGAGCAAAAACACTCTGTATCTTCTCTTCACCATCTGTTAACGCTTGAAAAGGTCTGTACAAATACCACCTTAATATAGAGTCTGGCTATGCTAAAATCCAATGATTAAATTATGCATTTGTCCCAATGGCATTAAAAAAGATAAACTTAATATAATTCTCTTACAAGGGGAGCAAACTTTTAAACAAAGATTTATTTGACTGATTTTTTCCCAATATTAAACTTTTAGATTCCCAGTCTGATTTTCCTTGCTGCTGCATACATTATTAAGAGGAGATTTTAAACCCCACTGGTCAGCTTTTGGATGTCAGAGCGATGCTCATTTTATTGCTCTTTTCCCTCCACAGCCATTGGTTGGGTTTTGTTTACTTTTTCATTAATTATTATTATTTTTGCTCTGCGTTCCAACAGCTGGTCAGCTCCATGGTTCTGCTCTACTGGAGTTTCCCAAGTCACCTAGCGAGATGATCACGTCATTGCCCAGGTGGTTTCTGCATGATTAGTGCTTCATCATCTTACTTCACAAGAGGAGCTGGAACTCTCCCTCCAGCCTCACATTCTTCAACAAGAAGCAGTTTCTGGACCTGCTTCTTCAAAGAGGCATCTTAAAGACTATCAGGTTGGCCCAAAGGCTCATGTGCCTCTGAATCGCCCTATATATTCTGGGTCCCAGTACTCCTCCCTAAATAATGGGGCGCAGCCAAAAGTGCGCCCAAAGAATAAACAAAACACAAAAATGCAGTTGCTTGCAGTGAGACACATTAGCCAGCAGCAGTCTCCCCTGCTTCCCCCCCCTTGGGAAGAAGAATGCATTATAAATTACAGTAAAAATGTTGATATGACACATTATAAATGATTGCACTTTGAATTCAGTCAATAATACTTTGCATTACTAAAATATGGGTTTACAATCATTTCTCATCTGAAAGCTGGTTAATGTAAGTAGTACACACAACACTTTTTACTGATTCTCAGTTTGCACTGGAAATATTTAGTGTTTTTCCTATATGCCCAGCTCCTCGAGTTATGCGATGATTGCCCAGCCCACACACCTGGTATTATCACAAAAGCCTCAGATGCTTCCATCATTGAGTGGTAAGTTTTAAACATGCAAAACCCTGTCTGATTCTTAAAGTACCACTGTGCGTCGGGAGGATTTTTGAATAAATAAGGTGGTGGGCACAGGATACAGAGGTCCCATTGAGACAATTGAAGACCTACAGCTCCAGCCACACAGCACTTCTTGGCACCAGTTGAGACCAGCCCATCTCGTCCTACCAAAGCATCCCTCACTGACATGATCCCACCTGGATACTTTATAATATCCAGGACACAAGGCTAAAGATGCCTGATTTTTGAAGGTAAGTTTCCAGCTGTCTAGGAACCTGGGGAACTAACTCCTGAGCAGAGCAGATGCGCTGAAGCAGAATGAGCAGACACACTGCGCGGACCAAGCTCAGACCAAGCAAGAGTGCCGCTGTCTGGCTAAAGACCTAGCCCCTTTGCTGTGGGGGCCTCATCGTGGGCAGGAAGGGTTTTTTCTGCACGGCAAAGCTGGGCAAACAGTCAGGAACTCTAAGGACAGGTGGGAACCCAGGGATCTAAATGCAGCACCAGCCTTTGGCCCATGTTCCCGAGCTGGCTGTAAGACAAGTTTGCCAGAGTTAACACTGATGCCCTCAAAATGAACAGTTTATAACTCGCTCTTGTTTATCCGTGTCTCTATTGCTGCTATTAATATTTAATGTCTCTGGAGTAAAGGTTCCTCTCCAGCATAACAAACCCTGCTGCAGTATTAATCAGAGCGTCAGCAGCCCGGAGCTCAGCTCCGCGCCCGCGGGTTCCCGTGACACGCTCCTAACCCTTGGGGGGACAGGCATCCTGCCAGCTCCTCTCCACTGGAAACGCCGTCCTTCCCGCTGCGGGCAGGAAGGGACAAAGGGTGCAAAAGAGAGCGTGCTTTGAATGGGAAACCATCATCTGCTCTCGTCCTGCTGGCTCCTGCCTACCCGAAGTACCCCCTGAGCTCCTGGTGTCAGGCCCCCAATGGGTTTTGGTCTTTGCGTGGCTGGGAGGAGACAGCCACGTTCCCAATCCAGTCCCCACACGAGCCTGAGGCACAGCTGGGACATGGAACTGAGCATCCAGACCTGTGGCCTCACCATTAAACTGCTCTCTTGGTCCTGACCAGAGGAGAAATGAGGAAGACAAAAGGGTGACCCTTGCCCATCTCTAAGCCACAAGCAGTGCCACAGACCTTTATAAAAGCTCCAAATGGCAGCTCATTAGAACACGGCTTGGCTTTGCTCTGCTCCCGTTAACGAATCCCTTCTTCTGCACCCATCCACACACATAATAGGTAAAACCCTTACAGAATGAGGGTCAAAACTCGATGTTTGATGGCATCCCATTTGCCCTGGTATAAAGTACCTTGAGGGTCACTAACTCAGCTAACCAGAGCTTTGCACTTTGATTTAACCCAGTGGAAAAGATACTGCCAAAGAAGAGAGCAGAAAGATCAGGAGACGAATAAAGGGAGCAAGAAAATGGGATCATTAGTTTACACAAACACGCTCTTCTAGACAGCCTCAAATCCGGGCTAGCAACTACAATAAAGGCAGCCCATCACAAAGGGATTTCTACCTTGCCCTGGCTACCCAGCATCCGTGAAGGAAATGAACTAATCCCAGCTCACAGGGAAGCATCCACCACCCAGAAAAGCTGCCGTTGCTCTCACCACGCACACAGCGAACTCCAGAAAACCTTGCATAAGCAGTCTCGCACCAGCAGTTACACCAGAGATTGCCCAAGGAGTGAATTAGTTACTGTTCGTAACAGCACAAAAAGGGGGACTGAAATTATAATTATATGGGATTACATCCGCAGGGATGCGGAAGGTCCCCTTTAGCTCTGCAGGGCACAGTTCGATGGCCAGGGCTGGTTGCCATAAGCAGCGTAGGTGAGGTGTTGCTTGTTCTGTTTATTCTATGGAATAAATATTTTCGGTCCAGCCCTTCTTGTTGGTATTCAATTAAGTGAAATGCAGTTCGAAAAATTATTTTCTTTCCTTAAAATACATAAAACAACCCCCCTGCTTTTTCAATTTCAGCTGCCAGATCTTGGCCCTGAACTTCAGGACCAATTTCTCCTTTATTTACTGAAAGCTCACTCTAAATCTTTTCATGCTAGAAATGCCAGTCCTCCAAACAATTACTCTGGCTGCAGCATTAGTCACTTGCTACATTTTCCATCAGCATTACTCATTTGATGGCATATCATCTTTGCTATAACGGGATCTAAGCCATCCCTTTTCTCTCCTGTCTTCCTTGGTGCTTTTCTATCCACAGCCTCCTAGATTTCACGTCCTGGCCAGGGGGCATCAGACATTGCATTTCTGTCTCTTCCCAACCACCAGGAAAAATAAATCTATGCATGGCTCCAGCCAGTGCTGGTCTCCTGGAGATACCAGGGGATTAATAGCATAAACACCAGTCTACTTTGTAGCTTCTTGCAGAAGACCAACAGTGCAAAGGAATTTTTAAGGCTAGTAATCTTTTAATTAACATCCCAGGGACAGTGGGAAGTCCCTGTGAATCAATTCATAACCAACACTGAGATTAGAGCCAGGAGGCAAAGAAACCAGACTCAAGCTGAGCATCAGCTTTGAGCCCTCTCCCTAGAAGAGGCAAGGCAGGTATGTGTGGCACCATCGGGGCAAGTTCAGGATCTCTTACAAAGTGCCGATGGCAAGGAGACCATCTGCACTAGATAAAACCATCTTTATAACTCAACCCTCCTTGTTCCAGGGCAGTTAAGGACTGGAGTTATCCTGAGACATAGTCCCTATATCCCCAAAACCTGAAATCTCAAAGACAGGAACATCAGATCTAAGTTTGTGGCTTGTCCTGCGCATGCCACCAACTCAGGAGCTTCCACCAGAACTAAAACCTACCATTAATGGTATGTGATTTGGGATATCCCGAATGCATGAGCTTGTAAGAAGCAGCCACCTTCACCAGTGGACTCATGTTCCTCCTTGAGCGCCTCACAGACCAGTACCTCATCCTTCCACAGCTGGAATGTGCAGGCTGTGCCTGGGGTCCCAGCAACCACTACGCAGGAGACACCTGCACCTAACTCTGCTCTCAGCTCAAGCCCAGGTTTTCACACAAGCCTGCAATAAACAACACGTTCAGACATTCTTATCCAAGGTGTTGGTTTTTTCCCCTCCCTCATGAAATCTTTTGATAGAAGACTCAAGACTAAAAATGGAGCTTTCCATTTTTTGCTGCACCAGAAAAAAATAAACCAGTGCTCTCTTTCTGCATACATATGTTTGATGTCAAAAAGACAGAGCAGGTCATTCTTAAAAAAGGCACTTCAAATACCAGTAGTCCCTGTCATCTTAGTCTTCCATCAGAAAATGACAGTCTCCTGCTTCAAAACAAGATCTAATGAAGCCACATTTATCCCCATCTTGCTGTAATCACATTAGACAGTTCTACCAATTTAACTTTATTGCTTTCTTAACTGTCTGAAAAAAAACATACAGACCAACCCTACATGTTTTACTACACAGAAACAGCCACCTGCAGTATCCTTTCGAAAACAGCATCCGATGGTCAATAAAGAGCCTTCTGTTTGGTTTTAGACTTCCTGCTAAGACCTCATTTTCTTTAAGAGATTTGTGCAGCTTGTGAATACATCGGATTTCATTTAAGCAAAAATCTGCAGCATGTGCTCGGCCATTAGAGGCACCACCGATAATATTCTTAGGCTCATCAGCGAATGAATTTTTACCCGTAGGAGGGCTTGGGTATGAACATGTATGAGATTGTTGTTGTAAACTGCTGCCCAGGCACCGAAATGATGTGCCCATTTACCCCTACAGAGAGGGAGAGGCGGGATGGCGTTCATGTCTCGGGCAGAGGCTACGGCAACACCAGGGATTCGGCTTTGCAGTAATTTTTCAGCCTAAAATGCTGGTTTTCAGTAGCGCATCAGCTGGACGCAATTAACCTTTGCAACATCCCACTGTTTGCTGCAACCACAAACCAATCTTGTTCCCCAGGTCCCCTTGGAGATTTCCCTGGAGAAGCAATAGGTGTCTCCCAGGGAAAGAAAGAGAAAGTTGGCCTTATTCCAGGTACCACCAATTTAGGAAAGAGAATAGCAGCAGCAGCCAATTTATTTGCTGCCTAGGTGAAAACCTCAGCCAGAGCCTGTTGAATGTCTGTGCCTTTGCCCCACAGCTGACATCTGTCAGAAGGTGTGTGTGCCGACAGGACACGCAGTGGCAGCATCCCTGAGTGGACACAAACCAATTTGTTAGTGGGGGAATAAACTTTCCTCGGTGCTCTGAGTCCTGTCTTATCCTTCTATCATTGAGCTACAGAGAATATTTTCCGTCCTGGAGGCAAACCACAGAATCATGGGGTTGGAAAGGACCTCTGGAGATCATCTAGTCCAACCCCCTTGCCAAGGCAGGTCCACCCAGCACAGGTTTTGAACGTCTCCAGAGAAGGAGACCCCACCACCTCCCTGGGCAGCCTCTTCCAGGGCTCTGCCACCCTCAAAGTAAAGAAATTCCTCCTCACATTTACGTGGAACTTCTTATATTTAAATTTGTGCCCATTTCCTCTTGTCCTATCCCTGGGCCAGAAGCTTTGTCATCCCCTAAGTAAAACTGGTCCACCTTTCTCCTCAAGCAATTCAGTGCTGGTGGAAAGGCAACACCAAAGTGTTAACCGCAGGGATGGAAGTCCTACTTGGACACCCAGACCTGCAAGCTGTACCCAGTGCATGGCCAGGTCTCGTTCAGCCCGTGCTGCATCCAGACACACACAAACTGTGCCGTCAGCTCCATCCCTATGGGGAACACAACGCACCCTGAGCGCTGTAAATGCACACGGGGGGAGGGTTGGAGGCATCGGCTGCACAGTTACGGCCACCCTTCCAGAGTGGTCCCCTCAAGTTGCATGGCCTCATCTCCCCCGGGATGGGATGCCATCATCCCCTCTGCCCACTAATTGGAAGTGGCGGTGACCCTTCACAGAGCTGCTGCGTGTTCGCACCATCCCCGTCTGCTACCACCCACGGTGAGCGACTCCCAGCCCCTGCTCCCCTGGGAGAACCTTCTCCTTCCTCCCCTCAAAACCTCTCCAACGCCGCCCACAAGCACGGGTTACTAAAATAAATAAAAAAAACGTAAGGCAAAGGAGAGAAGCAGACTGTGGTGTTACCCCCGCACACCGTGGTTTGTGGGCTGTTGAAGGCGGAAGAGCCAGCGAGGTCCACGCTGCCTCTACAGCTGGAGATGGTACATCCTATTTTCTGTCGGGCTGACAACTAACAGTATCGACTCCTGCCTCCACAAACGTATTAGCCAAAATGCACACATACATAGACACCCCCTGCTCGTGATAGGGTGTTTGAACACACGCAACACTGCGCGGCGGGCAAAAGCTAGCAGGGGAAGTGCATCCAATTAGCCAGAACATGGAACGGAAAGCTCCAAGTGGCTGTGTTTTCATACCACCAAATTAGGCTCATCAGGCTACCCGCTATGGGCAGGATGATTTTTTTTTTTAAGTGTTCCTTTGAGGCAGATAAAAGGTAACAGAAATTATTTCAGCAAAGCGCTTCAGGCTATCTGGCTAAAAGAAGCTTTTGTCTCCTCCGTACTCGAGTCAGGATAGAAAGCAGCCTCCGAATCCCCTCCGAAGCCTCAGCAGACCCCACCTGTGGGGCTCGTCCCTCCACACCAGCAACTGCCGTGGGTCTTGACGCCCAGCAGACAGCCTGGCCCCTGGGAGCCCCACCTCCAGCTCACCCCCAAACCCACAAGTGCATAAACTAGAGATCATCAATAGCAGTCTCGTCACCCAGACAAGTCTAAGAGATGGTTAGACAGGTTTAAATACACTAATCAATTTTGTCTATACTGCTGAGGTCAGCACTAGATCTGCTGCTCATCTGCTTTCTGAACACAAGAGAAAAACGTCCTTGGGGACCATCAGGAAAAGAGGAAATGAGGACAGCAGCTCTTCCCTTCTGCTCAGCTCTGCTTTTCATGGAAAACTATGGTGAGAACTGTGCTATTAGCAGTATATCAGTCTTATTTTTTCCGCTGGAACATGCTGTGCTACCGCAGGGCAGACCCTACAGTCACGGTTCCCTTCTCTCTGTTCTGCAGAAAGCCAAGCAGAAGACAAACAATATCATCCTCACCACTCCTCCGAGTCCACGAGCCGAGTCCTACTCTCAAACTTGTCTTCAGCTTGGACTGAACTCACCGCAGCACAGCTTAGCCAAAGTTCAGAGCAGCAAAAATGCAGGAATCAGAAAGAATAAAATCAATGGGAGGAAGAGGAACAGGAGAAAGACCACCATCACAACAGCAACACACAAAATCAGCCTCATGCAGTACAGATTTGGAAAGCAATAGACCCTGATGCATGTCACATGGCCCACACTACGCAGACTGACGGGTCCAAACTCCTTGTCAAATCCACCCAATCCCATTTTCGCCTGCATGCTCCTAACAGAAAAATAGACTATGAAAACAGGTAGCTTGTTTTGCAACATTATGCATCTCCATTATCCCTTAATAAGAAGACAGTGGCATCAATTAGAGGACAAAGACGTTAGACACAATTTGTTTATTCAAATTAGTGACAAGTCTGTGTCAAAACACTGACTCCCCACGGGCCTGATCTCAGAAGAGGTTTTGAGGCAGAATGATTGATTGAGCCGCCCACAGTCCCCTGTTGACTTCAACAGGCTTTGGACTCAAGAAACCAGCTCAGCTTTCCAAGGCCCATCTCCTGTCAGAGCTGAGCTGCCTCCCTCCTGGTCCCCAGCTGTCTGACCATCCCCTGGTTTAACCCCACACTAAGCCTCAATCACAGCTTCCCACAGCCTCCCACCGCCGGCAACCCACGCCGACACTCAGGAGCAAGGCGTCCCTATGGATCTGTCCCACCTGATACAGCTTTTAGTTCCTCAGAGCTAAGCAGATATTGTTTTTTAAAAAGGCACCTGAGGTGTTTTAGCTCACTATGGTCCCTCAGACCCTCCCAGGTTTCTGTAAGATCTGTGCTGGGGGTGTCCGTGCTCGTCAGCCACTAAAACAGGCTCCAGTCTGCTACAAAAGCAAGCGAACACTTTTCTTGCTGGATGCCTGAAATATCCCGAGTCATTTCAAAGGGATTTTGGTAAGGACCTCCACTGCTCCTTTTCTATATCCATTTATGAAAGGCTCCTGCACACATCACTGCACAGCGATACGGTGTCGCGCTCCCGGCTCCCAGGGTTAATTGGCCCTTAGCATCTCTGGGGCCGCTTCCTCCTTTAATAGCCAATTAGACCTTATTAGCTACGTTGTCATTTACATCCAAGGCTCCCAGCAGCAGTCTGGAAGCTACAAAATCGCCTCAGTAGCCCTTCTCACAAGGCTGCGTGGCCTTTTCCATCGCGAGCTGAGCCTTCTGCTTAGCTTGTGGCCCCGCTGCTCCAGCCCACCTTCCATGGGGAGCCACCTGCAGGGACCCCAGGTGGAAGACCCAAGGAAGGTCTGACCCATCAGGAAGAGACCGATCTGATGGGCCTCAGCAAAACGGCACAGACATATGAAGCAGACCAACGCCTGCTCGTAGCCATCTGCCAGAACATGTTGACATAGTGCAGCGTGGATCAATAGGGAGAGAGCTAGATAATGGCGATTGATTTTACTTGTGTAATGAAGTTGTTAAGTCTCTGATTCAGCCATTAGGAAGTGTTCATTTTATTGACCTGAAGGGCAAGGGGACTGGGATGTTTTGTTCTCTCCCTTCAAAAAGCAAGCATCGTTTGCTAATGAGAGATGGCCTAGTTCCCTCCTCATTATCTTTCTGCTTCACCTTTCCCTCCTGTGCTTTTTGTCCTGCCGCAGCTGAAACCTAGAGCCAGCAGCTTGACCCATTTCATAAGGACATCCCAATGGTGGTGGCAGGCACTCTCAGACTCACACACCTCCCTTGCCACAGAGCATTTACTAACCCTCCCACAGCAGGTCTCCCTCCCTGGACCACATGGAACTTGCTTCCATGAAAAAGCCAGATGCAAAATCCTTCCTTCCTTGGAAAGGTGGACCTGTACAAGCATCAGCTACCTCCCCCTTCCCCCCGTTTTGTTCCTTTAAACACACAGTAGTCACTCAGATCCACCTCATTTCAGTGAGGCCAGAGACAGATGCCATCCAGGCTTTTTGTAGGAATGATGAACAAAGCCACAATCCTGCTCAGTCGTCAAATTGGGAAGCCAGGAAAGCACTGGTGCCAGCTTCTAGCCTCTCTGTGCTTCAAATACACACCTCCCTACCATCTACAAACTTCCTAGAGCAGGCATCACCGACAGCTCCCTCTGCTTAGCATAACAAGCCCACTGTGGAGCTGGGAAAAGGTTTTCAAAGGAGACTGTACTGGGGAGGGAAGCTCCCTTCCCTGACTTCAGTGACCACACAACGTAGCGCTCAGCTTAGCGGGTCGGTGAGCAGGGATGCCAGGATTCACAAAGTACTGACATAAAGAAAATAACCTCCAACACCTTCGGCCCGAATTTGGTCCACGCTTTCTCTGCGAAGCAATGAAGGCTCCAGCTCTCAAACTGTTCTGCAAAAATGGACCCTTGTCACGGTGTTGTGATGAGTTATAGCACAGCAGCCTTTTACTTTATACAAAGCATCATGGCAGCAAAAGGATTGGTACGTGCAGCGAGATGAATTTATCCTGAGAAAGATCCCCATTAGCCAGCAGACAGGCGAGATGATCCTCCTGAGCTCGTTATATATAAAGGGGACTATTCCACCTATTGCACGAGCTGGTTACTAACACCTGGCAGAGCTAAATACTTAGGGCAGGAGCTGATGAAGCCTTTGCAACTGGAAAATTAAAACAAGGTCCTTTTGATGGCAAGCCCAGGGCATCCTGGCTAATGGCTTTGCCCTTGGCATTTAGGTTAATAACCATTACTTAGATCATTCATTTGGACTACAAGAGACAAGATTCCATACTGTCTCCAGCAACTATGAGGTATCCAACAACAGGGTGGACACAAAAAGGAAGGCACCAAAAATACTCCAGAGAAAAGGACACACTTCCTCCCAGCACCAAGTAAGAAAGTTCCTAAGTGTACCTATCAAAAAGTCCTATTTCCTGGACCTTTGGCATCAGGATGCACGTGAAGCATCCACAACCAGGTAACAGCAGCTCCCCAGTACACCATGCACTGGTTCAAGCAATGTTTTCACAGACCACGCTGAACGCCCTCCTCCCAGCTCTGTAACTCTGCTGTGGTGGTCTCCTACCCACGTCCTGCCCCAGCGGACCTCACACAACACCTCATGTTGGACAAGACCACAGCCCGAGGCCACACAGATTTAGGCAACACCATCCAAAGACTTCTGGTCTGAAAAACAAGGCTGAAGAAAAGATGTATGACAGATGGAATTAGAATAGGACTAGCAGTAAGGAAAGATTCAAAGGCATTTCACAGATAAGATTAGGCCAGGAAATAAGTCCTCCTAATGGAGTCTAAATGAGGTTGCGCTCACAGCTCTATGTTTATATACAGAGAGATAAAGCAAGGCACCCAAAACTATAAAACCAAAGAAGCTTAAATTAGAAGGAATCCAAGAGAGGATAATAAAATGCTGGAAAGAATTATGTATCAACATCTACACAGAGGTTGAAGGAACATAACATGCTTTTCCTAGAGAAGTGGCAACTAAAACTGATGCATGGAGAGGGTAAGAGAGATTGGGAGAGCAAGATAGCTCCACCATAAAGCGCCAGAGAGAATCACTTAGAGATGAAGCACATATTTAAGGATGGCATTAAAAAGCAGAAATGAACATACAGCTACGGAAATGGAAGAAGGGTGTTTTGTTTCATGTAAGAAAAAACCCAAAACTTAGGTTTAAACTAATTCTGCTTCCACAAACCCAAGTTCAAGCAGCAGCTTCCAGTGCTAGGCTTGCGCAAATGCCTCCTCCAAAAGGCTTTACTGATGGTTTTGTAACAGCCCGTGTGGCTCTGTGGCCGAGGATGGAGGCGCAGCGTGTGCTGGCTGAGCCGTGGTGGTATATGGCCTCTCCATTTCATTCCAACCTTGAGATCCCAAGGGGATGTCGAGCCCTGCTTTGCACCAAGCCGTACCCCAGCAGCACAGTTCCCTGGCAATTCCTGCTACCCCTAGAGCACACAGCCATTCCTCGGTGCCTGGCTCCTGCCAGCCAGCAGCTGCCACCAATCCTGCTCCTCCTGCGTGTCCCCTGCTCCTGCCTCCTCCACGGCAGCTTTATTTCACACATGGACACCCAGCACCGGCTCACCACTACACCCTGCACCCTCCGGCACCCTGCCACCCCCCCTCCGGCTTGGAGGGCAATTTCACGCTCACAAAGTGCTGTTTTCTGTCCTAAGTGCATGCCTGGGGGCTCCCACGCAATTACCACCGGCTGCTCAGAGCGGCAACGGCTCGGCACACGGACACTGTCGGAGTTTTGGGAACGCAGCAAACCGCTCCCCCCTGTCCACTCACTGCACCCCAAAAACCGACCCCCCTCCCCTGGCTCCCCCTGCACCTGCATTCAGTGACGCGTGTTGCTAAGAGCCCAGCCGGATTCCAGCACCTCTCAAGCCTTGATGGACAGCACACCAGAGCGAGACCTGGGAGACGTAGGTGCTAATTTGAGAGCTTGCTACAGGCAATTCCTTTCATTTTCTCTGTGCCTCCGCTTCATATCTAGATCGCAGGAACAAATGTTACTGTCAAGCCAGAAGTCCATCCAATAATTCCTACTAATAGCCTCCCAGCCTTCAGCTACTCTCAGGTTAGGAAACTTCTGAAACTGATGGTGTTTATATATTTTATAATTCTTAAGTGCTTTTCTCTTCCCTACGCTTGCCTAGTTTCCCTTTACATTTATGAAAACTTTCTGTACTCACACCACCCTGTGAGCTCAACCCATCAGTCACCTGTTGCACAAACCCGACATCCTGCTGCTTCTCTCCTACGGGAGCCTCATTCAGCGTCCTCTGGTTCTCCTCCCAGGAGAGACACAGAGGAACCGACCTTCTCCACCTTCTCCATTCTGCTCATGATCTGCCTTCCCGCAAACCCTCCGGCACAGACGCTGCCTCTTGCTATAAATAACACTGTACAGCACAGGGTGCTGAGGGTGCTCCATCTCAGATGGAAACCCTGGCCACCATCACAGGGCAAACCCAGGAATTTGTGTGATTTGTACATCCATCTCCTGTGGACACCCAGGGCTTGCAGAGTCCGACCCCGGGCACAGGCTCCCTTCCACACCACTGGATTATCTCCTGGTTATCTCTGCAGAAACACAATTTGTTTGCTGATATCAAAATGCCACCGTTCACCTGAGGGATTAAATGCTGGAGCGTGTCCAGAGGAGAGCCACCAAGTTGGTGAGGGGTCTGGAGAACAAGTCCTACAAGGAGAGGCTGAGGGAACTGGGCATGTTTAGTTTGGAGAAGAGGAGCAACAGCAACACCCCCATTCTCAGTTCCCAGCCAGAAAACACACACACAGGCTTAAGGGGCAGCTAAAGAGGCAAAGATTGCCCGACACTCAGAAGTGAGGAGCTCCCCTTCAAACAGCGACGTGGCACGGGGAACAAATCCCACCACCGTGCTTTAACCCCACCTCCACGGGGAATGGATCCCACCACTGCATCTCAGCTCCACAGCCACGGGAAGCCCCCGGATAAGGCTGAGCCTTTCCCTGCTGCCATGCCTTCCCCTGGCTCGCGCATCCCGTTTCCCGTTATTCCCGTTATTCCTCTTGTAACCCTCCCCACTGCTCCCTGCGAGTGCTACTCCTGCCTGACGTTACGAACTGGCAGTGACTCACTGTCACTCCCGGGGAAGGGGGAGAAAAGCGACCTTCCTTTTGCTGATTCACTGCCAAAACCCCCACGTAACGCAAGCTGTCTGCTCCGCGCTAAAGCCTCCTTCCACAGCATGCTGGAGAGGTTTTTTCGTGGTTTTTGGCTGTTGTTTTTTTTTTTCCTATTGCCCTGCCACCAAGGTGACACGATCAAACATTTTTTTCTCCCGAACAGTGCTCTAAGCAACACTGAAATTTGCATTTCAATTTGAATTCATTCTTATGGTTCAAATGAACTTCTGAAATACCTCTTCGCGTGTGGTTAAGAACCATGCTCTCTCGCTCTCCCGATATACACACATGTATATTTTTAGCCTTGATCCCTACATTAGAGAAAAGTCACCCTTTTAAAAGAGCGGTTTTATTGCCAAGCGATATTAGCACAATGAAGAAAATCGCTCCTAATTTTTATAAATTATCTCATCATCTGCAACTAATTAGCAGCTGCCGAACGCTGGGAAATCGCTCTTCACCCTAGAGAGATTAGCTCCAAGCTACGCACAACTCAGACCTCCCTGATGGTCAAGGATTTCATGAGAAGCCTCCCGCTGGCTGGTCCCACCAGGTGAGAAGCTCTGCAAGCCCCGCTCCCCCAGCATCTCCACCGTGAGGAATAGTTGTGATGCAGCTTAGCTGGAAACTTTATTAAAATCCAATCTAATCAAGCTGCTGCGACTCTCCATTCTCCTTACCCTTGCTCCTAGGCGCTTGTGCCTCTGTCTGTGCTGCTGTAAATGTGTCTATAAAAGTAAAATGAGCAAGCAGCCAACGGCTAAATGGCACTTAATCAGAAGAAAATGTATACCCTGGTGGATAGCAAACTGCTATTAAGTTGGGGGGGGGGAGATAGAAGAAAATAATAAGCTATAAATGGACAACCAAATAAATCTCCTGCCGTACCAAGTGAGAGCACATCTGGTTAGGTGCCACCTCCAATGAGTTGTGAGCAAAATATTTATTTGTCGCCAAGTACCTGGCAGCAGGAGCGGGAAGGGATTACTGCTCGGGGAGCAGCACCGCTCGCCCTGCCCTCGGAGGCAGCAGCACACCAGGGGCCTGCCCTCTTCGGCTGCAGCAGAACCCACCCAAAAAGCATCCAACCTCTGAAGCCAGCAAGCTGGCAGACCCCCCGGGCATTGCTGACCAGGCTGTGATGGTGCCCAGGGCTGGCGGGTCAGCTCCGGCTCGCTCGCTCTCTGCTGCAAGGACACAGGGGTCAAGCTTGAAAAGCCAACTCCTTTCTCACAGGAGCCTCCATCCCTACCCCAAGCTCTAAGAGGGTCAATAAAGCAACAGATGATACACCAGAGACTCCAAAAGCTGTAAGTACCGGGGGACTTGCACACCTCTGATCCTTGAGAGAGCCTTAATTTAATACAGAGCACTTTGGCATTAGGAGAAAATGCGATTTGGGACTTGGAAGTCCCCGAGGGAAGAGCTCCTTGGAGAGGGACACCATTGCAAAGGGGATTATCACCATAATCACGAGATTAGTTGAATAATCCCAGGCTAAAAGAGAGTTTTTGTCATCTGCAAGATGCTCAGCACCTTCCAGCTTTCATGGAAATACAGTGCAAAGCAGGGTCACGTTGACTTTGAGGAAGAACATGGGAAAGAGAAACCAAGAAATCCAGTCCTACCGAATTAAAAGACAATGTGAGAGGGAAAACAAAATAAACCCCCTCTACTAATCACCTAGCTCTTCTAAGGAAGCCCTTGCATAGTTGAAACGCACAAAGTAAACAAATAATTACTGGCTATTTTCTGTTCTAGGTCAGAAAGCAGATTAGCTAGCTGAGACTGAAATCTAAAGTATGTATGTGTCGTGCTCAGGCTTACAAAAAGAAGAAAAGGAAAAAAAAAAGCCAGACAAGAGCAGAACTCTGTATCACTACCACAGCTATCAGCCCCTGCTGCTCTCTGAGACAGACTCTTCTGCGCAACAAGAAATCCACTTGGTTTTACCACTCAGGCACTGATATCCTGGCTAGAGAAAGACATGAAAACAATGCTATTATTTTTTACATTTCCAGACTCTCAGCTTTTATCTGAATGCATTCAGATTCACTTCCTGGGGAGAGATTTTCTGAGAAGGGAAAGGCAGAGTTTGGGATTTCTCCTGGAAATGGCTATACCTTACAGACAAGCCAGATGTCTCAAAACCCACCCAGGTATACACTTGGCTGAAGCTTGTTGGCAGGAGGAGGAGGGCAAGAGAGGAAAGGTGCAAGGAAAAGTAATGCCTGCAGTTAACTTCACTATGTTTTCCGTTTCTGCAATGGAAAGCAAAATCCACCCCCCTCAAGCCAGCTGCAAAACTGGGAAGGATGTTCCTGGGGGTTAGAAACTGCTGGTCGGGAAGCTAGGGACACCTTCCCCCATGGCACCAGAGAACCTGCTTAATTCCCCTGTAGCAGAGAGATCTATAACACCAGCAGAGAAGCAACGATATTCCAAGTACCAGGAGAAAACTACCATGAACTATCACGTTTCGCAGAGGAGCCTGCCCCCCAGCAGCTCCCAGAAGAGGGGGGAGCTTTCTCCCTGGAAGGTTGCGCCGACCCGTGGGAGCGGAGCAGGCGGGGGACGCGCATCCCCATCCCCTGCAGCCCGGTCCAGCATCCCGCTGCTCCCCCTGCTCCCCAAGGCTGCGGAGAAACAAGCAGCCCAGGAACCTGTTGCACAGCTCCCTGCAGGTGCTGGCTGTAGCTCGGGCAGCTCAGCGCTGGGAGCCAGTTCTGCCTTTCCAAGCACGAATAATGCTGGATTGGTTCCAGATGGGGGGAGTGGGGGGAGAGAGCAAAGAACAGAGCCAGGACATTTAAGACAAAAGCGTACGGCTATATTCAGCAAATGACTGCTTTTCAGAAGGGCTTCGGGTGTTAGTTAGATGCTCTTCTTTGCATTTCTCCTGGAGTTTTGCTCTGGGGTTTGGGTTTTTTTTTTTTTTATTTCATTTTTGTTCTCACTTCATCTTTTGGTGTTAGAAAGCATCCATGCTTCGTGCTAGAGGCGGCTGGTTTCAGTAGCGGGAAATGAAACTCTCAAAGCCAAGGCTCCTGTCAACCAAGCCACCAAATCTTTTCGGGGCTAATTGATTCCCTGAGCACCAGGACACATCTCTCAAAGGCACACTTAGTGGCAAGAACTTCTGCTCAAAGACTCTCTGTGCTGCTAGCCAACGCCTGAAAGTGCTTCCCATTTCCTTGCAATCAACTTGACAGCCCCAGGACAACAAACAGCCACCCACCCCTTGCAGTTTGCCATCCAGCAGGGCAGGAGCCAGGCAATGAGGAGGATGAGAAGTGAAGGCAGCAGAGGGACCACGACCAGCTCTCAGCCATCTCTAGCAATGCACAGCTGCCCTCACTGCCACGGCAAACGCATTCCTCCTAAAAGGTCCCAGTCCCAGTGCAGAGCTTGGGGGACTGAGCTCTTCTGGCCACTGCACTTTGTGCCTACCCCGATGCCAAAAAACTCCAAACCCAGGAATGCTAGAACTTGCTGACACAATCAAGTGGCTCTTCCTTGATAAACAGTGACTGCTCCTCCAGAGCAATTACAGGCTATTAAGAAAATGAGACATGTTATGGGGGGGGTGGGGTGGGGGGGAAGAGCCTGTATTTACACAGAACCCGTAATGACTCCATCATTGTGTCAGCTTCACATGCCTGACAAGACAGACGCCGGCGAACTCCTGAGTCTCCTGCCTTCATTTCCTTTTCATAAAGCCAACTACAGATTAATTTTCCCTCTCTCCCTTTCGCTTCCTGGACTTACCTTGAGATGCCCTGATAGCACTCAGGCAGAGGGGGAGGTTGGAGGCACTGTCCTGTACAGCACTGTGCAGCAGCACAGCCTCAGCCAACCATCGGGGTGAGCTGTGCCACTGAGGTGTGCAACACCTTCACGCTCACACCCCCACAGCTTGCTTTGTTTTTCCGAGCTGCTTTTGCCTTCTCCCTCTAGCTAGCCAGCAAAAAGCAAAACATCTGGCAAGATGGAGTTTTAAATTTGTTTTGGTTTCCACTGGTCTTTGCGCTTACAGTTTGTTGCTCATTTTCTGTCACCTGTGGAGAAATTGAAAAGTCCAGAGATGAAAGACAACCAGCCGTGCGGGTTGCTCGACGTGCCAGCACGGAGCGGCAGAGAGGATGGCTCCAAGAGGAGGTGCTGCTCTCCCGGTGGCCATTCCTGCCCCAAATCTGCAGCAGTGAAGCACTCAGAGGCAGAACTTCCCATAGATGTTCCCACACCAGTCATTTCTCACGGAAACGGCTGTGCCTGTGTCCTGCTCGTGGCAACTCAGAATGTCCTGCAGGCACCTTGTGTATCCCCCTTCCCCAAGCACGGCTCCCTGGTCCTGGCCCACGCACACCCAGTCTCCTCCATTCCTTTTGTTCCCAGTGTCAGTGGTTTTACCAGCAGTATTTGCAGGGCTGTAGGGACTGAAAACACACAGAAATAGAAAACAGTAACCTAGAGACGGGGAAGGGAGGGAGTTCAAAGCACTTTCCTCCTAAACGACAACCCAAGCTGCCTGCAAATAAAACTCTGGAGCTCATCAAGTAACTCTGACCACTGAGGGTGCTTAATAAAGATTACATTTCTATAGCTCCACTAGCCTGAGGCATCATTTGTTCCTAATGAGACGCTCCATGGGATTTAAACGCATGAGAGAAGCACCGGCTTTTCAGCCACAGCCATTACAATGAAAACAAGCTTTCTGCTCCAAAACCCCAGTGCTCAGACCCCTGTCCTGCCCTGGTGATGCTCCTCAGCCGTGCCAAACTGGACAACCACAGTGCTTGCTTTCTGCCAGACCCGTCAGGCAGCTATCCCATAGCATCACCTCTTAAAGACTGGTCATGCTGGAGGCTTCGAGGCAAGCTCTGAGAACTGGGGCAATGCTTGCTGCTGGGGCAAAGCCACTGCAGCCTCACCTGGCCCCAAAAGCCCAACACCAGCTTCTGCAGTGAGGCAGCACAACTGGGGCTGGTGAGGCATCTGGGGTAGCCATTGCATGGGATACCCAAGCCTTTGCACAAGTATTGCAGGATATTTCACTACCAACTCAACCGTTCTTTTGCTTTGTCTTGTGTGATGGCTAAGATCCTGATATTTCTGAGCATGCCTGGAATAATGAAGTATTTTTTTCCCCACTCTACCAGGGCCCTCAGTGAAACAAGCAGGCCAAAAAATTCCACATGCCACTGAAATGGACAGAAACACAACAGATAATAAAGGTCTGCAACTGCCAAGCTATCTTCTGTGCAAGGGATGCGGAACAACACGTTCTGAAGTGCAGAAGCCAAGAGATGGAAACGACTTCTGCTGCTGGTCAAATGGGAAGGTGTGTGAGGCAGCTGAACACAACCAGAAATGAATGAAGGAGTATGATGAGGGGCATCCTGCCATGGAAAAATTAGATAGAAGCTATCAAATGTAGTGTCCAAAGTTATGGCGTGAACACACGTGCCTCCAAAAGCACAAATTCTGTAAGATGCTGGAGACTACAAAACCCTCTAGCAGAGAGATGGGACAGCTGATCCCATCAGATACAGGTTTGCAGATTCTTCTTTCCAAGCAGAAGAACCACAAATCAGGGTTGGGAAGGGGGTGGAAACTGTAATGAATGTGGAGATCCTCAGACAAACCCAAGCTGAAACCACATTATGACTTTTTAGACTTCATTATCCCGTGGGCTTGGCAAGAAGATCACAGAAGTCTTAAGCTCATGTAGGATGAGCCTCAGGCTAGATCACAGGCATTTATCATGGCCTGCACCTCTACGATATGAAACCAGGAATAATTCCAGAGAACACAGCACATTCTGAGTCTGTGCTGTTCTACAATATGAGGTAGTGAACAGCAATCCCCTCAGCAAGAGGAAAATATATGGGCAAACAGGGCTCCTTCCTTGCCTTCCTCCTTCTATCACAGCTCTACATTCCTCCTTGAATGCAATTTTAGCAGCATGAGATGCAAGAACTCTCAACATTTAAAGAGATCGGGTTATCAGGACAGTCCCAGGAAAAGGTGCAAAAATACAGGATGGGAAGGCTCTGGCAAGCAATGGCTCAGTGCTGGCTGCTACCCAGTTTTCTTAGCTCTCCTGACAGCAACCACAACAAGAAGGGCTACCAAAGATGTAATATTTACAGAACAGTCTTTAAACAGATAGGAGTGTAACCCAGGCAGGTTGTACATGGACTCCTACAGGGACTGAAGTTTGATCCTGGATCTCCTTCATCCCCTCCAAGACTCTTAACCCACCAATGACTTCGGAGTTGGTTTCTCTCCAAGAACTGCCTGAAAACAGCTTGAAAATCCTTGAATCTCCCAAGTACAGAATATAAGATCTTTTGAAAACTCAGAGTTACGCAGACTAAGAGGAAAATCAAGCCCCATCCCTCCTTATGCATTAGCCTTTTGAACCTCACATTCAGATCCTCCCCTCTAAGCCATGTGTTCCCCCTGCACACTGTAAGCTCCAGCAACCAAGAGCAGAGTCCTACAGTGCTGAAAAATCAAAGTGCTCAGCACTAAAATCAGGTACTTCCCTCCGTGGACAATTTTAGAAGCACCTGGAGCAGTTACGCTTTCATGAACATCACTAAAGAGAGATGGGTCAGAAACATATGTGACATGGCAGGTGACATCTGCATTAAGTCAGGTGGCCAGCTAAAAGTTAGCTAAAAGTACCTCGGTGCTCTTCTGCAACAAATCTGCTCTTGCAGAAGCAGGTAATCAGTGCCCATTAATAATTACTAGACTTTCCCTTTGCAATGAAATTGCAGCCTTTGAGATTCCCAGCACTCTCTCTTTCCCTCCTAAACATAGCAAGAGATGGTCCCCTTGCAGGACTCCTTTCCAGCCCTCAAGGTCTGACTTCATTTACCCCAGGAAGCACAAAGTGGTCATATACAACATGGCCCTGTGCTAGAAATGCTTCCTGGGCACACACAGTATCCAGAACGTGTATCGCCTCACCTTGTCTGTGGCAAAAGAGAACTACTCAAGAAGCCTGCACAAAGACCAAACCCCTTATGAAGCAGCAACCAAGACCCTCATGAAAGGACAAAGCATTCATGGGCAAACTATAACCACTCTTATGTCTCCATTCTGGAGGACGACAGCACAGCTGGTCCTTCCCCCTCATGACATACATGTACCCCCATAGGCTAAGCTTTGCCTTCAGTAATCCCTGCAGCAGATTAAAACTCAGTTTATTAAATAAGGCAGTACTCTAACAAGGGTAATCCACAGATAATTTCACTCATTTAAACCCTATTTCATCTCAACCAAGTAGACTTATTTCCATTTAACAATCTTAATTCTCTTAGCACTTTCCAGCTCCCAAATTGGCTTCGACAGCAGAATTGACATTCAGCCATCATTTTCACATAAAGTTCCATTTAGCCTCTTCAAACCCCTACAGTGTCTGGAGGTGCAAGAGGAATTCATTAGTGGTGTCTTTGGGAAAATGAGCCATCCCTCCCTGCAGCCTTCTTACATTCACCGTCCTCATTTGGCAGAGGTCAAGTCAGAGCTGGCAATGGGCTAAAAGCTGCTCCTCCACTGCAGATCACCCCTGTTGCTCCCCTCCAAATCCGTGCTCAAGTCCATCTCTTTGCTGACACACGAGCATCTGCTTTCTTTGCTTTTCTGCCCACTGAGCTTAGCGTTTCATTTTTATCTATGGCTCACGGAGCTCCCTCACTCCCCCCATCCCTACGAGCACCAGGTCTGCAAGTCCCTCCCTGCAGAGAGGTCTCTGCCAACCCCAAGAGCCCTGCGGTCCATGCCCTGCCACTGCCCCAGATTACCACTCTCAGGCATGACCAGCAACGGTTATGAGCACTTGTCTCTATCCATCTCCTGGGTCTCCCTTATTTCAGGAGCTCTCCTCCAGCCAGGATCTTCACCTTCTGCCTCTCAGGTCTCCCACGCTCATCTCTCCTCCAGAGATAACACCCCAAAGAAGGGCTCTGGGGAACGATGCTATCCTAAAGCAACATCATCCTCTTGGATGGCTTTCCCAGCAACAAACAAAATGCAGACTAAGGGCATCCATTTCTCCTGCCTGTTCCCAGCTATTTTAGGTATGGATTGTGCTCTCTAGGGGGGATCGTGCCCCCTTCTTTCCCACACACACACTGCTTCCCCTGCCCACCAGCACAGTCTACAGCTTGGTGCTTGTCATAGCCAACATCCTACAGAAAAGTAAAATTCCGTTCTTTCAACTTTTTCCATCCTTCCCTTTTTCCTCAGTATTTGTTCCAGCAAACTCATGACTGTGAGCTGTTTGTGAGGGAGAAGAGGAGCACAAAGCCAGGAGCACGGCTTTGCAGGGACGGGCAGGACCTACCCCTTGCAGAGGCCAGAGCCAGGATCTGTCTCGCCTGCTTTGTCAGCAGGTTGGGTCTCTGCTTCTGCGGTTGGGACTTTTTAAAATGCCGTAAGGTTCAAAACACCTGGATATCAAGAGCTAGGGCTTCTGAATCCAAGCCAGGACAATCTGGGCTTTTAGCTTTACAGGAATGTGTTTATCTTAAACTGAGCCACAAGCAATTAGCTGCAGAGGGGCACTTGAGATAAGTGCCCTTTCAGGTCAAAAGCACCTTTTCTGGGAAGGTTGCCCAGCAGCCTGGCAGTGCCTAATGCTAGGAGGAGGGCTTTAACACCTCGGGGAGCTGAGAGCTGCACACCTTCCATCCAGGAGAGCTGGCCCCTGAGCTTGCAGTCCAGCCACCTACAGAACAAGGACAAGTGAACTTGCCAAGAGCTACGCAGCGGGAGAACGAGGAGCAAACCTCCGAGCACAAGGCATATCGCTTCAACCAGAAAGAAACGCTACCTTAGACTCAGTGTGAGGACCTCAGCTCTGCTCCAACAGACTGCTACAAAGCTGGAGTTGCCTTGTTGTCTTCCTCCTCCCATCTGCCATGCTCCAGCTTGCCGCCTTGGAAAAGTTATAACAGCCCACAGGCAGAGACTTTGGCTTTGTCTCACCTTACCTTTAGAAACTTGGGCCACTGTCTTAGTCTGCAAGGCTACCCTGCACCTCACCTCCTGAAAATGACCTTCAAACCACCGGTTATAGTCACTACAGATATGCATCTCCCTAAAAGCAAGCCACCAGGTTCTTCAGCCATGTTATCCACAGGTGCCCCATCCTCAGTGATCAGCCTTATAACTGCTCCCTGCCCTCCCAGCTGCTGCTTGGACAGAGGGCTTCCTTCCCCTGCCTGCTTATTCATGTTTTGAAACTCAACCCAGCTTCTGTCCACATCCCCCCCAAAAAAACAAAAAAAAATATCTCCAGTTCAGGTAGTTCTTTAAATGCAAGCTAATTGGTAGACGGGGAGGAACAAATTTGAAGCACAAAGCATTGCTGAAGCTGGCACTAAGTTTTCAGGTGCTCTGAGCTGCCAAGACAGCTGGTCCCTATCTAGCGAGCACTGCTTTGCAGTGTGATGGCACCCACTCCAGCAAGGGGCTGCAAAGGCTGTTTAATTCAGGCTTATTCTGCAGGGAAGTCAAGCTCACCCCGGAGCCTGTGAAACTCATCCTTCCTCAAGTGCCCACGCAGATAGCCCAGGGCGCGGGGCTGGGCAGCAGTAATCTGTAATGCAGACTAATGCACAAGCCTATCTCGCGCCGCACCAGAGCACTCTGCAGAAATCCCAGCTTTGCCGAGTTTTGGCTCAGACTTGGAATTAATTTTGGCAGCTGTTTAGGCAGGGAACCAAGCATCTTTCATTCATGTAATTGACTTTTTTATTCATACATATATATATATGAAAAAATAATGAAAGAAATGAAAGAGTAGTTATTGCTATGACTAGCTTTCACTCCATGAAATAAAATGATGTGTATTAAAAATGGCTCAGTGGCAAATACACAAAGTGGTGCCCAGGGGCAGTAACAGTATTTAGATATAAAAAAAGGTTGTAAGGAGCTCAGATCCTAATCCTTGACTCAGGGAGAATCTTCACAATTCAGGAAGAGCGAGTCAAAAATCTGACCTCTGAAGCAAAACTCTGTGCGTGCCCTCTGCCGCTCCCCTGTGATCGCACAGGACTGTGCCTGTAAAATACCTACCTATATCTATATATATCTATGACCTTCCCAGCGACCTGTCCCTCTCCTCTCCTTAAAGTAAATTTTCCTCTTCTTGCTGAATTAGCACCTACATCAAACCCAGTCACCTTCCAGATCTACGAAGCAGCAGCACACGGGGCAGCAGCTGGCTGCTGTGCCCAGGCACACCACAGCTCTACCCGTGCTGGCGAGCAAATAACTTTTATTAAACAGGCAAATGAATTAAAAACAAAAAAAAAAAAAGGAGAGCTCTATGCCGATTTGCTACTTGAGCAACGTGGCTCTGTTCCATAACTACCAACTGACTTTGCCATCCAGATGCTCTGCACACCGAGATCTATACCTACACGATATGTATGTGGATATATAATGAATCAAAACAAAGCTCAGGGCCTCTTGGGATGTACGATGTAGCCTGCCTCTCAGACATTAATGAACAGGAACAGATCAGTAAAAATAACTCTGCCACAGAGGTACAAAACACAAAGAGATGGCCTGTCTGGCTGAATCCACACCTCTCCTCACTCCATGCCCTGTAGCATTGATCTAAGATATAAATCTGCTTATCATTTATTATTCATATTATTACAGTGTGGGATTCCTTTAGCTGGAGCTCATTATGCTTCATGTGGCCAAACGGCAGCCTGGAGAGACACTCAGCCCTGCCACACATTTCTCCCAGGCAAGGCGAGGGGCACTGCCTGCCCGGGGGGTCTGGGCAAGCAGGGCAACCCCATGGGCAACGGGCTGCCTGCCACGTACCACGGACACCTCTCCCCCACAGGACCATCCATGGCAGGGCAGGATGCCCAAGCCACACATGTCTGGTCGCCCCGCTTTGCCCCAAGCCCCTCTCTCTTCCATGAAGGCTCCCTGGAGCAGGCATGCTCGGTTGGTTTTAAGCCAAACTTATTGAACACTGTTCACATGCAGTTCACGTAGAAACCTCCGCGGTGAAGGAACCCATCGGTCCCTCCCTCTTTGGTATCCCGTTCTCAGTCAGTGTGCCAAACAAGCCACTCGCTGTTTAAAATCAAAGCAAAACGAAGCAGGGATGTAGGACTTCTGCATCCCTCAAGTACCGCTCAAGAACTCGCAGCTCAACCCGATTCCCGGTCTCTTTCTCCCCGGGCTCCTCGCTCAGAAGCCCCCACTTCCCTCCCTACTTGGATGGGGCTAACGAGAACCTGCCCAGCACGTCCCCAGGAAAACACCCGTTTGCAGATCCAGCAGGAACAGCCTGCAAACCCAGCTCACACCCAGCCACCACCTTCTCCTCAGACACCATCGCGTCCAGGGAGCCTCAGCGCCCTTGCCCTAGCATCCACCAGCAAAAGCATTCAAGGAAAACACTTTTCACCTGATCAGAGAAGAAGGGGTTAGATTAAAGACCACGGCAGCGTGCAACCCCTCTTTGAACAGCTTCAGTTGCCTTCTCCTGGAAAAAACAGGCTACTTTTACCCTGGAAGTAGCCTCCATAGATGAGTTGCCTTTACAAGACCACTCAGGACAGGGAAGGTATGGAAAGGAGATGGGGCACTGGTGGCCACTCTTCCCAGCACTGTAAAACAGCAGTACCTGGGAGAACTGCAAAGAACCAAAGGGCAAGTCTAGACAAGGCATTGCTCGAAAGAGCCTGGCATCTACACTGGTGACTTTTAAAAATAAAGATTTATGCACATAAATCGGAAAACATAAATAAAATATCACTCTCCTAGAAGAATAATGAAAACAAAGTTAAAAGGGCAAATAGTTAATAAATGAATATTGTGTTTTTTTCTACTTCTCACTACTCTTCAGCAGCAAATGACAAATAACTATGAATCTACTTCACCTTAATGAACTCAACTGGCCCTTTTTAATATTGGGGGACATTAAACATTTACAATGTTTCAGCCAGACAAATTTAATAAGTCATGCATCAACAAAGATGTGGATACCTCTCCTCCTCCACAGTTCTCTGTTATCTTTAGACACTCAGATTCTAGGAAAGTCCTGAATGAAATGTGAAAGCCTTTTAAAAAAAAAAAAAAAAAGATACAATCAATATAGGCCAAACCCTACGTACAAGTGCCTCAAATGAGCCCAGTGAGGCATGAATGGAGCAGGGGATGGAACTGAACTCAGGCAGCCAAGTAGCACTTCCCAGCTCCAAGGGCTGGATGTGCTGGTGGGCAGGTCTCCAGGAGATGGGCAACTACTGTGTGGACTTAAGGGGAGCCATGGAGCACCCCGGGAAAGCCTCTAGCTTGGGTTCCTAGGGACTAAGACACCCGAAATAAAACTATTTACATTTAATATCAACCAAGCTGCAGCCCACACCTGCTCCTGGCACTGCAGGATGGGGACAGCCCTCCCTTCATGCCTTGTTTCTCCAGATGCAACTTGGCGAGCATTTGACAGTTAACTCCTCCACCATCCCTCGTGCTCGGAAGGTACCCCTCCACCCCAACCCTACATCCATCCTCCTCCCACCCCGCTCCTGAAGCCAGCCTGGTATTATCGCGGTCCAAACAGGTGGGACTCAAAAGCATTACTCCAACGAGTGCTGCTGCCACCAGGCGTGCGGGAACAGCCTCGGGCACTGGGGCCCCGCAGCTCACAGCGCTGGGAGCTTTTTCAAGGATTTTTAAGGATTACTTTCCATCCTTTAAAAACAGTAAGGTTTAAAGGTTTAAAGACAGAGGAGCCAGCTAGCCCCACGTGTTCTCAACAACCCGCTTTGTTTCCAGCCCAATTCTTCCGCTCCTCTCCGCTGCCTTCTGGCGAGGAGTCCTTAGCTCTGCCCTCCTCCCGCACAGGCACTACCTGAAACCTCTGCTCCGGGACAGCTGGCCAGGGAGAGATTCACCTAACCCCCACCAGAAGCTTTGTTTTCTTAAACGCCAATCGCAATTACAAGCGGAAAGGTTTTCCAGCAACAGCTCCACCACGTGAGACTCGGAGATCGTCCCTCTGCTTTAGGCGGACGGCAGCAGCCTCGCCGGGTTCAAAGCCGGGGTAAGGCCATCTCTCTGCCCGGGAAGAGCCGACCTGGCGGACAGCAGTTTATCGTGGTTGCATCGGTAGCATCCACAAAGGCCTTGGATATGCCAGGAGAGGAGTTTGTGCTTTGTCTGTCTGTGTCCAACACGCTCCTCCACCTCCACGCCGGCGAGAGAAGGGGAGTTTCAAGCTGTGCCAGCTCCCTGCAATCAGGGTGCTGGGGCTGGCACAAGCCAAGTCACCACAAAGCCACAGCTCTCCCCACCTGCCATAATGGTCACAGTCATATTTCTCCCCATCTCGGGCCACACACCTGGGTGGAAGCATTCATGCCTGCCCCCGGGGGCTGACATCCCCATTTTTCATCTACAGCGTCCAGGGGACTGACTGCACCTTCAGCAGCGGCGGCTCCATCACCCTTTCAAATCTTAATGTTAAATAACATGCTGCCTTGTGGGATCTTCTCTGCTGTGCTTTTAGGAGAATTACGTATATCCTCTGGGAGTTGGGGAAGCTGAACTAAACGGTCCACAATTCTGTTCGCTGCCATTATCGCTCATTTGTATTTTTTTTTTGCCTTACACATATTTTTTTTTTTAATGCTCAGCACTTCTTCCTTGCTTCAGGTACACCAGTGCCCAGGCACACCAGTGTACACCTCCAGCTCCCACACACCAACGTACAAACCCCACTGGAGAGGGCAGAAGCACGCCGTGCAGCTATGGGACCTTCAGCTCACCTCGGGAGGGTGATCACACAGGGGTGCAAGGCCACACAAATGATGCTCTGCTCAATCCTTCCGTGACAGAGTGACAGGTAGGAAACGGAGGGGCACTGTGCGATTGCGTGGTGCAGAAGAAGCCGGACGCGTGTCTCCAGCCTCCGCCTCTTCCCACCTACTTCAGCGCGCACAGCTAAATGCCACTGCTTTCCCACGGCTCCACGTGCTCTGGGGGATCCCAAGAACGTTTTCTTGACATTACAGTTCCACGATCAGAGCAGACGTAGGAGATTCACAGCTCTTTAGGTATTCCAGATTTTTGGAAACATGCCCAGACACAAGGACAAACGTCCCAGGCTGGCACTTCTAGTGACACCCCACCGTCAGTCCAGATTCATGGAGACTTTGACTGCATGTTGCTTCCCCAGTGGATGGAACCCTACCACAAGCACTGGGACAGCAGTGCAGACTGCCTCAATTATCAGCTGGGCAAGTAATGGATGGATGTTCACTGGGTATAGGACAGAAGACCACCAAGTTTCACCAAACAAAATACCCCTAATGCTAGAGACGCACCTTTTGAATACAGTTTGCAAAGCTGGGAGGCAGAGGGAGGGAAGGGATCTGGACAGACAGGAAAGAGCACTTGAAAGAGCTGCAGAGCTGAAGGAGGCTTTGCAAGGAGTTTGTCAGGAGATCGTATGTCAGTGCCACTGAGCCCATCGCTGGTTAGGGCAATGCCATGTATAAACTACAACTTTGGCTCGTATATGAATTTTAAATGAGCTGTTAGTACACCCAATGAATCTAGCGAGAGAATACCAATTTAGGGCTCTGACGGCCTGCTCTATAAGACCAAGTAAATAACTCGGTAAATAACTCAAGTAAATTTCCTGACACTTTATTGAGCATGAGTGAACAAACAAAAAACAAACCCAGAATCACTTCTACAGCCAGTATGGGCTGCAGGAAACCAGAGCCAGGGGAGATGCTGGCCTGGAGAGCACTGCAGCTATTCTCCTTGCCTGTCATGGGGCTGGGCAAGAGGAAGCTGATGTTTTGGTGCTCTCGGTGGGGTTGGATGCAGGACAGCATGTGCAAGGGCACACCCTGTGAAAGCACCAACTGCTGGCTTTTGCTCCCAGGGCATTTTGAAAAGACATATGTTGGCTTTTTCAAGAGCTACAGGATGTCTCGAGGCAATTCCTCACATGCCTCCCAGAGCTCTTGAAAGCTTCCAAGAACATGCCCGTTCTGCCTGCTTCTTCATCCCCTGTCACAATCGACCTTTAAGCATCTAGGAAGACAACACCTCACCAAGGTAGACCAAAGGAGCTGACCAATAAACAAAAAAATCACTCTTGGGAAAAAGACTCCCTTTGGATAAAGGATGTGGGTCACTGGAGGTCTCCAGAACAATGTGAACTATAAGACTTTCTCCAGGATCGGAGCAGGAGGGAATATACAAAGTTTAAGGCTGAAGAAAAAGGCTGAAAAAAAGGTTTGCACCATTGTTTTTTGCTGTGTATCAAGGAGAGAAATAGAGCATACAATAGCCTACAGATTGTTCCGATGCATGCCAAAGGCACAGGGAAGGTCACCCTGTATCCTACATTCTGCTCACTTTTTTTTTTTTTGCATAGATGATGCCTCTAAAGCTCACTGCAATGCAACACTCACTGCTGGTCCCATCCAGGCAAGCGAAGCTCCCTGGCACTGCGTGCTCAAAGATTAAGCGATCTGCTGCCTAGAAACTCCACCGAGAAATACCAGGGCCAAGATCCACCCCAAACCCCAAGAAAGCAGCAGCAGGGAAGCTCAGTGCTTAGTTTAAAAGCCAAGTGCCCCTGACTCAGCAGCACCGAGTCTCCTTCTACCCTAGAAGCCAAGCGCCGCAGGCAATAATCTCTTCTAGCAACTTGGTGAAGAAAGCATACATGGCATCGCCTATGTTCACCTCACATTACTGATCATCTAACTGTGCATTTGAGCAGTCCACTACCAGATGGCTTTCAGAATTATTTTAAACGTTAGCTTGCGTTTCCTTTGAATATTTAAATGCTCATGCTGGTCTGTTTTCCTTTCCTATGCAGTGCATTGATTTATGTTGCTAGATACCATATCTCCCAGCCGTGCCAAAAGCATGCATTTGGGAATGATTTCAGAGCTGCTAGTAATATTTTTTCCTCCTTTTATTTTCTCCTTTATTTTTATTAACTTTTTTTTCTGGATATATTGTTAAAATAAAACTGTGTCTTGAAGAAACAAAACCAACCCCCAAACCCCTCCTCAGCTCTTTACCCATCTGCTTCAGGCAGTATTTTCAGAGAAGTTACCTCTGTGGCCATGAGCAAAGCAAAAGCAGTGGGTAGGTACTAACATACCTACCTGAGCTTCCTCTACTTCAGTAAATTCTTACTTTAGGCTCATGTATGGGAATCAGCCTGGTCCAAGGTCAGGACTGCTGGTGTCCCATTGTCAGGAGGCAGGAGGAGACTGGAGATGCCTGTGACTACAGGGTCCCTGGTCATTCTTAGATCTAATACTATCTGGCACAGAAGCCAAGACCTCCAGTGCCTTTTAGAAGAATCGGCGAAGTTCCTTTCCGTTCCCTCAACAACATTACTCCTTCTTTGAAATCTTGACTTCTACATTGCCTTTGCGACGTCCTAATACACGTTCTCCAGTCCTAGGAGGATTCAACAGACAGACTTCCACTGCCTTGCCTTGTGCAGGTTAAGGAACTCCACTCTGGACCAGGCAGCGGTGGTGTAAGCTTTAAGAGCAGCTGTGTCTGGAGCAGCTCCATTATCTTTGCAAAGGGAAGTCAAAAGCAAAGAATTCCTAAATGCATGAGGATTTTAAAACTGGAGAGACGGGTCCAAGAGAGCCTGACCTCAGAGTGAGAGAGATGAAACCCACTGGTGGAGCAGTGTCTGGGACGGAGACCAAAGCACCAGCAGAACATTGCACAGCAGTCAAACCGGCAGCCCTGCAGCCCTCAGCTCTGCAGGTACACGATGCTAACGAGGAGAGGCTCCTGTTCAACCACCCTGCACTCAGCTATTCACCACCACCATGCATCTCTGCACACGGTTGTGTACTGTCCCTCTCAAACACCTTCCCATCTCACCCTGGGTCACACTGTGGATGTGGACAACCACACCAGCTCCCAGACTGGTTCGTAGCCCAGTGCTGCTCCATGCAGTGCCGAGGGAGGTCCCCTTCCCCTCACACTCCCAGGTACCCACAGTACTTGCCCCACAGGAGGGGATGGCTGGGGCACAAGGCATAATGAAGGATCTTTCACCTTCAGCATCCTGATAATATACTGTCCATCCCCAGCACATCCGCTGGCTCAAGTGGAGGATCTGCCCATCAACGTGAAATGCAGTCTGCGGAGCCCAGTCTATGCAGCATGAGTGCTCCACATGAATCACAGATACTGGGGATATAAAACACCCAGCCACCCTTCCCAGACTCCTGCCAGCACAGATGCTCCCTTGCCATATTTCTGAGCCGCTCCATGCTCCACTAGCAGAGGGGAGAAGTAATTTTACTTCAGGTGTCACCTGTGAAAGTTGCAAATGGGGACAGGAATAGATTTGCTTCTTATCTGCAACAAATAGTTAATAAAACCAGCTAGTAGCTCCAGAGAGAATAGACAGGAAAAGCAGTTCCCTTTCTAAACAACAGAGCAAAGTGTCAATACTATGAAACAAGCTTCCTTACAAGGGTTCTGGATGCATTTCTTTTCCCTAATCTGCACAGGCAGCGAGCGAAGATGATGGTGCCTCTTCCTGAACACTTTTTAATAAAGCCCAGAGGAGACCAAACGCATAGGAGTCTCTTACAAATGGAGCATTTTGGAGTTATTAATGTTCTTGTGGCACCGCTTAACTAGATTCAGTTTGGGCTCAAACACTCCTTGCTCATCACGGTGGGGACAAATAAATTTGTGACAAAAAAAAACAACTATTTCTTTTTGTGTGGAGCTTAGGAGAGCATCAAGGGGAAGAGGGCATAGCAGGCGGGGGAGCAAGTTTCATTCCTCAGTGCCTCTTTGAGGAGCGCCTTTCACTTCAAATTTATACAAGAGATTCCCATCGGGTACCATCACCACTGTAAAAATCAATGCAAATACGTACACTCAATATAAACTGCATTTCACTGACAAGATGAAGGAGAGAACGTTTCCAAAATGCAGGTGGAACACTGTAGCTCAGGAAGAGCCTCCGCCTCACACCACCAAGGCAGGGAGCCCAGCCACCACTTGGCGTCCCTGGTCCAAGACCAAAGAGCGGTCCAAACGCCGAGTGGGAGGTCGGTTCAACGCAGGTCAGAGCAAGCTTGGTACTCACCGATCCTCAGGGAATGGGGGCTGGCAGCGATCCTCATCAGCCACAGCAGAAGGAGCACCAGAGGCGCCAAGACACGGGGCATCTTCTATAAATCCTCATGGAGCCCTTTGGTGGTCTGGGCATGACATAACTCTGCAGAGAGAGAACACAGGCCGCCGTGAGCACCTCGAACCAGCGACTCAGCAGGATGACACTGCTTCGAGCTTGCCAAGCACTTGGGACAAAGAGTCTATTTACCAAAGGAGAAGAAGGAGGAGGAGGAGGAGGAAGCTATTTACAGACTATGAATTATTCAGGAATTGGAGTCAAACTGGGCAAAGAGCTTCTAACAAAAAAAAAAAAAAGGAAAAGAAACACAAGGAAAACTCCAAATATTTCATCTTGGCATTTTTAACATTTCCACAAAAACAAGTGAAAATCAATACTGAGTCACATCTCTAATTTTTCTTTTTTTTCCCCTTCCTCCTTTTTATATATATGTTTTTTTATTTTTTTTTAACACAAAGCAGCATGCAACTTAAAATACAATACCCACTTCTGGCTTTAGGAAAAGAACA
>JAOTQQ010000010.1:4657731-4676110 GCA_026546715.1 Gallinago undulata
TTTTTTTATTTTTTTTTAACACAAAGCAGCATGCAACTTAAAATACAATACCCACTTCTGGCTTTAGGAAAAGAACAGAATATTTTCATACCAAAACACAATTTAAGGGAAGGGAGTCAGAGTCACTTTGACCACCAAACTAGAAAGCAATTCTTGGTACTGCTCCAGCCCCAGTGACAGTCACCACCTCCTTCCCTCCCTTTCATGCACAAGAGGATTCAGGACAGGACCAAGAGCAAGACCGTTTGGTTTTTTCCCCTCCTCTCACAAGGTAACAGGATCCCAACACACAGAGATCTAACTTTCCAAGTTGAAACACTGTCAAAATGAAAAGCAGGAGGTGGAGAATCCACAAACCTATTACTAGTACAGGTATTGGCCCTGGTTGTCCCACAGCACAGTTAAACAAATTTTTTACAAACACCATTTTAAACAGCTGCATAGAGGGTAGATTTTACTTTATAGGAGAGATGGTTGTCCCTCAAGTTGATAAAATTATCTCCACAGGCAGCAATGTCCTTAAAGGCTGACTTTGAGTATTTCATCTGTTACCTTATCTTTCCCTTCTCCAATTTTCTCACAAACATTCCCACACTCTTCCATTTGTCTAATTCTTGGGCCAAATACTGAAGTCCTGACACAGGCAAAGTCTTTAATCTGCCTTTGAAGCTACCAGGAGTTTCATTCGAGAAAGACGTTGCTTTTTACTTGTAATTTTTCAATCCATCTATTTTTAGATTACACTTAGACTTCCTCCATCTCATCTCCGCACTCCCCAGAGGGGCTATCCCCTTTCCACATGCAGGGAAGTGAGGCAGAAAAATATTGAGATGTGGCCATAGAAACGAAGGCAACGCAAGGGCTGAGCAGGGAGCCCTTGCACATCTCCACCCCCTGGGGCTTGGGGATCCCTTGGGGTCCTTTTCTGGGTCACCTTTCTCTTGGGAAGCTCCCACCACCATCTCTGCTTTCTGCATCCCAATTCTCTCCGTTTTGAGAAAATCGAGGAACCTCATGCCCGATGGTCAGCCGGGCATTCGAAGAGCATCCTGATTTCAGAAGCCGTGTGTTCAACACTTTTTGAAAAAGCAGAAGCTGCCAAAAACCACCTGGAAATCATTAGCCACTTCTGAGAAGGGCAATGGTGATTTTCCCCCCTTTTTTTTAGTGGGATTTACAGAGCAATGCTTAGGGAGGAGAAGCCCTAAAAGGTTAAGGACACGGCAAATTGGTTACTCAGAAGGGCTGGCAGCAGCAGAGACAGATTGTGGAGCAACGTATCATTTGAGCACTTTGAAGCAGTTATTTCAAAACTTTCCAAGTTATTGACAAAACAGCAGGATCACATCAAATTTACTCACACCAGTATTACAGCCCAGGCTGTGGAACCAGCATTTGCCAGGGCTGAGGTGGCACACAGCCATCTCCTCCCAGCCCTCCCCTGCGGAGCCAGAGACGGGGCCGGGAGGGGACCTCAAAATGAGGTCTGGGTCTGCACCCCCAGGAGCTGCGTGATGCCCAGGATCAGCTCCAAAGCCACTCCCCAAGTCTTGTTTTCCATCTTTAGGTCCCATTTCTAGCACTGCTACCCTAGGGGTGCTTTCAGTGCTCATCCTGAGCATCCCTCGTCAGCCTGTGGCAATTAACAGCTACATCTCAACTAGGAACGCATCTGATACAGGACCTCAGATGTGTTTTCTCTCTCTGCCAAGGAGGGCGTAGGGATCCGACAGCCCATGGAGTATGGTTTGATCCCGGGGAAAGGTGGGACAAACACAGACTTGTCAGCACTTCTCCTACAAAACGAGGAGGAGTAAGAGAACCAACCACACATAGAGGGGTCAGAGATGCCAAAAGAGCCAGGCCTGAGAAGATGCCAAAAAGATGCTAAAAAGCAGGTTTCCCTGCCACAGCACTGAGCTCATTCCTCTGGTAGAGACAGTGAGAGATGGTAGCCCTGGGCTACACTCCCCACTCCCCTCTCCTCCTCCACCAGCGTGCGCTTCTCCTCCATAACACTGGCCACATCCATCTAATGTCATCTGGCAAGGAGTTTTAAGATCATGCCTTTGTGCAGACAAATACAACGATCCCACCTGCAGCAAAGCCTCTGTATCTGTATCTAAAAGGCAGGGCAGCAGCAAAACCATGCCTCTGGATTATGGCAAGCAAAGGCAGATAAAAAACTCCCATTTTCCAGCCAAAGCAGTGGAGGGAAATGCCTGCCTGCCATTTGAGGAGATTGCCAGAGTTAACATCCCTGTCGTTCTCTGCCAAAGCACTATGGGATCACCAGGCTAAAACTAGTGGTTCTTATTTTAGACCCTGCAAAGACAAACCGCATGAGGGTGGCCAACTGCAGACAAACGACCAAGGTCTGGGAAAGGGTCCCACGATTGTCAGCTCTGAGGGACAGACCTCAAGGCCACCTCTCCTGTTTGCAGCCTGGTTTGGTGAAGAGGCAACTTTGGAGGTTCCCAGAGAAGCAGCTGCCTTTACATCACCAGCTTAGAGTTAATAGCAAAGCTAAATAATAAGTACAGGGCGCCCGCTGTGCTCTGCTACGTGAGCGGTAGGGTTGTAATTACCTAGAACATGGAGCACAGAGGGATGCTGCGTTCACCTAACGCATTACCCACAGCTAAGAAAGGCTTCCCAGTACTTTGCTTTTTTGAGCACGAACCCAAAGAACAGCTGTCTGCAACAGAAATACACCTTGGGGTTCGCCAAACAGCAGAGCTACGCAGGCTCCTTGCAACCCAATACCCATTGACCATCTGGTTGATGGAGGTGCCTGCAAAATACCCAGGGAGCGCGACACAAGGACGCTTCCCCACCATCACATCTGCGCTGCCAAGCAGTGGGAACAGACCCCAGAACTCAAGATGTAGGATGAAAGGGGAACAGAGAGAGGGGATTTTTATTCCTAGCCTAACATCAAGGTTTCTGCCCTCAAAGGAACAAAGGTATTTCGGTCCTCACGGCTCTCTTCATCTCTCCAGGCCCCAAGTTCCTCCTGCGTCTTACTCTCTGAATTCAGGCACAAAAGGGTGATAAACACAATTCAAACTACTTACCCTTCATTATAAAGTAATTTTTGCCTTGCTGAGCTAGCCATCCTCCCAACAGCTTTTGCTTCTTCACAGCTGCAAGATGCATCTGTCTCTCCCTCATCTCCCCATGAGAAGCCATAAAACATGCTTCTGCCCAAGTGCACTAATGAATCACGGGTACGACTGGGGTATCGACTCCACTGCGGCCCAAAAATTCCACACAGAGAGGGAAGGAAGATGACATCCTTCTTTCATGCAAGACAAAGCAGGAAGCCTTAGAAGCCAAGAAAACACTTAAGAGAACAAGGATATTTAGCAACTTGCTGCACTAATTCTCGCACATGTGAAGATGACTTATCCCAGCTCACTCTCACCACAGCTTGCGGGAAATAAATCAAACCAGCTTCTTTTACTATGGTTTCCACCAAGAACATGAGAACTTTGGTCAGCCTATATTTACAGCTCTTGCATTAATGATTCCTCTTTATCGCACCAGCAGTGTGCTAGGGTAGCAAGTGAGCCTTGTTGATGGGCAGCTGTTTATAAAGCACTCTGAGTCTTCTACCCTAAAAAAGGACTGGACTGGCTAGAAAAGAGTTTCCTAGGTCCTTCAGGGGGGTACAGGATCACGGAATGGCCCCTGGCTTCTTTCTCCATACAGCACAAGTATGAAATTCTTTTTCTGTTAAGCCCTTTTTCATCTTCAGCTCTGGAAATTCAAGAGAATAAAATAAATCAAGACTATGCTGAATAGTTTTGAGTTCTCTCTAGAGATAAAAGTCTCCAAATACCAAGCAGAATTATGGACGATTTGCTTCTCAGAGGAAGCAACTTGCTTCTGAAACTACTTATACATTTTTAATGACTGTGTGAGATGCTACTCTTCTTCCTTGCTATCGCTGCATCATCCTGATATTTTGAGATTTTTGCAGAAAAATATCTTTGACAATATAGCAAAAGCCAAAAGGCGGAGTAAAATGTTAAATCACAGAACAGAACTCTCACTATTGCCACACCGATAGTGAAGACACCCCTGAACACCAGCCACCTCTCTGCTCTCTCTCTTGCTCCCTCTGCCCAACCTGCCAAGGACACTCGAAGAAATCCAGGTGCATTGCTATTTCTGTGTTCACGCTTCCAAAGACACCATCATCCTGCAAAACCTCTTTGCCACCTGCCCTGCCCCATCTGGCCCCAGCAAGCTGGGGAGCCCTGGAGATGGGCTCCCTCCCAGCAAGGCAGAGCAGAGCATCTCCAGCTGCACCAGCACTTGGCTCCATGGTCCTGGAAGGCAGTGCCAGGACCCCAAGGCTCTCAGGGACCCCAACACGCGCTTTATCCTCATGCAACCTCCATTCCCTTTTACTGCAAAACCCCTACGCCAGCGTCTGCAAGCTCGCCGAGAAACCGCAAACACCCTTTGAGAATTGGCAGCAACTGCAATCTTATCCAGGCAATCGGGAGGCAGACTTTTACCCAAATGCTACTTCGGAGGTGGCTTTGGTGTTGATGGATCTTTCTGTGCCTCACCAGAAGCTTGATGAATGGTGAGAAAACGCAGCTCGAGCAAAGCTAGAGTAATCCTCACAGCTGAGACAACAAATTTAACAGCTGCAGAGCAGCAAGGAATTCTGAAAAACTGTCAGGAAATATCAACAAACAACTTAACAGAGCCTTTTTCATTCTTTCGACAAGCAAAGAGAGCTATTTCCTTTTGCAAGGCTTCATCTGCAGAGAGGCTCAAATTTAAATGGAACTGACAAGAGGGAAAGAACCTGAAAAACATTCCAACAGGTGACTGTTGCTGGGCTTGAGAAAGTGCCTGTGTGTCTCGGGGGGAGACGAGGAACTAAATTGCAAGCCTGCCCCAGGGATACAGAGCTGTAAGTTCAATTAAACTGAAAAATCACTCCATTTAAAGCTACGAACAATATGTTTTCCTCTGCAAAACGCATAATTAGCATGGGTAAATCATTACCACTAGGTATTGTTGCAGCCAAAACCCCAGAAAGATTGAGACAAGGATCAGGCGTTTATAAAGAGAATGAGTAGCTAGGATTACAACAGTAAAGTTGTTTTAAAAAAGAGAAAATAAGATTTTTGGATGACACGTAAACCCTTCACGCTGCAAGGCACTGGTTAACTCCTGATGTTTGGGGGTTAGAAGAATCATCCCTTGGGGCAAGCCTCCTTACGCTGCTTCTGGAAGCAGCTCGCACTAAAAAAGGATACTTAACAATATGAAGCACAGTTCTGTTCCAGTCTAGCAATTTCTATGTTCCTATAAAAACTATGTCTCCTTTTAGATTTCATCAGCTTTAAAGAGCCTGCTTTGCCTGCAGCCCGCCATGCCTTTCCTCTTCTCGCATTGCCCTCGCAACGTTCGCACCGTGGCTTGCCAGGGATGAATTCATCTGAGGTGAGAGACAGACCAGTGGTATCTTTCTTGCCCAGGTGTCGGGGGGATAAAAGGACCTCTGACTCTCCATCACACCACACTGACAGCCCGGCTCCAGCAAGGGTCAGTCAGTTAGCAGCAGAGTAGGTGATATTCAAGGGAAGGTGATATTAGTGATAAACACCTGCTCAGCTGATATATAAAATGGATTTTACTTTTTTTTTTTTTTTTATTCTCCTGGCTGTGTTCTTTTATCTCTCTTTTTTCTTTTCTCCCTCCCCCCTTCGTGACTTCCAGAAAAAGAAGCAAGAAACTTCAAGGAGAAAAGAATTCTGGAGGCAGTGAAGCAGAAGGATGAATGTATTCCTGACATTTCCCATTCCTGTGGATTATTTTCTTTAACTTTCTCTCTCCACAATCCTGCGTTCTCTCTTGTCTCACCCTTCTCAATCCTCCCCAGTATTAGCAAAGCCTGATCAACTTTTCCTATCATTGCTCAGAGATAAAAGCGATGTGTACCCATCCTAATTCCTCATACAAGCCACACAGAGGCTCAGCTATCTCAAAGGAAATATTTCTTTACTGAAAGGGGGGCACACGTGCAAGGGGACTACAGGACCAGTATCCCTCCAAACCACCCCAACACAACCCTGACATCATCTACCAAAAGCCTCCCTTGGCTGTGACAATTCCTTTCCCACTGGGGGAGGAACAGAAAACCACAATGGGCAGAGAAAACTAAGCTCATGTGGGATTTTCCTCCTCCCTGCTGCCCACAATTTATTTTTATTAACAAACAATAGCAGTTAAAAGCACTGTGGTCTCACACAGCGATGTCTGCCCTACTCACTTCAGACACACTTAATTGGCTTGAAGCTGTTATCTTAAAGGAAAAATCGCAACAAGCCTGGGGGAAGGGGAGTGTCTGTAGGTGGAAGGAGAAAGGTAGATTCTCTTCCAGCTGAGGAGGACAGCAGGCTGCCATTAATCAAGGGACCAGAGCTGCGACACCAGCACCGCTCCTCCCACCCCAGGAGCTGGATGTTGTGACATCACCTCCATTTTTTTAATCATTTTAAGCATACTGATAATGGCAACTACAAGACCGAGGGCTGTTTGCCTTGGATAAAGTTTCTGGATAGGTTTGATGCCAAATCATCTACAAAAGCAGCAAGAGAAGCTTTGTTTGCCTCCCCACACCTGGCACTCGCCAAAGCCTCAGCGTTCCAGCCTTGCACCAGCCCTTTCTCCTGTATAAAAAGTTGGGCCAGGGCATTCATCTCAAACATTACGCCGCATTTATTCAGCAGAAGGCTCCAACCTGCTCTGCAGGTCATCACTTCCATTAAACCACCTCGCAGCCCGTGTACCGGGCAGTGTTTTGGGAAGGGGAAACACAAACTGCTCCCTCCAGCTGCAGTGGCACGGGGAAACTCCTAGGTGAGCAGAATCCTCAATCGCTCAACGTCCCTCTCCTTGCTGAGAGGCCTGTGGGGGACTCCGAATAAATAAAAGCAGGCAGAGCCTTGGCTTCATAAAAAGCTTAACCAAAAAAAAAAAAAAAAAAGAAAAAGCCTTTAAACCAACAATTGCTTTCCGCCAAGAAATAGATAAAAATGGAGTTTGGAAATTTCAGGTTTTGTTCCAGCAGAGAACAAACCCAATGCAAACATGTGATCCAGGCACAAGCCACCCTGTGAGACTGGGGACATCAGCTCTTCTGCAGAAAACACCCACCTGCAACACCCCTGTCCTACAGCACACATGGAAAGGCAAAGCAAAGAAGCTCTGTTCACCGGAGGGTACATACAGCCCTGTGCCAATGTGTTCCTTGAAGGCAGGTGGCAGGACACCAGCTCAGCCCAAATGCTGCTGGGCCATCTATATGCACACACCAGAAGGAAAATAAAACAACCCAGCTCTATCATGCACCAAGGACTGTGTCCGGAATAAACTGCTTTAAGGAACCCTTTCCACAAGATCTCCTCACGCTCAGTTTATACCCTTTCACCACAGAAGACTGAGCTGCTCAGAAAACCATTTTCCCCTCCTCAGAATCGGTGTTTTTCCCAGTTCTGCCACTCTTTCTCACAGCTCTGTTTTGGTAAGTATATACACTTTTGGAAACCTGCTTTCAGCCATTTGGCTCACAGCATTTGAACCTTCTTGAAGACACACGGTCTTGCAAAATACCAACCTTTTCTTTTGAAGATCTTCAGGTTTGGGGTGGTTTTTTCCACCCCAACACAGAGACTGATATTTTTTCCACAAAATTTCCTTTTATCAAAAACGCTTTGATGGGAAATTTTCAGCACTCTCAGAAGAAAAGACATCCAACAAGCACTAACCCCTATTTGCTGTTAGTGAAGAATTACTGCTACCACTGAGTCTCTTTACACATGAAGGAAGTTCTAAAATATGAATCGGATCTGTGAACATATCAGAAGTGTAAGGGGAGAGAAAGCTCTTAAACGCATCAACCTGATCTCTGGGCTACAGAAAGAAGATTAATCTATTTATTTCACTTAAAGTCTCTGGCAGATTCAAGAGGGAGAAGAAAGGAAAACAAAGAAGCCTCCACCAAATCAACCTGCAAGAAGGGGTTTATGGCCAAAAAGCTAGTTTTGCTTCTTTTTATAGCTGCCAAAACTGTAAGTGAAATAAATAGATTAATCTCCTATCTATCACCCAAAGAACATTTTGATACATGCAAGCTCAAAAAGCCTGTATTTGAGGCAAGGAGGAGGTAATTTATGAATGGCTGGAGATGATGTTTGTAAGACTTGGTTTGTATATTTTAATGGAGCAAGACTCCTTGGGTGTGCATTTGGAAGGCAGTTAAGCATATGCATTTGAAAGGAGGTGGGAAAGAGGACAGATGCCAAGCTAAGAATATGCACGGGAAAGCACAGGGGTGATAGGCTTGAGAGCAGACAGAGGAGGGGCAGAGGAGAAAAGTCTGCACAAGAGAGCAAGGAAACCTGCCAAACTAAAGGAGGAAAACACAGGAGCTGGGAGATGCACGTACACGCACCAGTAGAGCTGTAGGCAACATCCAGGCGCAAAAATAGAGCCGCTGGAGTGATGGACTGACTTGTAGCCATAGTCTTGCACCAGAAAGCAGAACCAGAGTCCAAACTGGTAAGTGATGCTGCATTTAAAAGGAATTAATTTGCAGGAGAGAAGCTTTTAATCCTGCTTGTAGCATAAGCGGCACAAGAATTTTTTCAAACCAGCAACCTGCGCGTTTGATTAACAGTTTAACGCTAAAAAGCATCCAATTCGAGGTGCAGTGCTACTGTGCTACTGAGATGAAACATCCAGGTCCCAGAGGAGAATGGGCAGCTCCGGCATTTTTCCTCTATTTGTTGCAACAATGGGCCAAACCCCACACCAAGCAGCAGCAGAGAAGTAAGGGGAGTCCTGGTCACATGAGAAAAACCACCCAGACAAGTGCAAGTCTGTAACATTTCAGAGGGGCAGGGGGAAGAAAAAAAATTTTTTAAAAAAATCACTAAAGTCCCTCATTGGGTCACTGCAGAGGATGTGAGCCTGAAGGAATAGGCTTTTCATTTAATCTGATGGAGATTTTTCAAAAAGAGCTCGCTGGGAAAGGAGCCCTCCTGGCTCAGCGGGAGGAGCACCCTCAGAGAGGTGATGGTGAAAGGACAGAAGAGAGGCAATGTTGGCCAACAAAAGGAAATTTCTTATTAGGCCTGTCGATAGGTGAAAGACCACAGAAATCTTCACACGCACATCCTTGGTGAAAAGCTGCTCGGCTTTCCCTTTCACGAAAGCGCAGAAAATTCAGTAAGAGACATGACTCTCCACAGTCTTCACTCTCGCATCTCTCAGTTTCTTACCATCCTCTTCTCCCTGTCTCACGGCCTTTAATGTATTTATTCTAAGGCTTAGAGGGCATTTTGCATAACAGGGGGAATATGGGCACAGAGCAGCTAGTCTGATGATAGAAGAAGTGCTTTTGAACAAAGCACCACCCAAGTTTCAGAAGCCTCCAGGTAACTGCTCCTTTGTTTCTCAAATACTTGGCCACCTTGCTTCAGATATGGCCATAACATACACAATTCCTGGACAACTCCAGACTTCACATGTGGTTTTCCCTAAGTTACTTACCGTCCCTCCCTTTAGCCAGCCAAATGCCATCAGCCCTCCTCGCTGACAGAGACCTTGTCCAGACAGAGTCCCTCCTGCAAGAGATCTAAGCTCTTCTAGACCAGCAGAGATACCTAAAAGTGCTGATGCGACTTGGACCCCTGAATTGCCATGAGAAGTAGCCTTCGGAAATCCCGGAGCAAAAACCCACACCCAGCAAAATATTTCACCACTGGTTGAAATGGAGCCTGCGTTTTACCATCACTGTGAAGAGTTAAGGATGGGATAAATCTCAGGCACTTAATGGACCTTCCCTTCGTTCTTACTTCAGTGCAAGAATTCCCTTCCTCTCTGCAGTGTGATACAAGCAGAAAAATAACACCGCACTTGTGGATTTTATCCAGGGGTTTGATGTGGAGCAAGCAAAGAGCACTTGGCTTCATTAACAAAGCATAACACACAGGCCTACAAAGGCACAGGACATTGCCGCGGTGTGAAAAACAAATTTGTTCACAGAACAAATTCATTCTGACCACCTTGCCTTTCTGTTGCTCCAAGTTAGCTATAATCAGGCTGTCTGTGCTCCTGACTTAGCAGCATTCTCAAAACTGCTCCCAGAGCACTCATCCTCATCAGCAATATCCAATTTCCAAACCAAGCAAGAACAACCCTTTCCAGAGTTTGGCTTTTCAGTTGTTCTCATCACTGGCTTAACATCAATTCCAGCTAAATGAGGAAAGTACAAAGGGACTAAGTTATGCCCATGCTGAGCACTCTGAAAACCCTGATCACATCATTCTCCTCCAGCTATAAGCATAAATTGTCCTCATTAACCAGGCCGTACCCCGGCTTCAGTGTTTGCATCTTGACCTATAATCCATCCAAAATCCAGCATCCTATTCTAATGTGGCTGTTATCCTTAAACTCGAATTCACAGCCTGTCTGGCCAGATGACCAGCAGGACTCGGACATCCAACATCTTCAGTTTGCTCTTTCTGATCCGGACACTTCTGGTTTGGTCTCAGCACCGGAGAAAGAGAGGTTTAGACAGCTGTGATTTCAACACCCTTCAATGTGCCCACCCCTATTCAACCCGGACTATGACGGCCAGTTTCCAACCAAATTTCATGGGATACAGCCTCACAAGCCTATCGGTTTCTACGCATTTCACGCAATAGCAGTCTAGTAGAGGAGAGAAAGATTTCCTCACAGAGGGAAGGACTGCAAGTTTAACTCAACGTTCACTAGGCACCAAGGAATCCACAAGGGAAAGATGCTACGCATGCCCCAAATATAGGGAAAAACATCAATTGGAGCTTACTGAACTCAGCCGTGAGGCATAAACCGTACGCCAGGCTGCCTTAACTCCCCAGCTTATAGGAACCACTTGGGTTTTGTCCCTCCACCCTCTGGGACTCACTTCAGCTCGGATTCCCTCCAAGCAGAGGAAGTTTTGAGCGGCTGTGATTCAGCAACAACTCGTTTTGAACCAGTTTTGAGCCCAGCAGGCTTCCAACTGTTCCAGCTGCCCAGTAGCCATCAGCCCAGCTGATTGTTGCTAACTGCCATCAAATGGCAGCCTGGCAGCCTCTGCATCTCCTCCTGCCCCCAAAAGAAAAGCTATTAATGCTAAACTCCACATTACTTCTTTCCAAAAGTAGCTTAGATACTGCTGGTGGAAGAGAGATGAATACCCAGAGGGAGAGATAACACTGAGCACTTTGAAGGTGAACGAGGGCAGTCACTCGTCAGACCTCCAGCCGGAGCTCTTCCCCCAGCCCCACAAGCAGCAGATCTTCCTTCCCCTCCACCTTTCAGCCTGCTTTGCCAGAATTTAAATCACTAACATTAGAGGAGCTGTTTTCTCTCTGCCACCCCCCCTTCAAACGCTGTTGCTTAAACAACAAATCCTCGAAGAGCGCAGCGAGACCCCAGCGTGCAGACGCTGCTATTAACAGGACAAGGGCAGCCTGGTGTGCACAAATAAACCCTTAAATTAAAAACATAACCAACAGCCATCACCTCGCGGTTGCTGCCTGTTACAGGAATAGTCCCTGCCCCGAAGACGTGTCGTGTCGGAAGCTCTCTGCATCCACCGCTGTGGCGTCTGAAAGGCAGAAGGGGTTAACTGCTCAAACTTCTGCAGTGGCACCAGGCAGGAGCCTGGCCAAGCACAGCCTCTTCCAGGAGCAGCTTTTGGGAGGAAAATGCAGCAAAGAACGAGCGGTGCAGAAAGCCTTTGACTCAGCAAGGGAAAAAAAAAAAAAAACACCAAACAAAACCCCCAACATTCTCAGCAATAAACAGTGCATAATTTCCTCTCACTGAAGTGCTGGATTAACCCTGGTCCCAGAAGAGGCTCAGACCTATCACCCTACAAGACCTTGCCTGACAGCACTCCCAGGGAGCTGCTCATTAAGGGCTGGACAACGGCAAAGCCCCTTCAGATCAAACTTCACTCGTAAGTTGTGGTGCCCTCTCTCCTCACAAGCAGGATGTATGACTCACTCCAGCCTCCTAGAAACAGAGTTCATTTTTCTAGGCAGTTGATATGGACATTTATCCCAACAGCTCCCACTCTGGGACCGTTTCACCCACAAGCCATGCAAGCTCAATGTATGCCTGTCCTCCCTTCCTGCCCTGGCTCCTGCCTGCATCTGAGCATCCCTCTTCTCCCATCCCCATGGCTACCAAGGCTGCCTTTTTATCAGCTATCAGCCAAACACCCACCACCACAGTCAGGAGAAACGACTACCTGCCCTCTGCTGCTAGATAATGCAGTCCCCGGGACTGGATCCCACTCTTCTCCCCATCTTACCTATTTATCCAAGTTGGTTATGTTTTTCCCACTCCTTTGCTATGAACTTCCTTGGCCTTGTTTATCCTCAGAGCACCCCTGCAGAGGAGGGCAGTGCTATTATCCAATGTACAGGCTGGCATGGTCCTGCCTCCATTGATGACTGCAACTTCCTGCAACACCATCGCGTCACCCTCCCAGAGAGGTTCATATGGAGGTGGAGAGGGAAATGTCAAAATGGCATGTCTGGGGGAGAGGATTTGTTGAAAACACTGAGCATTCAGAGCTTGAAGAGGCCACATTTCTGCCTAAAAGTGAGCAGGCAAGACCCAGGGAAAGAATGGCTGGTCTCCAGGTACTTGAATTTATGTCAACCTGGAGACTAGACAAAGACCCATTAATTCCTGGGCTGTCCAAGCAAGAATTGGATGAGTGACAACTTTAGCATTATGACTTCAATGGACCATCTCTCCTGGGGTGCCAGGGAGAAGATGCTCTTTCTGGCTCTTCGGTCTGAAACGCCAGGAGAGATCCAAATCAACCCCAGCCTGCTGTCCTCACGTTAACGGCCAGGAGCCCTCTTCATCCTCCGTGCCTTGTGAAGGCTGATAAAGAAAGCTGCTTGGCAGCACTGAAGTCTTTGCTCTTCCTTCACCCGCCTCCTCGCAGCTCCCTGGCCTTCTCTTATGAGACCGTCTGCCACTCATGCAGGAATTGGTCTCCGGGGAGGATGGGGGGCACAGGATTTTCAAATCCCTCTTTTTGAGCTGACAGCAGCCTTTCAGTCCAACTACAGCTCAAAACGCTTGTGAAGAGAGATATTTTTATGAGAGCTCACCCCCTCCAAATCTTTCCAAGCTCCTTTTCTTAGGCACTTTGAAATAATTAAAGTCTTCCATCAAATTATACTGAAGATCTCTATGAAAAGCCTTTAATTTCCATTTGCTTAATGTAACTCCATCCACCAGATGAACTCTGTGGGGGGCTTTTTTTGTTTTGGGTTTTTCTTTTTCCATCTCTTTTTAAATTTTATTTTTCCCCCCCCTCCTAAAAATATCATGCTGGGAAACTTTAATTTGATTTTAGCCTGACTAGAATTTTGGGCAGTGCCGCATCCTGTCAGCCCACCACAGCTGCAGTGGTAGTCTCAAGCTCTCTTTAACTTCGATGCATCGTATTTAATCAGCTCCTGGTCGGCTGCAGCCACCTCTGCGCGTAGGGTCAACGTGGGAGTAAAGCCTCCGAGTGAGCAAGAAACCTCAAAGAGCACCAGAGTCTCCCCAATCCATCGCTCCCTCCCGCGGGCAGGCTGAAATACCAAAAAGTGGTCCAACAAGCGCAGGCTTACAGCAGAGAAGTGAAGGTTTCATATTTTATCTAAATAAGGGAGATTGCCAACTTGACCTTTAGCTCACAAAATAAACGGCAGGGATTTTCCACCGGGCAGAAATAGCTCTTTCCACCCCGGTGACTTTTTTCAACTGATAAATTCCTTAATGAACAAGAAGTTTCCCCAACAGAGAGCCCGTATCGCCTTCCAAGTGACTCTCAGCAGATGTCGGACGGACCGTGACACGATGCCACAGTTCAGAGCAGAACCGCAGGAGCTGCCACAGTCAGAGGGAGCTCTGGATGCCACCGGGGAAGTGCAAACACACAGAGGATTTCCTCACGTGTGCCCAAAGCTTCTAGAGCTCCAACTGAAGGAAACAAGCCTAAGAACAAACACCCCCCCCCCCAATAAAAAAAAACTGAATCCCCCCCCATCACTATTGCTGTAGCAGTTTAGTCACTTCGAAGCCTATTTGCCTTTACACAAATGAAGAGAGTCTGCTCCCCAGACTGTTCGGGCCATCTGTGTGTGGCACGTTAGCATCTCGGGAGGGTGAGCTCACCGGCGCTGAGCACCGGGGGAGCGCACAGGAGGGATGCAGAGCCCCCTCCCTCCCACGCGCCTCCGGCTTCTGCGCTCCGGCGGAGGCCAAGAGGCAGCCACCTACACGAGCCCGGGCTCACCGCAGCGGTGGCAGACTGCCCGCGCAACCGAGAGACACCCCTCCTCCCCAGGGCGAGGAAGAAGCCGAGGGAGCAGAGCCAACACCTTTGAGTCACACCAGGCGACCAAGGGGAAGCCAAGGAAAAGAGAAGACCAGGAGGGGCTGCTCCCAGAGGGGGCTCTGCCAGTGCCATCTCCTCTCCAATGCAGCAGGAGTTTCCCCATTTTTTTTTTTGGCTTTCTGGAGGGTCCTCCTCCCACCAGTGCTGATCCATCCTCTCCTTATTGGGTACCCATCTGCCTCATGGCCCAACACATTCACCCTGGCACCAGGGCAGCAGTGGCCTTACACAGAGGAGAGAAACTCAGAGTCAAATCATAGAGTCATGGAATGGTTTGGGTTGGAAGGGACCACAAACATCACCTCATTCCAACCACGCTGCCACGGGTAAGGAAACCTCCCACCAAACCAGGATAGAATCACAGAATGGTTTGGGTTGGAAGGGACTTTAAAAATCAAACCAAGGGAGATGCCTACAGCCCGCCTGCACAGCACATGGCAGAGGAGAGGACTGAGAGAACCGAACCCAGCCTGAAGGGTGAGAAAAATGCCCACAGTCAACACGTGTGCTTGAGCGAGGGTGGCACAGCCTTAGCTGCAGCCAAAGAGGAGGGAGAGAGCCAGGTACACACTTGGCAGATATCGGGGTTGGTGTGAAACGGCTTATCAGGATCCATGCAGGGGGGAAAAAAACAAAACCAAAACCAACAGAAAAAAACCCATGAGCTGCAAGAAAAGAGGCTTTAACTGTTAATAGTTGAGAACCACGGGGCAGGGAGCAGAGAAAGGGCTGAGGGTCACAAAGCTGCTTCTGCACCCTAGGAGAGGAACCAGAGAGGGAGAAAGGAATACAGATGCATTTCAGGAGCAGGCAGTGTGTTGGACTCTCTCACTGATATAATTCAACCCTTAAACTTGGTTTGACCATACTAATTTGAGGATTATAACCTAGATTACCCCGGAGCCAGAAACAAGAAAAGGGACGTCTCTTGTGCCTGCAGTCACTTCCTGGCAAAGAACAAGGTAAGACAGCACTGCACAGAGAGATGGGACCCTAAAGGGAGCACAGGGCCATGTCTCAAAATGGCCACAGGGCTTTTTAGAGTGCTGCAGAAGCTCTCACATCCTCCCCTTACACCCTCCCCCCCCAAAAAAAAAAAAAAAAAAAGTTTAAAAATTTGCAACACCTCTGCCCAGGCTTTGTGAGCTATTTACGAGAGTTAAAGCACTGGTGTGTGGTGTTGCCAGCAGCTGCTCAGCAGAAGGAAGAAGATGATGATAAATTTGTGTTTGATTTTGTCACTGTAAGCACACAGCAGATGCTGGGAGATAGGGTTAAGAGCGCTTTACAGGGATGTATGCATGAACATGAGTTGTAAACTGGCTGACCCTCCAAACCAGCAGGGCTTGACTTTGTAATGAAAGTACCAGCAAAGTCCAAGAGCTGGCAAAGGCAATGGTTCCTACGAGGCAAAGCATGACGGTGTTCCAGGACACCCAGGTTTCATCCCCAGTTCTGCTGCTTGGCTAAACTACTTTATCTCTTAATGCATTCATTTTACCACCTGTACCTAGTGAGAATAATGTTGCAGACCTCTTCAGTGAAGGGCTTTTGAGGTCTCGGGATGAAGAGTGTTCTGTAAGACTCATATATCATCATTAGCTCTGGCCAGGAATAACCCGGAGGCTGGAAACCTGGAGCAGCATTTTTTCCAGCTGCATTTGGAATGTGTTTCTCTCCCTACAACCTCAACAAACCCACACCCTGATCCCCTGCCTCGTTGGACTCGGTCATTTATTTGAACTACAGCAGCACGCCAAATGAGATCCTTGAGGCTCCAGACAAAATCCTTGTCCTCAGATACTATGCTCCTGTCATCCAAACCAAGACAAGCCCTGCTCCGCACAGCAAACCAAAGTCAGGAGGGGAACCCGAAATACAGTCCAGCCCTCTCAGTGCAGTGCTGTGCTCACTAGAAGATGCTACCATTAAGATTCCACAACTTAAGTTTTCAGCCAGCACTCACAGAATATTTACTAAAACGACAAGATAACATCTTTTAACAACATCCTCAGCTCCATCAAATTTCATAGGGCTTTCTGCCCTGGGTGCAGTGAGCTCAGCCATTCCTATTGCCCTCCAGAGTGGGGCAGGGCATAGGAAAAATCATTCCAAAAACAATGATGCCAATACTTCATTGTAAACACAAATCAAATGGGCTAGCAAGGAAATTTTCTTCTATGAAGATGCTCTCTCTCACACTTAACAAAAGCAGTCATCAGTGATTTACCAGTTCAAGTGATTCTAATAATTCTCCCGCTGATGGCACAGGACAGGCAACATGGCATTGGTATCGTCAGGTCGCTGCTCTGCCTCGGAGCTTCGTCCAGAACAGTGCTGGGATGAAGGTAATTAACGACGTGGTAACTAATCTGTTTAGTCATCCGCTGTGTCTACAATTCATTTCTGTCATGTGTAAATAAGAGTATCAAAGCTTGGCGGTAATGGCTGCTATCCCACAGCAGATTTGCTGGGGTTCAGAGAGGAGTCCAAGTGGCCCTCTCTGAAGAGCCATATCCAAATAAACCCAACACTCCCCACCGGCAAGAGTGAGAAGGTGACAGATGCAAGGAGCCCTTCTCAGCTCAGCTTCATGTAATTACTCACAGCCCCTCACAATTACCCATCCCCAGTACAATTATCCATCCTCACCTTGCAGATGGGAAAACTGAGACCCAAAGAGATAAAACAATTTGTCCAGAATCACAAAGGGAGCCCATCGTCAACAGGACGTTGAACTGAAATCACTGGATAACACTGCAAACCCTGAAACATCCCATCCTCCCACTAAAACAAGTAAATAACACTACAGACAAGATTGCCTGAAACGTAGCTAGCAAACTTCTTTCAGTTTTGGACCTCCCAGTATCTGGACTCTGTGGGAGTCCAGAAGGTTCAAGAAAAAAAAAAAAAAACAACAAATAATCAAAGCCTTGTCAGTGCATTTCAACATGATTTGGGTTTGGTAGTAGCTGACCCACCTGCCAACAAGGCTGATTTGGGCAAGTCCAAAGGGGATCTAGTCTCACCTGCGTACTCTAGATGCCCCATCAAAACATGACCCAGATTTTTGCATGCTCATGGGGAAGAGGCACACGTTTCATGGTTTCATTCCCATTTTTGGCTCTGTATGGGACCGAAAGGGACAAAATTACAGCTCAACTGTCTGTGGGGGAATCCACTTCCCAGGAAATCTGCCACTAGAACTAACAGATGCTTCTCCAAGGGTTCCCAGCTCAGTTTGGTAGACCCAAGGGGCAGGCATTCTTAGACTAACAGCCAGGGAAATTTTGGCAATGCCTCTAAAATTGCCTCGTGGAGTTTTCAGGGTTCACCCATCAGCAATGTCTGACACAGCAACCGAGATTAAAACTGTGTGGGTGGGTACATGTTTGTGCCTGCTAGTGAGCCTGTAAAAGATAACACGCACAGCGTGATAGTTTGGTTTATTGAATCGGATCTCCAGAAATCCAATTTTAGTGCTGCAACTGCCCTGTTCCCTATCCTTAAATAACTCACCATCTCGTCTTCCCACTGTTTTCCCCCCCTCCATAAAAGGGGAATCATTCCCTATTATTTCTTCTTGCCTTGGTACTGCATGGATCTACCCAAATGAGCTTCAAAAAGGTCTTTTTGGTTATGCCACATGCTTGCCTGGAAGTCCCAACATGGATTTGAAGACAGAATCACAGAATCTTCATGGTTGGAGGGGACCTTTGAGATCATTGAGTCCAACCACACACACACACAAAAAAAAAACCAAACCCCCAAATCCCACACAAAATAAAACACCCAACCCAATAATCTTGGGCACTAGAGCATGCCCTGAAGTGCCACGTCTACATGTTTCTTAAACACCTCCAGGGATGGTGACTCCACCACCTCCCTGGGCAGGCTGTT
>JAOTQQ010000010.1:4676210-4724732 GCA_026546715.1 Gallinago undulata
GACTTGTTCTCCAGACCCCTCACCAGCTTGGTGGCTCTCCTCTGGACATGCTCCAGCAGCTCAATGTCCTTCTTGTAGTGAGGGGCCCAGAACTGACCACAGCCCTTGAGGTGAGGGCTCACCAGTGCCCAGTACAGAGGCACGAAGACATGTTTGTAAAGACTCCTTACCAACTACATGGAGAGAAGATACCTTCAACTCTTTCTCAGAGAGCCCTGCAACATATGCACACCCTGGCAAGGTCAAACCTCCCTTTGTAAGGAGACTTGGAAGCTAGAGCCAAGAGACACCTCAGAAAAATGAAACATCACTATTAAAAAAACCCACCAAGTTCTCTTATACACACACACACAGAGCTCAGCTTCAAGGTGGAAAACCTATTTGTTTGCAGAACATGAGCTTGTAGAAGATTCGAGGAGATGCAAGGCCCTGCTCCAGCAAAACATTTAGGCCTACGCTCGCCATCAGAGAGCTCACTTCTGTGCCCAGCCTCTAGGCTCCAACAACTCTAATTTCAAAAGATGGGGGGAACCCCCCAAGACATTCACAGGGCTTGACACCAAAATACGCCAGAACTGCACCACTGGGTTGACTTCAGGCTGCCCGGCCCTTTGCAGCCCACAGGCAAAAAGACTTTTGAGAACAACCCCAAATGCCCTGGGAAATTACTGGTCTCTTGGGACTAAACTGAGATATTCTCTTCTTCCCCATCCACCTCCATTTCTATCACCATTTTATTGTGAACATTTGTGGTTTAATTTCCGCCTCCTTTCTCTCTCCCCTCCCCCCTCCTTTTTTTCTTTTCCAACCCCACTAAAACCTGTCAGGTTTTAAAACCCCTCTGTATCTTGATGAGAGGAGGGCCAGAACGACTCCTTCGGGGACAATGGATTAGATTCTCCTGCAGTGTGCCTACAAAGTCAAAACTAAATTCTTCCCTTTTTATAGGAATTCATTCAAAGCCTATTGATCTGAGCCTTCGTCCTGGTCTTAACAGTCTCCGAGCCTGAATTTTTTTTTGATCAAGGTTTCTAAAGCGACATTCAGGTCTGTGCCCTTATCTCCTCAGCCAGCCAGGCCACTGCCCTTTCCCTCCTCCGTGCCCCTGTGCTGTTTCCCCACACGCTGTGCCCAGCTCCATCACAAAAACCACATACTGCTCCATCTCCCAGAATGTACCCCCCTCTACCTCCTCAAATTTGTACCTTTGCTCCCCACCAGCACCACCGCATTCAGCTTTTCAACAAAAAAACCCAAGACTGCTTGTGACGCAGGTGAGATTCCTCCCAGACAACACTGTAGAAGCGGGGTACGGCCGGGAGGATTATGGATGCTGAAATCCTCTCTCTGGGAGTCATTACAAGCTATTACTAACTGAATCTAGGGACTCCTTATTACCTGAGTTATTGTTCTGGAGGCAGCTCTTGCAGTCTGCTAAAGAGGCTGTACATGAGAACTAACGCTTATGGATTGTGAGAGTTTGGAGTTACTCTGTCCTACTGCATCAAGGTGCCAAAGACAAATTTCTGTATGTGAATAGTTATAAGAGCAGTCACTTATGGCTCCTGCCTGACCATTCCAGCACACCCAAACTGCTGATGCAGTCATCATCATCTGATGTCCTCAAGATCATCGAGCAATGCCATCAGCGATCCTTACAGGCTTTTGAGAGCTGGCCACCAGGCCAATGCAACACAGACACTTCTAGAGCAGAGAAGGATGGCCTCCAGTTGTGCCAGAAAAAAAGAGTTGAGAAATCTCTGATCATGAGCAGCCGAGCAATTCAGGACGTTACATCTCCTCCTTTAAAACGGTTTCCCTTACATTAATCATTAACTAATAATCATTATACAGGAAATTATTATTAACTTCAAGAACATAGATGGTACCCAAGCCTTGGCAGCTCGTGCACCATCTTCTGGAGGCTCCTGCAACATCTCCTTTTTCCAATCCACTGTAAACCGGCCTCAGCCAATTATCCCCCACCCACGTTCCCAAATCCAGCAAGTTTTGCTCAGGCCACACCAGCTTATATATGAAATATGCTGCTCAAGCTGTGAAAGTATAACCCTCCCCTTCACGTGTCTCTGCCGCGCTCTGAAAGCCATAGATAAGCAAGGACACAGCTCCATGACCCCCCAAAAATCTGGGACCTGGGCACAAGAGGAGAGGGAGGCAGACAGACAGATATGCAACAGTGAGCAGTGAGATCACCAAGATGACTGGGAGAAGCAATAGCCCCAGATTTATGCCCAGGTTTGACTGTCTGCTGGAGCAGAAGGTCAGGGGAACAGCCCTGCCTGCCAGAGAAGAGGAGCAGTAAATCCTGCCTCCTACCACAGCTGGCCTGGAAATTACAGAAGAAGGATAAAATTGTTCTATTACACCATCCTGAAAGATGACACGTTTTTTCTTGGTACCATCACTCTAAATTTCAAATCTTTCTATATGGGGCTACTGAAATCTGTAGCTGTATCTTCTGGGGCTGCATTACTTATGGAAGATTAATTAGACCCAAACAAGGAAGCCCTTTAAGATAGAGTCAAGCCACAGTAGGCTAAGATCATATACACAGCCACACGATGCTGCTCCTAAGGCAAGGAGACAGAGCCAAGCAAATCAGGTAGAATGTGCCATCGAGAAGCTCGAGGGCCTTAATTTGAGCCTGTTCTCGTATCAGACAAAGCAGAGAGAAGGAGCTGGTTTCATGGACACACATGGCTTAATGGCAGATAAAAAGGGTTAGGGGGTAGCAACAACAGGAAAAAAACACATTCTGAAGAAAAAAAAGCCATTTTGTGTGTTATAATGTATAAAGCACATTTCCATTCATCACCATTCAGAAAGTCAATAAATACTGAACTTGCAAAGTAGTAATTACTGTGGGTTGATTCCCCCCTCCCCTTTTGAGAAACACATCAGAATTGGGGTTCTTTATCACCAAACCGGTGGGAATAGCAGTGCCAGGTGCTATTAATAAGAAGCTGCCAACAGCCTGGAAGAACTCAGCCATTCTCACCAGGACTTTTTTACCCATTCTCAGATTTTAATTTTCATTCATCAAAAAAAAAAAAAAATTAAGGTTGCAAACACACAGAGTGGATTGATACATACATGGTTCTCCTCCCTCCTTCCTCCCCCCACCTTTCCCTATAATGACTTTGCCAAAGGAGAAAAATAATTCAGTTGTGGCCAAGAATGGCATTTTAAAGTGTTGGTTGTTTTATAGCTATTCATTGTACTTAATTATAGACGTGTTACAGCTCGCGTGATCTCCTTCCCTTCCCGGAGTGAGTTACACAATCAGCCACCACCACATGCTTCCACCTACGACAACCATATTACAGCATAAGGCATAGATCTTGCTAAAGAGTCATTTCCCAGAGCTTATTACTGCGAGCAGTCTGAGGGATGCAAGGAGGCAGATGCTCATCACCTTCTGTGGTCCTCAGGAAGCCCATGACACCATGCCTCAGAAGAGATAGACACCACGCCTGCTCATAGAGAGTGGCTGAAGTGATCCACATGAATTGTGAGGCTCTGCTCCCAGGGCTAGCCAGAAGGGCTAAGAGACTTCAGCCACAGCTTCAGCTGTCAGCTGGAGCTAAGGTTTTGATCCATCACGTGGCTGGGGACCCATTGACTTCTCTTGCATTGTCTGATACTCAAAGCCCTTCAACACCCATGTCCTGCCTTCCTACCTAGAAGTTCAGCAGATGCCACACTTCTACATGAGCACTGAACTAGACCCATTTCATAATCATATGCCTTTCCACCATAAACAACCCCAGCCAAAACACAAGCAGAGCAAACAATCCCAATGTCACTACACAAAATCACGCTAAAAGCAACAATCCCAAACCCCCATGTTATATGAAGTGATGTACGAACACCAATATATCTGGCATTCTTCATTTCCTTCTGGTTTCCGACCATGCTTGTTGTGCCTAAGGTTTGTCTCACAAACAAGAGACTCATTCTGGTTTAGAAAAAGGAAAGCAGACGCAGCATGAAAGAGGCAGGACTCCTGGAACTGCAACTTGCTGTTAACATTACAAGCCCATTCAAAAAATCTGCAACAAACCCCACAAAAGTTGGCAACTTCTGACCTCTTTTAGACTGCAAAGCTGCAAAACGAGCAGGAAATTGCTGCTGATCCCCAGCTCAGCTGAAACCTCCGCCAAGGCTGCAAGCGGGCTGTTAGGTCGGGTGCTTGGTGTCAGCTACACTGACGCTGGGCATTCCTGTGCCAAAGATGGGTCACTGCCGCAGAGAAAGCCCTGCCCTCTTTAAAGCCCTCCTAGAAGCCAAGAGGATTTGAAATTGGCACAGGGAAGAAGAGGGGGGACAGTCAGGCAGCAAGGCTGGGCCAAACCCCCAGCCCCAGCTTCGCTCTGGAAGGAGACGTGCCTTCGAAGGGAGGGCAGGGGGGGCACGCACAGGGAAAGGCGCATGGGTGCTCCAGAAGTCACAGGTCACAGCAGCCCAGTTAAGACAGTAGTTGTCATTCCAGTACCAACCGGGGACAGAGGAGAGACAGATCTCTCTGCTTGTCACATGGATGCACTCGGTGCATCCAACTCCCTTACAGATTAATCAAAAGCTTCAGCCTCCAGCCATTGCCAGAGACTTCACAAGAGCAATTTATCACAATAATTAAAAAAAAAGCTTTACAAGGATTCTGGAGACAGCCATCGGTCAAGGAGCAGACGAGAGGAAAAAGCTTTCCCTGGACTCTAACAGGTTACCTTCAGTTAGTCTTCTCTCCAATAACAGATCATTTCCACCACCATCAGGAGGAGACAGCTTCAGGAACCTGTCACATCACTGGCCCTGCACATCGTCCCCTTTGCTTTTCTTTCCTCTCCCTTCCCTGCCTTCCTCACATCTCCATTCGCCTTGTGCCTTTTGTTTCAGCTATCCAATCAAAAGGAGAAGGAAAGAAAAAAGATTAAGACATAAAAGTTTATTGATTGATTTAAAATTATGCTTTGAAACAAAACCCTCTGGATTGGAAAGCTTGTATTTCAATGTGAAAAGGGATGGCGGAACACAGGAAACACACCACAAAATAAACAACCTCGTCTCAGAGCATATATTTTGTCTTCATTATGCCCCTGAGAAGGTGTTAATATACAACGTACAATGTATTAATCACCCCTCTAACTTCCAAATGCGAAATGCATCATTAACATTCATGTTGTTTTCAATTAGTTTCCTGTATGGGAAGGAGGGGAACAAAGACAGGTTCCCTCACTAAATTTTGGTTCATTTGCAAAGCATGGGGATCATAAAAAGCAGCCTGGGTGAGACTCCTGCACTCCCGACCATACACAAGGGTCTGCTGACAGCAAGATGCAGAAAGGTTTTTAATTGATGCAGCTATCAGAAAAAGCCAATGCTATGGGTAATGCTTTCAGGCAACCGGGTAATTTACAAGTGTAAATTCCATTTTCAGGAGTGATTCAAGTACTTTGGGACAGATTTTCAAAGGCTATAAGCCACCGAAAGAGGCAAATGGGCACCTAGTGGGATTCTTAAGAGCCCCTAAACTAATAAGGCCCCTGACTCCTATTGATACTTTCATTTAAAAAGAAGGGCTTTGAAGTTTTTTGTGATCAGCATCTTAGAAGTTCTCCAGTACAGACGCAAGCTCTCCTCTGGAGAAAATCTGTTTGTTTATCATTTGTGAAACATCTTTCACAGGCTCTTTTGCCAACGGACCCAAGGTTCCAAGTCACATGCTCAGGGTGCTGTGCCTTGGTGACCACCCATCCCTAAAGGCAGTTAAATGCCTGTCCATTGGGAGATGTTTTCACTTCAACTTGAGAAGACTTAGTCTCTGGGTGCTGACAGCTTCTGAAAGGAGAAGTGCACTGGTGGGAACTAGAAGGGCAACACCACCAGGAGCTTAGCTGTAAAATTTTCCATCCAGCCAAACTCTTCTGCGACTCTTGGCCACTCTTTCAGGAACTCGGCTTCAATGGCAAAGCTGAAGCAGTTCAAAAGAGCTTGATGAAAAAAAATAAAATTAAATTTAAAAAATCGGTGAACGCTGAACTCTTTTGCTAAACCAGCTCCCACTTATGGATCAGCAAGGACCCCTGTGGCTGTCCAGGCCCACTTCCAAAACAGCCAGCCATGGGCCTTCTTGAGCTCATTCCAATTTCAACTAAAGCATATCTTTCAGGAAAAGCATCCAATCGCAATGCAAAGTTGCCATTCATGGACAATTGACCACAAGCCTCCAGGGAGATATTACAGTTTCTAATTACTCTCACTGTTCAAAAACGTCTGTCTTATTTCTAGGCAGAGTTTCTTGAGCTCCAAAGTTACTTGCAAATGGCTCTCACTGTACTTTCTTGGAGAAAAAACTGGAGTCACCTTGCCAGGAGGAAGAAAAAGCAGGATTTTGTAAAGAGAAAGTCAGACACCCTGAGCCCAGGAGGATGACTCACATCTGAGATATCACCTCCAGAGGGAACACAGTCCAATTCCTCTACATTGACTTAAGGAGGAGATGAGACGCCTCAGTGAAGGCAAGTGGGATGGATCCGGGGCGAGGTATGTGTATGAGAGTGTAGTTCTTTCCCCCCCCCAAAAATCTAACCCTTCACCAACAGACATGCCACCACTCAGCCTCCACAGAGCCCAGCTGTTAAAGGAGTCCAGTATAAACTCCTTGGCTTACAATGGGAATTTAAAAGGATGCACCCAAGATCTGGCAACTGCAATAGGATCGAGCCCATGTTCCAATCACAAAGATACAGCGCTGGTTCTGCCGCATCCCAAGCTGCCATCCCTACCTGCAGAGTCACTGTGTACTACTGACTCCATGTAGAAGGCAACAGAATTCAGATGTTGTTCCCCAATGTGAGAAACAATAATAATAAAAAAAACCTCCCACACAGATCAAGGCAAAGACAAATACTGAGCCTTTCCTAATTAACAGGAGTTACACGCATCTTCCTTTAACTGTGGCAACAAATTCCACTTAATCCCCCTCATTATACCACGTGAGCTGTTAAACAAAATAGCCTTTTATTTAGAAGTGACACTGCCGGTGACAGACAGAGCTGCCTGCCTCCCTCTGACATTCGACACAAAACCGCAGCTCACCCATTCCCTACCAGCCACGATCCTCTACAGATGGTTACTGCACAGCAGCCCGTGGGAGATCAGCCAAGCCAAAAAATTCCCATGTTTTGGAAACCTGAAACCACCCAGTGGAAGAGGTTGCTATGGTTGCCAAGATTTAATCCAAATTGATACAGGTAAAAAAAAAAAAAAAAAAGAAAAATGTAGTGATTAAAAATAAATAAATAGACAAATCTGGGCCTTGTGCCATGAAAAATGTGAAGTTGTCCTTGACTCCAGTAGCAAATGAGGCATGAAATGTATCAAAATGTGATATTGAATATAAGGATGTATTTAATATTTTACAACTCTGGAAATCTTGTTACAAAAGAGTTAGATAATAAATCAAGCTGAGAAGGGCCAGTTCTTCCCTTCTCTCCCCTCTCTTTACCTCTAATTGTTCTTAGAAAAGTTTGAGCAGCTGAATCATTTACTGGAGAAAAGAAAGCTGAACATCACTCACAGGAAAACTGGAGGTGCTTCATTTGTCCATCAAGAGCAATAAATTCTCATTAATCGTCTATTCTGCTTGAAAGTCACTGTTAATTTCTGAAGACGTCTATCTATCCTCCACAGCCATTCCCTGCAAGCCTTCAGAAAGGGCACAAAGACTTGAAGCAAACCTCTACATAAAGGAGATCTCTGCCAACAGTTCATTTAACCAATTGTGTTAATTGCATACCTGGGCTACCAGTTATCAGCTTATCACTTGTTATTTGCACAGAAAGATTTGTCTCTCTGGTCTCCCTTATCAATTTTGCCCCCTGATTTTTACTCCTTCATTGGATGCTGCCTGGGTTTCAGCTGGGATAGAGTTAATTTTCTTCCTACTAGCTGCTGTGTTTTGAGTTTAGTATGAAAACAATGTATATAACATAAATCGTTTTAGTTGTTGCTAAGTAATGCTGATATTAAGTCAAGGACTTTCTCAGCTTCCCCTAGAAGCTGACAGGGAGCACAGGGCAGACAAGCTGGGCAAAGGAATATTCCACATTATATACATAATATACCATAGACATTATGCTCTCAGGGGGCAGGAATCCACAGTCACTGCTTGGGATGGGCTGGGCAATCAATCATCAGGTGGTGAGCAACTGTATTGCATCATAATTTTGTATATTTTTTTTACTATTATTATTTTCTCTTCCATTACTGCTTTATTAAACTGTCCTTATCTCAATCCACGAGTGTGGGTTTTTTTTTTTCCTTTTTCTCCCTCTTCTCCCTATCCTTAATGGGGGAAGGAAGTGAGTGAACGAGGGCACGGTAATAGTCGCTGGCTGGGGTCAAACCACGAGAGATGCTAAAGATCAAAGCTGGAGAAGGCCAGCAGCATCCCATCAGCCTGACAGCCGGGGGAATCCATCTGGCAGCGCGCAGGTTCTGCAGACGGGAACTCGTCTGTACGGCTCCTGGGCGAGAGATGAAACCCCTATTTCACTTCTCTTCCTTCTTATTGCCCAGACTCACACACACTTTCCATTACTGCTTTTGTTTAAGCACACTCCTGAAAATGAATAACGCTGAAAAGGTAAAGTGATTTTAGGAAGATTTTGTCTGCAGTAGAGAAATGGATCATTTTTTAATACACTGCATGCCGTTTAACTAACCCTCTGGTAACTGTGGATGTGGTACTCGCCAAACACAGCAGCCGTCGCATTTAAATCCCATCCACTGGTCATGGTTAACTAGCAGTTTTAATTTAAGTCCTGTGTTCACCCACCCGGCATGCCAAGTCCTGTTTGCCGCCGTGTTAATGGACGTGTTTATTCACACACTCCCAGAAGAAACCATCTCCCAGACGGAAAAAATGCTCCTTCCTCCTCTCGGAGTCCAGAAACGGTGTCACTGACTCCACCAGGGTCATATCAAAGGTACGTCTTCCAAATTGTTCTTTGCCCACCTGTATTTCTAACCTGCTTTCCCACAGAAACAAGCTCCCCTGAGCAGAGTCTATCAGCCTCCCACAGCCATAACTGAACCCACTGGCCACCTGCAGCCACATTTGGCAGAGCCAGCTCCCTCAAATACCTAAAGTTTCACAAAAATCGCTGTCAGACAGCAGGCAGTCTCTCAGCATCATCAGGGACAGGCAGGATGCAATACAAGCTCGCTTCTTATTAGAGAATTTACACACAATACAGCTTTTCTGAAGCTTTTTCTATGGCTGGGGCATTCACTCAAAGCTCGCGCTTATTTAGTTATCAAAGAATCCAACCATGAGAAAGAAATCCATAGGAAACCAGGCTTCATTACTTCCACTGCTGATGATACTACCTCAAAGACCAGAAGAAAAAAAAAAGAAAAACATTGGTACTTCAAGCGATGGAGCTTCCAACACTTACCTTGAAATTTATTGCCCGGAGTAATTGAATTGCTGGATTGAAAACTAACACCTGCGCAAGGCTTGAAAGAAGTTCAGCAGAGACGGAGAGAGGCTTGTGCTCAAATCATCACCACTGCAGGCCAACAAACCCCTGCGTGCCTTTCCCACCCAAGAACAGCCTCTCCCAGGAGCCCCTCCAGCCTGAAACCACTCGTCAGCTAGTGGGGAAAAACCACACAACTGCCTGTTTCGGGTTGAATAAAACGCTTGGTTCCAATTCCAATATTTATAACCTTAATAAAAAGATGGAGCACATTTCAAAACAGTATTATTTCCTGATGGAAAACATTCAAAGCATGTTTTTTTCATAAGACGCCAAAACTAGCATATTGACTCGTTTTTAGAATTTTAGCTTCAACCTTCCGTTTTTCTAAGCATTTGTTTTGTGATGTATTTACTGGAAACTTCTGCCAAGAAGTTGCTCTATTCACCAGGTATCAAAGAGTGCTTGTGGAGCCCCTCCGTATTGTAACGCCTAAGTCAGAACCCCCCAAAGTGGTTTACAGAGTTAATTCCCACCATAAGCAATGGTAACCAGGTATGGAGGTGTCTGGGCTTATTCCCATTTGTTTCCTTCCTGGCGAAGGACCCTGGAGCAGCCCGGGGGGAGGCTGAGATCCACCGTGACTCACCTTCCTCCTCTCCCACAGCAGCTGTTCTGCAGAGCTGCCGCACCTTCCCTTCCCTGCCACCCACCACAGCCTGCAACAGGCTGCTCTCAGTCTAAACCCACCTTCACGCATAGATAGGTTCAACATTTCCTTGCTCTTCCTCAAACCTCTGTCCTGCCATCCCTCCTGACAGCAGCGGGCCCAGCATCGCTCATCCCCCCCATGGCTGGACACAGCTACTGCAACAACCACAGCCTTTTTTTTTACTTAAATAACACAGGGAAGCCATCGTGCAAGAAAGCTGTAATTTCCAAGGGGAGAGGGAAATCTTTGCCATCTGGCTGTACAGCAGATCTGCTCGGCTGTCGACAATCTCACAATGTGATCTTCACAAGTACCTGTTCGTCACAGATTTGTCCTCTCTAAGGAACAGCACCTTCTCCCCAGAGATCCAGAAGATCCCACATCCCAGCTCCACTACTGCCTCTAACCCAGTGCAGTTCTTGCTGGAATAAACCCAACCCCCCCTTCCTCAAACGCAAAGTGCCATCTGACATATTTATTTCATTTTCTTTTCTTCTTCCCCATCTCCAGAAGACATTTCCACTCAACATTCTCTGCCTCAGCAACTCTAAGTAAAACATGTGAAACCGTGTCTTTATTCCTTTCTCCAAGAAGTAATTAGAAGCAAGAACAGGAGTCAAGAATGTAGACGTTATCCTTCCTAAAGGAAAGCAGATTTCTAATTAGTGAAGGAAGCACCTTCTGTGGGATTCTTTCTCCAAACAGCTGTTGCTGAGGGATCATCTGTCTTTCTTCTCTCCCCCTTTTGCAGTAAAAAGTTTGTTTATTTTAACATATATAACTGCTGCAGTACCCAATTAAGGCAGACATCGCAAGACTAGAATCAAGGGACACCATAGCAGAATAAAGACGACTCGATGAACGCTAAACCACTGCAGGAAGAAGGCAGCCAGTGCCCCAATCTCTGCGAGGCACTGCAGAAAGCCAAACGGCGGCTTCTGCCTCTCCCCGTGGCACAAAGTGGCTGCTGGTGGCCTGGCTCAGCCCTCCACCAGCCCGTTTCTATCACCAGCCCTCAACTTCACACACACACACGCCACCCTGTTGTTTGCTGAAGGTCCTTTATGCCACCCTTCAAATGAAAAAGATTCGCAGACACAGGAAGATGACACTTTTCCAGCCATCTTTTCTTTAGGGCTCAGTCTAAAAGCCACAGGCAGACGGTGAAGTGCATGACTGACTGTCCCTCCTCTGGCCCTCTGACAGAGGTCAGACAACTTCCATCCAACGCAGCAGACATTCCACTTCATTTCTGCTGATATCATTTCCTTTCCTCCCTTCTAGGACATGACAAAGTTGATTGTTTTGAACCCATGCAGAAATCAAAGCTGTGGCATTACTTTGCACACACACACAAGCTTGTCACATCAAAAAAAAAAAAAAAGACATTTTCAATTAAAGAATGTTTTTCACAAGATACTTCCTTCTCACCTTCTCATCAATTGTTTTTCTTCATTATCATTGTAACCTGGGAAAGTTTGATGAGTTCTTTTGAAGGGGGACTCTGTGGAAATGCAAAGCTGCAGTGGCAAGGGCACCTTTTGTACTTCATGCTGAAAGGGACTCTCAAGCAAAACTCAACCCAAATAAGCTTGCACAGGCAGGCTGCTGTGCTGAGCACATTACTGCACAATTACAGATGAAGATTACTTCAATGGACAACTCCTCCATATGACTATTTATGTCCAAGGATAATAATGACACAAAAACTAATGGGGCTAAGCAAGTTCTGAATTAATATCTGTGTGCATTCTGGAGGCGTTCCCATCCATTAGAGCACCAAGGATCTAGAAGAGCCTTCCCAAAAACTAACAAGGGGCGGAAAAAACAATAGTAGCTTTGAGATGGTGCTTGGCTAAGTTTTACTCAGGCAGGTACCGGTGGTTGTGGGGACTGTGTGTCTCGTAAGGTCCCCGTCCGGGCTTCCATCCAATATTCCTTCAACACATCACACGGAGAGAACAGAGCAACGCGTACATATGTGCCACACACACAGTGTTTTCAGCCAAGCCCTCTACTTCTTCAAGACGAAGGTGGCTGTGGCATACACAGACATATTGTGCACCTAAGATACCATATAAACAAACACACCTACAAAGGCATTTCATGCTGAACTGGTTTCTCTCCAATCTGTATGCCACAGCTTCCTAAAGAAGCCCTACAGAATTGGAACAAACAACTCAGCATCAAGTGTTGAAAGTTAAATGATTACTTAATAATTCAGTCAAACTCAAGCTGTTTCACTTCTATCTGGACAGACCACTCACTCCCCCACTCTTGGGGAGGCCCAGGTCCCTTCCCAGGCTGTAGTTCCTTGCATGGGAAGGAAGGTAAGGGAGCTTGCAAGTGTGAAACCAAGGAGACATGGACACATGCTATTGCCAGTGCAATGCCTGCCAAAATAAGCCCCTAATTTGCCAACCCAAAGCTAGAGATTCAGTCAGACACACAGCTAAGAGAGCTCTCCTATTTGACTGCTGGAAAAGGTTAGACAAACCGTATTCAGTGGCTGACCTCAGAACATCCATACGTGCCTAAAGGCATCCAAGCTCCATCATACATGTGTTTGTGTTTGCAGAGAAATGCTCGTGTGCCCACTTGGAGAAGGGGAGAAATGAAAAAAAAAAAAAAAGAAAAAAAAAGAAAATCTATCCGAGTAAATGCAGTCAGATAATTCCCAAGCAGTCAGTTACACATGAGCTAGTACAGACACACAAATAAAAAGATGAGATCCATATCAACGCTCTGGGACTGGCACATCCCGGGTACCACCTAGACAATGATAAAGCCAAACAAGGGGGAGGGCAGGGAAAGCCACAAAACAAGAGGATCTACACTCCATAGGCAGAGCAGACTAAGACGAGCTCATCGGAGATGCTCCTCCTCTGCACAGACACACCTGCACCACAGCTACCTCCTGCCTTAGCCTCAGAGAAACACTGACACTATGCAATCATGCAGCACCATTGGCAGAAAGGGTCAAGAGACAGATGCAGCTACAAATTTTCCAATAGCTGAAATGGTGTTTGATCAAAGGACTGTCTTAGAAATCACTGGTGCATTGCTGGGAGGGAGCAGAGGAGCAGACATTTCAAAAGTCATTTTTCGCTCGCATCACACATCTCCTGCAAGAAACCAGTGCTTGGCCTCCCTTCCTCCCTCCCTCCACGGGCTGCCTGGACTCCAGTCCTCATTATTCTGCATATTTCCATCAGGTTCCTAAGCACTTCACATTATACCATCTCAATCCAGTCCATCATAAACATCAGCTTGATTACAGAGACGGCTGCATATAATAAATATGTATAATGTATACGTAGGAAGCAAAAGACACCTCTATATTTTTGCTTTTGTAAAGACAAATAGCCTCAATTGTTTAATCAATAAAAATGCCTCTCCAATTCCTACTGTTATTACAAAGCAATTTTCAGACAGAGTGAGAAAGAAGTATTGCATCTATATTCCTGTCAAAGGAGACAGTGGCTGACGGGTCAGCGAATGAACTACCTGGACACATCTTCTCTGCTCCTCTTGAATTCCAGCACTGAGCAAGCTGGAGCACCACTGCATCCCAGTCTCTCCCTGCGACCACAGCTGCATCCCGTCTAAAGCATCCCATTAACTTAACGGGGGATTCTTCCAGGAATGTGCACTGCATCTAAGTCAAAAATATGGAATCTGTCAATTATTCCGCAAAAGGCAATTACAGTGAAGGGGGACACGCTGGCTTGGGAGGGTCCTTGAGGTCAGCAGAAGAGCAGCTGGTGGTCCCAGAGAGCTGGGAAATGGGGAGCTGAGGAGACAGCCAGCTCTGCAGCAGGTCCTGGGAGGAGGGAAGGAGGCTGGAACAGTTGCTGCTCCAGTGGGGAGCACCAGTCCTGCAGCAGAGACCACAGAGCTCCAGCTGCCAGGAAGCCTTTTGAGAAGCAGGCAGTGCTGGAGCAGTTGTTCATAATTGCCAGCGATGCTTTCCTGGCAGGAACAGCAGGGACCAGCGTGACGTGAGGTGTGTCACCATTATGCCTCACCACTTGCTCACTCCGACAGCTCCAGCTTAGGGCTGCAGGGAGCTCTCAACTCAAAGGACAAAGAAATAGCATTTCTCATAGCTTGCTCTTCTCCTCCCCCTTGGCACATCTTGTCTTTAGGCTTCTTGCTTCTGGGGACACATGTCACCTTCAGGAAGAACACAAAGTTCACCATCACTGAACAGACAAGATCTACTTTATCCCTCAAAACCTGAACTCGTAGCACAGGTTAAAAGTCAATCTTAGCTCTGAGGTAAGCAAGCACAACTCCCAGTGGTTCTTTGAGGAACACACCCTGGAGTGCAGTTGGGCAAAGGCTCAGCAAATCCAGAAACTCTATTGTACAGGAAGGCAGCAGGAGAAAAGGGCAAAGCTGGAGGCCAGACCAGAGGGCAAAGTGCTGTTCCCCTCAGGGGCAGAAGCAGAAACAAGAAAACATGCTTCCCCACAGATGCACACACATACACTTTGATCTCAGTGGGCAGGTGCCCACAGCGGGGGCACAACCCCCCTCACTCCAACCCGTAGCAAAAACACACAGCCCAAGTCCCAGCTTCACCTTGTAACCGTGAACAGCCTCCCCTTCAGGGTCCAGCTTCAGCTCTTGTATTTCTTTCATCATCTTTGTCTAACCTAGAACCTCCCCGTGGTGTCAGGGGAGAGCTCCTGGACAAGGGTTTCTCTCAGATCCTCAGGAAGATGCAATTTGCATTGACCAGGACTAGGACAGCTAGGACTACTGCAGCAGAAAGAGGAGAAAACCTAGGAGTCAGGAAGATGCCACATATTTCCACACCACCATCAACTCTCTTCCGTATCGCTTGCTTCTTTGCAACAAAGACATTTTTTTCCCCCTTTTCTTTTCCTTTTCATCTCCTGGAGACTGTAAATTAACTGTCAGTTCCATGGTATTTTGTACACTGTTCTTTCTGGCTCTTTTCCAGATCTCCAGGGTGCCATTCTTTTTTTCCCCTCTCCTCATTGCTGCTCTCTTTTCTTCACCTCTCCAGTTCACCTCGCTCTCCCCTGAGGTTTCTTTATCTCCACAGCTCCTGGCTGACGGACTCATGACCACCAATGCCCAGCAAGGCTGATCTCACCCATGCCCCTGTCGGGTTGGTGTCTCCTTCCCCTTGCTCTTTGCACTGCGGGAATGGAGCTCGGCTGCCCTTTCTTCTGCAGGTGGCAAACACCCAGAGGAAGGGAGGGGGAAAGAAGGAAATATATCAGCACAGCCCACAGTATCCCTAAGATCCCCTGTCAATCACAGCCTGAGCAAAACTGCCCTTCAGCCCTGCCCAAGTTGAGCTGTTGCTGGCTGGAGAAAAAAAAGAACTCATTTTACTTATCAGCGCATGAAGAGAGATTAGAGATGTTCTGGTGTCTGAAGAGAAAAATCAGTTAATGGAGAGAAAAAAGGTACTTGTGGAGAAGGAGAGGAGACATTTGCTTGTCAGGTACAAGTAGAAGCTAAGAGTAGAAAATGGATTAAGAAGTGAAGAAGGGACAGGAGAAGGGGGAAGTCAGACTACAAAGAGAAGATGCTGCAAACGCTTCTGCCCTGTACTTCAAACCAATTCTGACTAAAGAGAAGAAACCAATGCCACAAGCTTTTTCCTTCTGATGCAAGCAAACAGAGCTTGAAGCACTCTAACATCAAAACCAGAGAGGGCTGGGGGAAACTGTATTCCCTCTATCATTTGCAATGCCCATTGCCATGCCCTCGCACCAGCCATCCATCGCCGCCCACCCTCTCCTTGTGCATTCACACACGGGCACACGCTTTCTCCCTGGCTCCTGGGCTAAAGCTTAGGCTCAGGAGATTTTGCAGCTTGCCAAAAGAGAGAGTAGCAGATAGGTCTGCCCGAACCCACCCACCAGGCTCCTGAACAGTCTCCCCTCCACGCCGTCCTTCCCAAAACCTCCCCCAGATCTCTACCCTGTTCCTGCCCCCAACATTATCTCCCGCTCCTCAGCCCACAGGCTTACCTCCTCTTAGCTCCCACACCCCCAAAAGCCTCCTCCTCTCTCACAGGGGATGCTCACTGCCATGGGTACCGGAGGCTGTGGGGCTGGGGCTGCACATGCTGCCCCGTTTCCCAGCGGCTCAGGCCCTGCTCTGGCACAGCTCTCCCTCATTAAGCTCCTGGCCACAATGGAGATGCAGGCACTCACTCATGCCTGGCTAAAAGCTCAGCTGAAGCGCAGCCAGAGTGAAGAGGTCTTGCTGGCAGGTGAAATACAGCCCCTGGGATGAGCCGGAGCAGGAGAGCAAAGCCATGCCAGAGAGAGGGGCAGGGGGATGCTGGAGGGAGGAGGGGAAGAAGGACGGGCAGTTGTGAAAGCAGGGGATGCATTTCTGCCTGGTGTTAAGTAGATGAAGACAAATCCACCAAGGAGCGCCCTGGTAAATACCTGAATATTTGCCATATTGTTCATTCATATAATTTTCTATCTCACTCTGTTCAGCATCGCCCATCTCAACACCTACGGAGCAGGCAGAGAGCTCTGTGCACTGCCGGCTCGGACAGCCCGGAGGGAGCAGAGAGGGACACAAAAGCACTCATGCTGTCACTACAGGCCTCAGGACCACTGCAGCCAGAGCAGCTGCTTTACTCTGGACACACCAGCCTCTCATGAGCTCCCCTCCATCCCTACAACTTCCCACAAAGGAGCAACCACGGAGGAAAGGAGGCCACCTCAAAGTACTTCCAATCAATGCAGAAAACTCATATAAAAGGAGAGAGGAAAACAGAGAAGTTGGTCACAGGCCCTGGAAGAGAAGAAAGCAACGTAGTAGATTCAAACCACAGTATTTCTATGGGGGAGAAAAACAAAAAACAAACAACTAACCTCCTGCCTGTAAAAGGGAAGAGATGGATAACACTTAGCTTACAAAGCCTTGTCCCTCTGAAAAATTAATCCTGACAATACAAAGACATACACAAGAAAGGAACAACTCTCTGCAGAGCACCCATGAAAGAGGGAGCCAAGTTCGGTCAGGAAAAACGATTACTTAAACATAATAATGCCCCCCCCGTATACTTTGAGAAAACCTGTTTTGTGTTTTCTTCCACTGCAAGGCTGTAATATCCCCACAAATACTCAGTCAGCTGCAATAAAAGCTACATCACAATAAACCAGCCTAAAGGCCATTATATGAAACGCATTTTCAATAAAATATATATAAAAAAAAGAGAGAGAAAAAACAATAAAGCAAACTTTTTCAGAGCAAAACCTCAATGCTTCTTGCCTGCCAGTTTCATGGATACACTTGCAAATTGCCTCAGTTTTTAAAGGCTTCTCATTTTTTCCCTTCAGGAATGTTTTTTGCAGGTCATTACCAGCCCTTAGGGAAATGCACTTTCCCACAAGCCTGCATTCCCAGCGAGTCTGGATGGTGCCGAGAGAGGGCAGGACCTTATTTTCTTGACCAACGTTCTGGCACGGACGTAAACCATCGTCAAACGGCACAGCAATGAGAACGGGGCACATGATTTTTTTTGTTTGTTTTTTTTTTCCCCTCAGTGGTATAAAACCACCACAGTGGGATACCTTGAAAAGCAGCACCTTCTGGGGTAGAGGGCCAGCAGATCGTTAAGGTGAACATCCCACTTCCCACCAAGGTGCCCAGCCTCCCTCGGGACAGAGGAGCGGTCCCTCTGGTGTGGCTCTGACAGCAGCCAGCACCGAGTACTTGGGAAGAAAGCACAAAGGCAGAGGAGAGACAGTTTGTCCCAAGGTTAAGTTTCTGCTCAGCTCTCATTAAGCAGAAGTTAGGTCATATCCTAAAGCATAAGAATTTATAACTTTCTATTCATTTATGCTTTTACACTTACAACTCCGTAAAATGTCTGATAAGCCACATAAATATCTACTCTCAGCTTCAATTATACTGTGTGACAATGAATACCACGGGCTATTTTTCCACGATACTTAAGAATTAACCCACGTCAGCAACTCAAGTTTGACTTTAAATTACCTTGTCTTTCCTGATGGTTTTGCCCAAATGATCCCATCCAAACATTTTTGCCTGCTCATCATAGAGGAACCCTTGCACATCAAACACAGCAAAAGGATTATTTTTGTGTGCGTGAACTTGTCTAACAATGTGGGGTTTGGTCTCTGGATCCCATTAGCAAGCCTCCTCAGATGCTAACACAATTGCCTCCACCAACCCTCTTCTGCACCAGGTTTCCCTGCCCCAGACCTTCCCTAAACCCACAGCCACGGAGGAGAGGGAAAGCCTGATAAAGTGAAGCTGAGCAATGCTCCTCTCCGCCAACGACACCAAGCTGCGCCGAGCGGTCGACACACTGAAGGGAAGGGAGAGGTAGGGTCCTGCAAACCACACGAAGTTCAACAAGGCCAAGTACAAGGTCCTGCACACGGGTCGGAGCAATCCCAAGGACAAAGCCAGACTGGGTGGAGAACGGATTGGGAGCAGCCCTGCCGAGGAGGACTTAAGGGTATTGGTGGGTGAGAAGCTCAACACGAGCTGGCAATGTGTGCTGGCAGCCCAGAACCCCCCCCGCACCCTGGGCTGCACCCCCAGCAGCGTGGCCAGCAGGGCAAGGGGGGGGATTCTGCCCCTCTGCTCTGTGGAGGCCCCCCCAACAGTGCTGCCTCCAGCTCTGGGACCACCAACAGCAGAAGGACATGGAGCTGTTGGTGCGGGGCCAGAGGAGGCCCCGGAAATGCTGGGAGGGCTGGAGCCCCTCTGCTGGGAGGACAGGCTGAGAGAGTTGGGGGGGTTCAGCCTGGAGAAGAGAAGGCTCCAGGGAGACCTTAGAGCCCCCTTCCAGGTCCTGATGGGGCTCCAGGAGAGATGGAGAGGGACTCTGGATGAGGGAGGGGAGCCATAGGATGAGAGGAAACAGGTTTATACTGGATGAGGGTAGATTTAGATTAAAAATTCTTTGGTGTGAGGGTGGTGAGAGCCTGGCCCAGGTTGCCCAAAGAAGCTGTGGCTGCCACATCCCTGAAAGGGTTCAAGGCCAGGTTGGATGGGGCTTGGAGCAACTTGGGCTGGTGGGAGGTGTCCCTGCCCAGGGCAGGGGGGTTGGAACTAGATGATGTTTAAGGTTCCTTAACCCACTGTAGCTGTTGCTATTCCAAGCACAGCTGATCATAATATGGCTGCAGAGTGGCAGAGCTGCTCCTTCTCTCCGGCAACACTACTCCAATGCTCTCCATAGAAAGGCTAGAGACTTCAGGGTAAACATCTCATCTTCTACAATAGGGAAGGGCGGCGGAACGGGAAAGAGGAGATGGGGGCGGGGGGGGGGAAATACAGTTCCCTCATGTGTCCCTGCAGTGCTGCGTGTGTCAGGAGAACAACCCATTACGGCCTTTTATTATTCCTTCAGCTTAAAAGTTATTGTCACAAGTTCTTAAGACGTCAACAATGAAGAATCCCGTTGTTCTAATTAATTCGGCAATCTCAGTGAAATAATACAAGCTGCAATTGTAATTCCAAGCTCACCCCTCGACCACTGGAATCAACTAATTAAATAACAATCAGCACTACCGTTTGCATTTAGAAGATGGACTATTCCTTTTTATTGCTGCAATTAGGGAATGCACTCCATAATCGGAATGAAATACAAATTTACCCAGGAGCCCACTAAATTATGACCATCCATTCTTTGTTTTCTTTTCATCCTAGCAAAAAGACAGCAATTTCCCCCCTTCCCCTGCTTGCTCAGTTAGAAAAGGGCACTCTGGAGATGCACGGCAGGTTACCAGCTGCAGACAGCCCTGCTGTGCTGCCGCCATCTTCTCTTCCTCCCCGTTAGGATAACCTCGCTGGTTTTGGTCGAGGTCCCTCATAATCACCTCGGACTGCGTCCTTCATTGAATAAATCAGCACGGGGCTGCAGACACAAGGCAGTGACAGAGATCACTAGGACGGAGGCTGGAGAGACCGCAGCCCTGGATGCTCCTCCACAGAGGCCTCTCCATCCCTGGAGGTGTCACCACCCCTCTACACCCCGGTGTCCCCAGCAGCGAACTACAAATCCTGGAGGGTTTCTACCAGCGTGGTACCTCTGAGTGATGGCCAGGCCGCATTATTTCACGCAAGGGCTCAATGTTATACACAGAGTAAAAGCAGTATTTAGAAATACAGCTGGGGGGTACACTTATCCATTCTAAATGGGGATACATGGACGTAACTGTCACATTTTGAGTCTTTCATTCTTCTGCACTGCCCCTGTGCCTCGAGGTCAGTGGTTATAAGGTTCTGCACGTTTGCACAGACTGGTGCCAACACTTCCCTCCCATTTCTTCTAGCCCTGGTCCAGCTGAGTTGGGAAAAGTCTCTGTGGAGACAAGGTAGAGTCCTCCACAAGTGCCTGCAACCTCTCTAGTGAGGCACTGGATGCTGAACTGAAAGGGAACAGGTCCCTCTGAGTGAGGAGCATCCTGTTTGCTATTATACCTCTGGTTGAGGATTTCTGAGCACCTTTTCTTTTACCTTCGCAAGGCACTCAGAAATCCTCAACCAGAGGTTAATCACAAACAGGATGCTCCTCGCTAGATGAGGCTGCCCTTCAAGGCCTTGCTGTTCAGACCCTGCCTTCCCAGCCCTGTTTAAAAGGTAACAGCAGCCTGAAAAATGGGATGGTTGAGCAAGCATCCCTGGTGGCACATTAGTTACTCTGACCAAATGAGCCCAGATTTCTCTGTTAAGAGCACATCATTCTCCCTCTCCCTCTCCTCTTCTGAACTGCCAATCCTGCAAACTCTGATGGGAGCTGGAGATTCATGCTGGGTCTTTTCCTTTCTGGCCATTATGAGTCATAAAGATCAGGCAAGCCAAATGCAGCCTGTGAGGCCACTGGGCCCAGGAGAATCTGGCTCTGTTTTCAGGGATATAGAAGTGCAATTGCCTGGCCCTTCAGCTGAGACCTCATTAGCAGTTCTGGTGATGCCCGAGCCAGAGCAGATGATGACTTCTCCTCCAGCTGCTGTGCTGGCTCTGCAGGGCTAGCAGGGGCGAGGAGAATATACACTGAGAGGTCTGACTACAAGCAGACAAGGTGTCTTAAGGATGAAACCATACTAAAAGGACCTGGTGAGATGGTCACTGCCATGAAGAAAAGATGCATGTGTCTAAGAGAATCGTTAGGTACTGTGATTGAAATGGAAATGGCCATGACCCACTAAGGAAACCCACGCTAACCACCCTCCCCACATTCATAATCAAAGCTCCAAAGAGTGCTGTTAAACATGTCTTAGAAGGAGAAGTTTCTTCTCCTTCCCGAACAAGGTAGTTGGTACTGATGCCTTTGCAAGAGGAGCTGCACTCACTGCAATCACCAGACAAGTCCGCAGAGGAGGAACGTGCCATTCTCTCCATGGTACCAGTGTGGTGATAACACACACAGGACCGAACTGATGAAGGGACATCAACATGACTTCAGCACAAATCTGAAGTTAACCTTATGCTTTAGTACGGTCTTCGTGGGGATGTGAGGTGTTTTCCCCCAGTACAGAGGGAAGATGTCGCAGCGTCAGCTCTGGATCTGCTCTGCTGGGCTCACGGAAGGCGGTTCGGGATGGGATGGGAGACTTCACGGCAATCGCTCCAATAAAGGAAAGAGACACCCACTGCAGAACCACAGAGATAGCTGGCAAGGACACAGCAACAGCAGGAGGAGGTGTGAAAATTAAATTGGATAAAAGGCAGGTGTTCGGGGAGGAGTGGAGGCTGAGGGGAGGAGGAAGGCAGGAGAGGTAGAGTAAGCAACTAAATAGAACGGTACTGGTATTGTACTGCTGTCACTGGCACTTCAAAACATTTGCAAAATGCTCATATCTGCTTCAAGGAGAAGAAATAGAAGGAGCTTTAAACCATATAACCAGCCCACCAGCAAGAGTCAAAGAAAAACTCAGTCTCTGGCCCTGCTGCAGAGGCAGAGGTCAGGCAAGTCGCTCCACCAGCCAGGCAGAGGTGCCTTTGGGCAGGTTTGGGGAACCAGAGGACATGCAAGAGCACGACAGAGAAGCTGGAGCCCTTTCCGGGACAGAGGGAGGCGACAGCAGGAAAAAGGGCAGAAGGGAACAGGAATACTCCTTCAGAGCAACAGGGCAGAACCACATGCCTTAATTATTTAAATTATTTTTTTTCCCACTTTTTGTTGACTCCTAAACCTTTCCACAGCTTCATACAGGGAGGGAGAGGGGCAGCAAGGTGAGGAAAAACAGTAGCCAGGCTCTGCAAGAGAACCAGGTCTGCCCAGAGCTCCTCGTTGCTTCAAGGCGCAAGCTCAATAGCCCCGCTCTGCTACACCGAGATGCAGGCATGACCGAGGGGGTTTGATAGCATCCCCGTGACCCTGAAATCTTGCAAAGCCCCATCTTTACCAGGCAACGCGTGCTGTGTTCCATCGAACCAGCAGATTGTTCCCAGATTGCCTGCAGAGCCACGATGCCCCGGGTAGAGGGGAGCCATCGCGTCTTGCCAGCAGGGTCGGAAGGGGGAGCGCAGGTCTCAGCTGCCGCCCGACAGAGGCATAATCACTCCTCACGTGAGGAATATTTCAGATGAGGCAGCATCCGTGCTTCAGAAATAATGAACTGTGATTACACAGGATGGTGGCCAAAACACATTACAGCTAGAGCTGGGGAAAATTTCTCAAATAGTTTTTGTCAAGAGAATGGCCTTCTTCCAAAAATTGGTAATTTTTGCAATTCAGCCCCCTCACCAAGAAGTTTCCACTTTTTCCTACAAGCCCCTCAAGTAACACACTCAGTTTCTACCTCCTTTATTTGGGGTTACTGGAAAAATAAAATAAAAAAAGAGCAGAAGGCAAAAGAGGCCACAAGAAGGAGGAATGTGACTTTCGTTTTTCATCTCCAAAACTGCAACTTTTTTTTCCACATATGTATTTTTGCCATTTTGGAGCCTCCTCCAACTCTCACGGATTTACTCAAGCCCACGCAGAGCAGGAGGCAGGTGGGATAATTGGGGTTCCTCTGTGTCACACATGCTCTCTGGCTGGGTCAGCCCCAGGCTGGGGCAGAAGAGGTGCCCCTGCCCACTGGGTGATAGGGATACACCTTTCCAGCACGGTGAGACAGGAGAGCCCCTTCTGAGGAAGGTGCAAACACACTCATGGTCAGTAGCTATCCCTGACCTGTATTTGCACACAAATTGGCAAAGCAGATGGAAAGGGCTGACAAGCAGTGGAGACATGATCTGCACTTGCCTCCTCTACCCAGGGCAATTGTCCCCATGACCTAGAAGGCAAGTGCCTTAATTCAGGGACACAGCAGTACTTCTAGCCGCTAATATGAGCTAATACTCCAGTTGCTTATACTATTCATATATTTTTACATGTAAAATTTTACTGCTTTCCCTTCCACTTTAATGGCTTGAAGAAGTTTCCTGTAATAACTGCTCAGAACCTCTCTCCTTTGCCTGGATGCTGATGCCCAGCCTGGCCCTTCTTTGCTACTGGGCTACACACCTCCACATTTTCACCCAGAAGAGGACAGACTCAGGTTTATTCCAGATGCTGGAAATGCGTTTTCTGACTACTTGTGTTTTCCCTAGGATATTTCCATTCCTTTGCTACCTATTCGCTGCTGGCAAAATGTGCAGCAAAGGAGCAGAGCCTGGGGCAGACGTACACTTCCTTCAGCTCCAGGACCAGTTTTAACTCACGCTGGCATCGCCAGGACCATCACCAGGCAGTGTCACCAGCCCAGGCTGCCTCCAGCTCAACTGTGCCTGGCCTCTGCATGAACAGGGACAGTTTTTAGCTGTGGTTTGTGTCCCTGATGCACAGAAAGGCTCACAACCTACCCTTGCTCCCTGCCTGACAGCTCCGAGCTTCAGTAGATTTGAAAGAGCATCTATTAATTACCCAAACCGTAATGAACTAAAGCAGCTCGTAGCAGAGCTGTTACGTTCAAGTCAGGAGTCTTTTTATCTGACGAACTGGTGACCTGAACATTTTGGCGTAGAGCACAAAAATCCAAGGGATGCAAGGCCGGTATTGTGCTCCCAGCAACGCCTCTGCCTATGAAAGAGCCCTCAGATAAATGGGACTTCACCTGTTCACATCATCTTGCTTTGGATCTCAGTTTCTAGAAACTAAGAGATCACCCTCAAAATTCATAAATTGCTGATGAGAGTGCTGGCGTGTCCAGTCCTAAATGTGGTTTCTGACCAAAACCAGAAGATTTGGAACAAGTTGCAGGGAAAACCAGATTAACCTGTCCTGAGGGAGAATCATAGAATTGTCTGGGTTGGAAGAGACCTCTAAGTCCAATCATCAACCCAACTCTGATGAAAAAACAAAAGAAAACCATACAAAAGAACCCCTCACATCACTAACCCATAGTCACTAAGCACTATGTCAACCCATCTTTTAAATGCTTCCAGGGATGGTGCCTCAACCACGGCCCTGGGGAGGCCATTCCAATGTGTAATAACCCTTTTGGTGTGAAAATTTTTCCTAATATCCAATCTGAATTACGTCTAGCCATTGCCATGTCCTGCATCAGAGAGATTTCTACCCTTTCAAAAAAACCCCACATACACAAAAATAAAACAAAAAAATCAACTGATTACATAATTCTTGCTCTTCTCCATTTGGATTCTCCCATTATCCCTGTGAGTGCCCAATGTGAATGACTTTCAGCTCAAGGATATCTTGTGGCAACCAGGTCTGCGGGTAGATGCTGAGATACGTGGGAAAAGATGAATTCATTGCTCTCATGGAGACTTGGGAACAGAGCAGGGGACACACTCCGGCAGAGACATCCTCCCCCTGCCCATGAGACCCCCGGCCAAAATCCTCTGAGGGGACCAGAGGGGGATGCTGGCACTACTCACCTGCCCTGCTTCTGCAGAGGAAGTGTAATCCCTGTCCCATCAGCCCAACACACAGCCTCATCACAAACAGCACTTTCAGCTAACGAAAGTAGAAAGGCAGAGAAACTCTCAATTCATCTCCAAAATTAGCAAAGACGACACAATTTAGATCAGAATAAGGTTCTTCAGTCCCACAGCAGGACAGGGGAAAAAAACAAAACAAAAATCAAACCTTCAACAGCAATTCAAACTGTTGCATCCAAACCCAGGAAATCATGATGCTTCTCTTTTTCCTCTTTTTTCTTTTCCCCAGGGGAGAAAGACGGGACTTTTATTTTCTTCCTATTAAAAAAAATGAAAACCAAACCTTTTCCAATGCAACGTCTTTAAAAAATAAATAAATAAACAAAATATCATCCTCAGGGGAGGGAAAGCAGAATAACTGTACAAGGAGAAGAAGAAGGAAACCAGAAGCACAAACCATAGGAAAGGTTTCTCTGATCATCGATGTATTGAAAGCTCTAATCGCAATCCCATAAAACAGCTAACTTGATTAGCCAAGCACGATTTAGGCAAGGTTCCTCCAACCACTGTCCATTGTTTCCCTGACAGGGTTTGATCTGTCAAATGCTTTACGCTCCCTTTGCCATGAGAGGGTGTCTCGGCCAGGCAGGGTGGGCTCGAATTCAGGAGATGCCTCTTGCCTTCCACTTGCCCTCTCTCCCTGATAAAGTTTGCCACGCTAATAACAACGCCAGTTTTTCCTCACTTTCCCCATCTGCCCCCACTTACAGAGTCAGTACAACTTGTCCCAATTCCTGCCTGCTAATTACAGCAAAGGAAGAGCCTGTTGATGATGAGGGAGGTGTTCTCCTTGGGTTGCAGCATCAAAATCTGCAGGGCAACTTTGCACTTACTGGGACATTACCATAACTCCATGCCACAAACCACACCATTCCAGCCCTCAGGAGGGTTTATTTATGCTTTTATGCTGCTAAAAACAAACCAAAAAAAAAAAGGAAACAGCCCCCCAGAACAAACCATTCCCTCTGGACCCGGTCACCAGCGGAGCCCAGTGCCACAGACCGAGCTACAACAGCTGGGAATAAGTTGTTGGAGCTGCCAACAAGCCTGAAAACCTGTCTGCTGGCTGTATTGACGGGGACATATGTTTGCAACAAGTTTCTTTCCCCATGTCTACAATATTTCATCCAAGGGATGGATGTTCTTGTGATATACACCGAGCCGTCAAGGGAAAATGGGCTCCCCGCCTAACTTCTAACACGTCTCCTGGGATGCCGACGCTGGAGGACAGCATCCTCCAAGTCTCACTGGGGGGACCGACGTGAACACAGAGACAATAACCCGTTACAAATCAACACCAGCACTTCGCCCTCGTGTAGGGCAGACGAATTGCACGATGCAGCACGGTCCAAGCTCTGCCTGAGGTGCCTGCCCTCAGCCGTGCCCTCCGCTTTGTATTTCACCTGCCTTCGGCATCGTGTGGACCAGCCATCAAGGAAGCGACCGGCAGTTCTTCAACACAAAGAATCACCCCGCCCATAATTAAACCTGTGGAGCTCAGTGCCCCAAGACACCAGAAAAGGGCAAGAATTGAAAAGACTGAGACGCTGGGCAGGAAAGAGCCAGACATTTGAAAGGACTGTGTGGGAGAAACACACGCTCTCTAACCAAACTCTTCAGGCGGGAGCAAAATAAGCATTTTGATCACCAGTTACAGACATCTTGAAATAGATCTGACAGCACTAGAGTATAGGTAACAACCTGAAAAACACATGGTTGGGCTTGGTGCTGCAGCAACTGTGTTTTTTCAGTCCTCTCACACGTTTGGTGAGAAACTACAGCTTGACACGCACAAAGAGGGGATGTTCTGCATAGACAAAAGAAAATATACGCACAGGCAAGGAGGTATATTAAAACCCTGGCCTTTTTGCTCTCCCCTCCATCTTTCAGCTATCCTCACAGCCATCACCAGACACCTGCATCATATGCAGCTAACAAGATTATTAATTTTTTAAAGTCTCGTTCATTCTAGCTGCTTCCCTGAAAGCCAGCCTCAACTTGGAGCCCTTCTGCTGACACAAGGTCTTTAAAAAAAAAAAAAAAAAAGTGCCTTATTGTTGCTGTCGACATTTACAAATTCTGCTGTATCCATCTGTCCAGTTAATTACTTTGTGCAGTAGCCTGTTGGCTTCTTGGAAAAAAAAAAAAAACAAAACATGAAAAAAAACCCGAACAAGGACCCAATTATCATTCTGGGCAGCTCCCTGGATCCTTGAGAAGCAGCACATCCCCCATGCCACAACTGCCTTTGGTACCACCCTAAGCTGACAAGCAGGCAGAGAGAGAGAGCAGCACTTTGCGGGACTTTATTCCGGTGGGATGAGGGCAGAATTTCCACCTCCCTCCTGCGCCGAGCTCTCTGCCTCAGTGCTGCCAGTGGCTCTCCCTGCTCTTACCTCTGCCCAGCGTCTCCCCGCTCTGCCCATCCCCTGGGCTCTCTTGCACTCTCACACCCGCTGCTCCCCAGCCTTCATCTCTTTTCTATACCACCTGGGGCTCGGCCACCTCCAAATACCAAGGACATGGCACAAACGAGCGACTCGGTGGCCCTGCTGGGTCCCCTCTCTGTGGGGGAGCACTCCCCACCTAAGAAGCGCAGGAATGGATGTCAGTGTCATTCAGCAGAAGGAAGGCAGGAGAGCTTCGCTCTGGCTCGCCTTCAATGGAGAGCATTTCCCCCCCCCGCCCCCCCCAGAACAAGGGGCTGAATTCAGCTGCTTGGTGCTGCCTGATGGCAGTTTGTTGCCGGAGTAACGGAGGCGCTGGAGCTGCCAGGGCCATGGTTGAGGGGAGGGAAGGGGCTGCCGCCTGGCACCCCGCTTGCCACCACCCTGCGGAGGGCTGGGGAGGCGGGTATGGGGTCCCCCAGCCCCTACGTGGGGTGAACTCAGGCCCCGAGATTCCCGCTGAGTGGGAAAAGGGAGAGGCTCCTGGAGATGCAGAATCAGCTCCTGGCATCTGCTGGGGATGTCCTCAAGTGACTCAGGACTGGCCGCTCCATCCCCCCTGGGAAATGGGGATACCACGCTGCCACTTCCCCACCCTGTTCCAAGCCCACCCTCTGGACCCAGCCACAGCTTCACGTCTCAGACCAGAGTCTCTGACCTGGCCAAGTCACCTCCCTGCAGTCCCAGAGAGTATAACCCAGGTATTCCAAAGGCTTTTCCCCCATCTGAGGGCCTGGATGCACAACTGAACATGACTGCAGTAAGGATGGTTGACAGGTTAACGCGTCAGCTATCTCTCCGACAAAGTACTTCAGCCTGAAATAAAACGCAACGATGTCTTCTGCTTTATATAGCAAAAACCTGGCCTTAGGGATCCAACAGACCAGCAAAGGCGGAACAGAAGTGGTTTTCTTAAGAGAGGCAGGACATAATTTGTGCTTTGTACATTGAGAGTGCTAACACAGCCCGCTAAGACAGAGGATGCAGTCTCTCCAGATCAAATAAAACACCCTGTGATTTTCCTTTTAAAGGGAGGACAAGTCAGAAGTTACCCCATCGCACATCTGAACCTCCAGCTCCACAGTAAACTCCAGCGCTCAGCAGACCACCAGTGCATTTCTCTCCTTTCCCTCTCCCCATGCTTATACATTCGTAAATTGGTTTGTGTTTCTTTTTTTCATCTGTAATCTACTATTCAACTCGCTCCACAATTTATCTTTGTAGAGATTTTATAGATGAAAACAGACAGGGAAAGCACGCAAATATATGCCCTCCAGTCTTCTCAGCACTCTCATATCACGGGAAAAACACTCCTAAGTCAGTCAAATACCCACAGACACGAGCAGGCTCAGCATTGCAAGGGAAAAGCTTGCTGTTACCCTGAATGTGCAAACGAGGACGACAGCCATGCCACACCAGGGCTCTCAGACTTCTCTGAATATGAACGAGCTCTGTCTCTCTGCTGATTCCCTCTCACAGCCTCTCTGAAGTCGGGAGACCCAGCCAACCCTGCCATGCACACCGACTTGCTCCCCTGCTGCCTGTTTTGCAATTTTAATCTCTCACCCTTCTAAACAGTGAAAGATTTATCATGCTCTTGACAGAAATACTTAATTTTCCAAATCTATGGGTTTTTTTCCCCCTTCCAGGGGCCCTGAAAGTGTTGAGATATAACATTTTCATAGAACATCCATCCCAATTTACATAAAACCTGCTTGAAAGAAAGGACTGCACACCATGGGGAGCAGAACCACTCCCAGCATATACAAGAAGGGGTGCAGAGGTCTCAATACAGAGAAAAAAAATAGGTTTATCACTGTAAAGTTTGGCCCAGCTTTTGTTCTCACGAATCATGGGACACAAGTCGAGATCTTTTCCACTTTATCATTGCTATCTCAATCATCCCTCAACTGTAAAAGAACATCACTCATCTCAAGCCCCTAACATGGATGTCTCTACTTGGTGCTTAGTTTGGCCCGCATCCAGGAGGTTAATATGACTTGCCCGAGGTTACGTGGAAGGTCTCTGGCAGAGCTATGAATTAAACACAAGTTTGCAGCAGCCCAGGGCTACTGCTCATGTATTATTGTCAATACCTGGCGCCTCAGTGCTCAGAAAGGTAAAAATACGCTAGTAAGAAAGAGCATGGGAACCCCAGATTTCCTGTCCCCAGGGGTTTGCATGCCCCAGAACTGGACTGTGTCCAGCAGAGGTTAAGTGGAGCGCTCTCGGTACAGCCCTGGCACTGATGAAGGAAGCGTTGGAAACAGGGAGTAAATGAAGAGCTCTGTTAGTCCCCCCGTCTATCCAACAAGCTCAATCCTTCCAAACCATTTGTCTAATCTGTTCCTTAAAATCTCCAGTGACAGATACTCTGCAAACTCCCCTAGCAATCTATTTTAGTGCTTCACTATTTTTACTGTTCAACAACGTTTTCCCGATGTCCAGCCTCAATTTTTCTTGCTGCAATTTATGCCGTCGAGAAGAGTTCATTCCCTTTCTCTGAGAGTGTTTCTCTTTGATTCCTGTGGGCATGTGCTCAGTGCCGAGATGGCCGCAGGTTTCCATGCTTTAATAAATCAAACATTACAGAACAGAATTGATGGGCTATCTTGTTTGAACTGCCCTCTGCAAGCCCAGCTCAGAAATTTGCCACCGTCGTATCACCATCCAAGCCTGCGCACGTGGCAGAGCCAAAGCAACAGCACAAAGAGGAGGAGTTCTGTGTATTAAGAGCCTCAAACTGGCAACCAAAATGGAAGTGGTTAGAAACAGCCACTCTCTCAAGGGCTCTGGCCTGATTTTCCCTTACGTGCCGGCCACCGAGAAGGCAGAGCTCAGTACTCAGATTCGGGCACCCAAAGAGCCACTTTCTGCTTCAGACCAGCTCATTACTCTCAGAGACGCACGACTCGTAAGGGTCATTTTTCTGCTTTAACCGCGGACATTGGGAGTTCAGCCTCAAGCTCCCAACTTTGAAACACTGGCTTGTGGCCTTGGGAAACCAGGAGGAGAGGAAAGCAGCCCCGTGCCAGATAGCTGGGACCTAGCAACCGCCATCAGGGCCACAGCACACACAGGCTAGTTTTTAAACAAAGTAATAGAAGGGGCGGGTGCAATAAAAAAAAAATTGGAGAAGCGAACGAAAGAGAAGCAAAGCTCCCTAAGAAACCACAACACAAATAAGACAGGCACTTGACGCTGAAGAAGAATTGATGAAAAGTCTCTTTGCACCCAGCTCCTCCTTATGTGTGGAGATTTTCCTTGTTCTGTAACTCCAAGCAACTGCAGGGTGCCGTGGTTTGTCTGTCTCGGGGCCCAGCACGCCATCCCACACCCAGCACTGCAAGGAGCACGGGACTCAGGACCTAACCATCTTCATAGACAGATGGGAGAAGAAAACAAGGCAGCAAACTGCCCTCCTCATTTCACATGGCTTGCTCTCACGTACACACACTAAGCATCTCGCCAATAGCTGTTTGACTGCAAAGAGCTAGAATCCAGATAGATGCCTCCATTACAATACTCTCTCCCTCTTTTTCATTCTTCCAGACTGCTCTATAACGCTGCTACACCCTTTGTGTCACTTCTTCACCTCCCTTTAGTTCACGCAACCTTCGTTTCCCTTCTTACAGGCACTTTGCCCAAGAAGGATGGGACAGCAAGCCCCAACTAATCACCCAAGACATTAACAACTGCATATGCAATTATTTGCAAGCCCTGTTTCCCTGATGAATTCCATCCAATGCTCTGCAGGCTGTATCCATTTGTTCCCTGCCTTTTGCTCCCAGATCCCATAAAGAACTTTTCCCTGTCATCATTAGGACTGTTGCCTTTTCATGTTCACTGAGTAACTGCTCCCGGTGGCTCCACGTTACTCTCTGCTTTTTAAAATAAAATTCCATATCACTTCATTCCGGCTGCAAAAGAACAATACCCCAAATACAAAACAATTGTAAGCTCCCATGGAGAGGAGTGGGTACATGAACGTGAAGACACACACACACACACAAGCACACCTCGTTGGGTTAGAGCAGGCTGGTAAGGCAGACACACCAATCAAGCCACACTTACATGCTCCCTGTTGTTCAAATTAAGTAGATACATCTAGACCTAGGAAAAAAAAATAAACCACGAAAAAAAAAGCGCCAACACATACACAGCATCCACCGTTTCCCCAGTAATTAGAAGTTTTAGATGCTCTAACAAGACTAACACTAGTTCCACCCACAGGGCAAAGTTCAGGAAGAGAATTGGGGAAAAAAAGTGAACAAAAAATGTGCAATGAATTAAAACTCACAAGCTAGTCATCTCAGTGGGAACATCCAAGTACACAAGTCAACAACTTCCTTTAATTAAAAAAGAGTCATCTCAATCTGTTTTCCACTGCCTTTTTTTTCTTATAAGGATAGAAAGTATATTTGAAATTTTTAATAGAAATTAAGTAACGCCTGCTTGTCCAAAGCAACCTGTTTCCACACCCCAAATTATTCACAATGAAGAAGGGTGACACAGGCTCATAAGGACCCAAATTGTCACACAGAAAACATCTTTTATGAATATATATAACCATTTTTCTTTGAAGATGGGGTGAAAGACCTCTCAAACTGTATCCACTTGCAGCACTTGCTGTTCCTAACACTGTCAATATCCCAAAATGCCACAACACCAAAGCATACCACAAGTGTTAGTGAGCACAGCTTGTCTGTCATTATAAAACTGAACTTCATAGATCATGGGTTTTTTTTAAACTGGATTCAGTTTTTTCCAACCATTTAATCTCTTCCTTGGGATCCCATGCAACTGGAATCGCTTGCTGGTACTCAGAACTCTCTGGGTTTAGGTGTTCTGCAGGTTCAGCCCAGCTGCTGCCCAGAAAAACTCATGGATTCATGTCCCAGTTCAAAAGAGCTTGAAAAGATCTTCCCAAAGAGGTACCCAAAGCATAGCACCCACCCGTGCACTTTTCTGAATTGGGACTTTTGGGACTGCTTTGCACAAACAGGAGAGAACGAGCAAGTAAGTGGGGCTGCGTTTCCTTGCTGAGGACCAGCAGGGTTCAGAGATTCCTCAGCCCAACCATGCTTGACCTCTACCTCCAACCAAGCCGATGCTACAACAAAATCCAAGCGGTGAAGGGGATCTTCCCACTCTCCACCACAGGTAAAGTCTTTCTGTAGAGAGACTCCAGCTTTGCTCAGCCCTGTGCTGCCGCAGCCCATCTCACTCAGGGTTAGGTCATTTAATTTGGCTGCTCACAAAGCAGCTAGCAAGACAGACAGAAGGCAATCACAGTCGGCCAAGAAGGTCACTGGGATCCAGCAAGCTTCTCCTGGGATGTCACTTCTCTACCTAGGTTTTCGAAAGGACACCCAGGAACCAGCTTTGTACACAACCAAGCCCTACCTGCAGATATTCCTGCTTTTCCTCCACCCTCAAGCCTCTTTGCCCCAAAAAAGGACCTTTAGCTCCCCGTTTATCAGCGTACCTCAGCCTCAAAAAGCAGTAGAGCTCCTCTTCTCTGGGATGCTTGTGACAAACACAGCCCTGTTCATTTAAGAAAAAAATAAATAAATTAAAAAAACAGAATACAGAATGGATGCAGAGGGGGCCACCCAGGGTGAACACGCTACACATGCGAAGTGGTAATCACAGCCCTCCCAGGCACCGTTTATCACCGGCTCTCGCGGGGGCCCTCCTACACTCACCTGCATGACAGGAGGCTCTTGGAGATTAGATACGAGCCTGCTGTCTTCCCTGGCCCTGTGCAAGCTCCTCTGCTTTGTCTCACCATGCCTTCTCTGTGCTTTTACGTTTGCATCATTAAGCGGCCTTTAAAAGTCCATTACGCAGTTCTTATTAGACAATTTATATGTGACAGAGAGAGAAGGAGGTACAGGAGGAGGGGAAAAAAAATTAAAAAAAATCTGAAATAAAATTAGCCAAAGACTGGCAGAAAAAACGTGCACAAAGATTTAATTGCAGAGCGGTGGCTTCATGTTTACAGCAGGCGGCTGGGAGGTGGCATTGCAGGTCTCTGGGATGAGCAGGGGCGATTTTGATGGGTCAGGAGATGTGTGTTCAACTCCTAGCTCTGCCCCAGGGTTCTTTCATTTTGTCCCAGGCCACTCACTCCATCCTTCTGCAATGCCTTTGCAAAGAGAAGAGATAAGGACAATCCCCTCATCTCAGGGCAGAACGTTTTTTACTTTACTAGGGGATGTACTACTCTGACTAAAGACCAGCCCACAGCATGCCACATCCAAACTGGACACCACACCATCCCCTCCTGGGCTAAATTTTAGTGGTGGGAAAGGAAAGGAAAAGAAAAGGTGCCCCTTAACCCAGTGTGAGTCCCCGCTCCATTGACAGGGCTGCAGCAAAACTCTTTGTTAGTCACGGCTGGCAAACCTGAAAGGAATACAAGGAACCAATGAGTAATGCAACACTATAAAAACCTAACCACCTCAATAACGGGGAAATCAAAAGCCAGCACAAAACCTCCACGTAAACAAAGCTACAGAAACCGGAGCGCTTGAGCCAAGGTACATAGCTCAAAAATTCCATCTGGATAACTGCATTTTGAGCACTTCATCTGAAGTGTTGCCACACACACCAGCTTGGAAATGGTGGGGTTCTGGTCCCGCCATATGCACAAGTGCACAGACACCACCATCGCCTCCACCGTCTTGGGAAGCCCTGCTAAGCACGGCCATTCCGAGAAGAAGCAGGTGAGGGCTGGTGGCTCTATCTAGCGTATGTGACAGCTTTAAAAGCCGCATTTATGCAAGCAAATGGAGCATATCAGCTGCACTGTATTAACACCAGTGTCTGCAAATGGGCCTCCGATATTTCTGTTGCTGTGGCTGGGAATTTGCTCAACATACACTCAAGAAGGAGAAAACTGCTTTGAGTCGTACTTTCAGAACAGCATTTCCGCCTCCGGTAGCATCGACCCATCTTTATCTGCCATGTTCCAGGAGCAGAGTCTTCTCCATGCTCTGCATGCAGAGAGAATCAAGGAGAGGCTTTTCAGCCCGGTGCCCCCCACCAAACAACCAGCAAATCTACCAGCGCGGAGAGAACAACTCAAACCCGTGTCACTCGCAGCAGGATGAACCCTGCCGACCACCGCTAGCAACACACTAACTCCATCAATTACCTCAGCTAAGGGCTACACTGAGCTTTAAGCCAAAGCTGATTTGATCATTCAGCTCATGGTTTCTGATACACGGCTAAAAGCCCCGCATCCCCAGCTCAAGAACTGAACCTCCACCTTCATTTTAACAGGCCAAGGGAAAACGAGTTTCTGGTTCTTGCAGCCCTGAAGAAAAGTTTAAAGCCGCACAGTGAGAGAGGCAAAAACTGAACAGGCAAATTTAATAATTAAAAAAAAAATAAAGACAGACATCACTGATTTCTCTTTGGAGCTTTAAGCCCCTGCCACAGGTGTACACCCAGCCCAGCCAAGCTCGCCGTGCACACACACTGCTGTTTCTGCCTTCCCCGTGCCACCCCCCTCAGCCCACCCAAGCTCCATGCACCACGGCCCTGCCACAGCAGGATAAACCAAAAAAAAAAAAAAAAAAGTATTTGAGGACAAATTTGCCTCCCCGTGACAGCTTTTCCATAGAAACTTAACACCCTCTAACCTACATATTATAACACCACATGTTTCTTAAGTCTTTTTCCCTGTACCTGAATGCCACCTGTAGATATCTCTTAACTTGTGCTGTCCTCCCAACTTGGTAACAGCTGGAATAAACCCTTCAGGATTTTCCTTTTGACACAATGACATTTCCAGAGACCTAAGAGCTATAGCGTGAACTCTTATACAATATGATAATTGACTCAGTCTCCAAAGGATAAACACGTCAAGAAACAAAATCAATTTTTTTTTCTTACCCATGCAATGAAGAAGTGATTGAAAATGTCGTGTTCTGGCTGTATGAGCAATATTCTTATAACCCATCATCTAAAATAAATTGTTCTATCATTTGTACCAGTTAGAAGATATTCCAAAGCCAGACAAGCCAAAAGCAGAAGTTCAAACATACTCGGAATGGCAGAAAGAATATTAATTTCTCTCCCCCCTATATAACCAACCCGATCCAACCCAACCCATTCTATGACTCTATATATGCTCAATCATACTCTCTCACCTAGGGTTAATTAATCTTTCAAAAGTGCTCAAGTCCACCAAACACGCACCAGAAAGATCTTAAAGACCAGCCCATGCCTTCAGGAAAGCCCACTGCAAACCTTAAAGATTTCCTGCAAAAATCTGGCAGAGAAGAAATAACTAAATATGTAAAATGATACCAAGTTATGTCACGAGTCTCATCCTCTGAGGAAAAAAATTGCCATTACGTTGGACATGCTGGATGGCACAGTGGATACGGGTGAGGAGCATCGTTCAGTGCAGGGGGTTACTGGAACGTGTTGCCAGTTTGTGCTACGGAAGCTCTCAGAGGACTCAAGGACTCGTGGATGCGGGGGCTACAACAAACCCTTTCTCTCCTACCTGCTACCAAGGCGTTGGCCAAGCTGCTGCCCCAGCCTTCGCCTGCGCCCTGCAGCATCGTACCCCCGTGGGAATCCATCCTCACCTGAACGCTCACAGCCTCCCCAGGGAGCCCGAAGAGCTCCCCTCGAGTGCTGGAATAGGCTCTCAGCAGTCTCCAGGGAAAAGCATTCCACGAGCACACACAGCCCCATTGTTACACAGCGTTGTTACCCCGAACCACTCGCCCGCCCTCACCTGAGTGGGGAGCCGTTTGCTTGACAGGCACCACAAGACAGCCAGGTTTGGGGGGTTTTCTCCCCGCCCCTGTTCCCATAAAACACTATTCACTTCCATCATCGAACCTTCAGCAACAAAGAAACTCTAACGAATGAAGCGATTTCTGGGGAAACTCAGACCCTAAATCTGTGCAGACAACAGCTCTCAGACTGAGCTTAAACACATCCCCTGCTTAAATTCCTGTCTCAGGCCACTTAAAAACCCTGAAGTATTAGGTGCATTAAAGGTACTTGGGAGAGAACAAGGATGGCATGCAGGCTGAGATCACTCCAAAGAGGAGGAGATGCTGCTAATTTTACCGCTGGTAAAATGGAATCACTGGGGGAGAAAAAAAACGAATAGTCAAGACAGTTAAGTGGTGGAAGAGCAGCTACACTATTCAATCAGTGGTAGGCCATCCGCCTCAAAGAATAACAGATTACATCAAGGTAGTGACAGACAATCAATGAACACTCAATTAACAGTTACAATATTATTAACTTAAGCAAAATGCATTTTTCCAAATGGTACTGATAGAACCCTAATTTAATTTTCTTCAATGCACCAACATCAAACATTGAAAGAAAAAAAAAAAAATTCAGATGCCGCTATCCGAAAGGAAATACCTTTCGATTGAGATGAGACAAAGGGGCGGAAGGGGACAAGTCAAGGCTGCTGGATGACCAGCTGGCAACTCCTTCCATCTGGAAGGGAGAGGCAGCAGAGCCCAACAAGAGGGCATGGGCTCAACAGCCTGGAGACACCCCCCTGCCACAATCACTCGTGAAACACGCTTTGTTCCAAGGTGCAGTATGTCACTGCATATTATTGCCATTGCTCCTTCTCCACTCGTGCCTTGCTTTGCAGCTTTACAGTTGGTGAGGAGCTAGGTATTAGGTGAAAGTAACCTTCCTGAGCGTACCATGCGCCCTAATTAACACGCCAGCCACTGACGGAATGGTAATGATGCCTCTTAATCCCTCTCCCTGAGTTTGCTGAACATGTCTCAGGTGGTGGCACGAGGGATTTGTGGTTGCAGCATCCCTTGTTTCTGTGCAGCCACACATCAGAGGCTTTGAAGGTTGGTGTGTTCCATGGAAGAGCAAGAGGAAAGTGGGTCTGATGACAGCAGAACCCTTTCAGCCACCCTGAGTACGTCCAAACACCACCTTTCCCAGATAGAAAGAAACCAGTGGAAAGGCAGGGGAAGGGGGGGGGGGAAGCTTGCTGGAGAAGTCAGTCAGGGACGGAAGACAGGCCACCCAGGGGTGAAAAAAACCTGTTTTGAAATGTAGTGCACAGGAACCTCTAGTATTCTACATCATTGGCCAAAGAACAGAACTTCCCCACCTCATACAGGAAATACATGGCTCCATTCATCCCAAGTGCCCGGCAGTGGTAACAGCAGATTTCTAGCCACCTTCTGCCCTCCATAAGGAGCAATTCTGGCCAAGACATTTCAAGTCTCAGCTACAAAGTCACGGTAGGAGGAGGCCACTTTTTGGACAAAGTTCGTGCTGCTGGTTCCTTTCCTAACAGCAGTGGGAAGAGTGGATTCTTTAATTGTTGTTCAAGCAAAGGACTAGTCCTCAAAGCCAGAAACTCAGCCAAGGTGACAGTTCAGCACATACTAGGCCCCCCAGCACTGTGCTATTACAGCCTAAACTTCTGGCCAAGACCTTGAGATGGGCTCAGCCGACATCAACCCAATCCCTTCTAAACTGCAACCCAAAGCCCTGCTGGATTTTGCTTCCCCTGCCAAAAAAAGAGGGGAAAAAAAATAAGAAAAAAATATCATGACGTAACTGAACAATTTGAAGGACGATAATGACCATTTTGAAAATTCTGTTTTAGTTGTTACTGACTCATGCTGAGTTTCCCCGCACCGAGCCTCCACAGACTGCAATTGACCTAAAGGAACTCCACAAGATGTATCATTTCAATTTAAAAACAGCAAATGTACCAAGAGTCTTGGGTAATTGCTCCTGTGCTTAAATATAAAGCTGTACAAAAATAAAACACACCTTTTTCTCATCTGAATTTATCTAGCTTGAGGATCCAGCCACAGAACCATGTCCTTCCTCCATACCTTTGGCTAGCAAAAGTCTCTTCCCCTAGTTAAGTACTTGCAGACAATGATCAAATCACCCTTCACCTTCTCTCTGTTGCAAGAAACAGATTGAGCTTCCTTCCCTCTCTCTCCAGCATGCTTTCCAGACCTCACATCATCCTTGTAGCTCCTCTCTTATCTCTCACCAGTTTGCCAACATCATTTTTAAGGTATAGATACCATGACTGCATGTAATGCTCTTCTTACTTGTATTCATTATTTCTTTGCTTAGACAGCCAAAGATAGCATTAACACTCCTGAGAATTCACAACACGGCACAAGACCAGGCAGTTATTGATAAGATAATAAAATTAAGCTCCAACTTCTCACCTTGACGTGGCGACTCCCAGGGGTTTCTCTCTGGAAGTGTGGGTTTTACTCCCCGCTCTCGTTAATGTGGATTAGTAAGTTATCACACACCAACCACACTGCAGGAGCTGTCTGCAAGTTCACCCTTTTTTCCACGAGAAACGCAGGCTAACTTGGCTTAAACTTCACGCCCTTTCTCAAACCCTCTCATTTGTCACCATACGGGAAAAGGGGTTACCTTGGCTCAGAAGACACGAGTAGCTGGTTATGCTGCAGACACACACACACCCCAAAAACCAGAAAATGGTCCACCATCCGTTGCTGGGAGGATGCTGGTCAGGCATTGCTCCTGGGAGCCAAAGCAGCTCCATCAGTCAAAGCCCAGCAGTGCCAGGATATCCACGCTCCGGGCTCCTGCCAGGACCCGTCCACCACCCAAGGACCCCAGCACTTCACACCCCTTCCAACAGGGCACTACCCCTGCAACATGGATGTCGCTCAGGACATAGCTCGGATCCTCCTTCCCGAGACGCGCTCCCGCTTCTCCAGCACCCATGGGACAAGGAGCCAGCACAGCCCCCTCTCCCACGCCGCCAGCCCTGAGGGGCGTTTTGGGCAACGCTGCCAGCACGTTGCAGGCTCACGCCTCGGCGCTGGCATCTGCCGCCAGATGGAAATTGCAAACTCATCCAGCCTTTGAAGGGATCTGGACCCAGGGGTTTGCTTTAAGAAGCCTTCGCCTTCTTTATCCCCAGCCCTACCAGTGGGAAGCTGATGTGTCTGGAATTTTCACCAACAGTCAGAAAAAAAAAAAAATTGTCACAGGAAATGTGCAAGCACTGACATCTTAAGACAAAAAAGATGCAGATTTCTCGACTGTTCACAGCACATTATGGAAATACATTCTAAGGGACCATTAAATATGGGGATTATTGACTAGATGAGCAGCAGCTCAATGGACTAGCTTGCAAATATGTCTTTAGACAATTCTTAAAATGCAGATTAATTATCTAACAGACCAGAACATTTTTTTTCCTACAGACTTTCTAATGATCTGTTGCATAAACAAACATGCAGACAGTTTTGTTTGCATTTGTGTTGGCTGTGATGTTCTTCAATAACTAAACAGTGGCTGAGGAGACTTAAATCTTATTTAACACTCAGCGGGAACAGAACAAAAGGCACGTCAGTCCAAATCACTGAAAGACATATCTCTTTAAAGACCCTTGGGAAGTCAAACTACCGTGACACCAAAAGGCCCCGTTTCCCAAACACAAAACCTCAGATCTACCACATAACATTAAATGCTTTCTATGTTTATGCCATTAGGTTTCATTAAAGAAACTACAACGTTGACATCCAACATTTAATGACTAGTATGCCCAGCCTCCCCTTTTTAAATGACCAGGGAATATACAGAGATATTGTTCAGGGCTCTCTGCAGCCTCTGGAAAACACCACTGATGCCCAGCCATGCTGAAGTCATATTTGGAAGATCTGTATATCACGAGAAGGTTGAGGGAACCGTTGCCCTGAGCCCTGCTGCCACCTACACGGCTCCTCACCCGCCAATCCCCGTGCAACGTTTTGAGTCTTTAAGTCAGGATTTCAAAATTCCGCCTTGGTTTTAAGTTTGCCATTGACATAGGGTGGAGCACAGTGGTCATTTTCTCAGTAAGGCTAATTAACACGTTATTCGGAAGCTGAAACCACAGTCTACAACTACCCAATTTCTCTACGCCTTTTCTGATAGGTTAAAATGCTGTTGGGTATCAAAACCAATGCAGAGTGAGTGTGAAACATTATTATTCCAGCTTCACACCCACTTTCCCTTGGTGTGAACAATAATGCAAACTGCAAGACAGTGATGAATTGGACCTGGAGAGGACCAGATGCTCTGTGAACATTAGCACAGTCTCTGCCCCAAACATTTTTCAGTCTAAAAAGAGATGTGATAGCCTGCTTCCAAAGCTGTCCATGCACACATACAATCATTTAACACCAGATGTTACCAGATCACTCACAAGGTGGAACAAAAATGAAGGCTACGCAGACACCAAGCAAGAAAAGAGCAAGGGCAAACAATGAGTATGGGTAGAGTAAAATATATTTAAATGAACCTTTCGGGTGTAAAAAAAAAAAAAAAAAAGGGCGATTTGGCACATGTAACAGTTTGGAGATCAACACTGCCTTCAATGAGCTGTACTATACCACACCAGTGTGTTTGCAGCTGGGCTGGGTCACTTCCCAGCCTTGCCACCTCACCCAAGATTAAGAACAGCTCTACCAGAGACAGCGATTCACTGCTCCATCATAGTCTATTAAGAGAAAGCACGGGGCTGATGCCCAACACGAATCCCAGCACAGACTCAAACATCAGTGACGAGCAGCCTTGCAATCACCCTGTCGCTGAGCAGGGCCAGAGAGCCACTTAAAAAACCCAAAACCTCAGCATGGAAACGCAACACATTCTTCAAAAAAATTGTCAACTTCTGTCATTGAATCAAAAACTCTCTGGTTTTCAGTGGAAAGTTAAAAAAAACACCATGTTACAGCTGAACAAAATGTTGCAGAGATTTTTAACAATCCATCCCCTCCTGCTCAGGCCCAGGCTATCTTTGATACCAGACTCAGATGCCCGTGTAGGAAGGGGGAGAAGGGCAGAAAGAGCCGATTTTCTGCCGGAACAGCTGAGGTGTGATCACACAGTCCATCAGCCTGCGATGCTAATGACGCAAACGGCTTCAGCGAGAGCCACGGGAACAAAGCCACTCTCCCAGGGGAGGCGATGCAGGGGAGCTGGCGTTACGCTGCACAGAGAGAGCTGTTTGCCACCAGCCATCCTCATCCTCCTCCCCCCCCCCGGCCCCGACACACACACACCGTGACAGCCCCAGCAAGGAAAAACCTGCTTTTTTAAAAATAGCAAAATCTTTAGGGACCTGAGCACATGCCCGGGTGGGTGGGAAATTAGTAGTAGCATTATTACTTTGTGCTCACGGGGTCCAAGACCTCAGATGACTTGTTTGCGCCCAGAATGAATTTTTGCAGACTCATTATAAATCCTTGCAAAGCAGGGTTTATAAGGTCACAGAAGAATTTCCATTAACTGTAGCCTAGCTAGGGATTGCCAGCGTGATCTATTTCTCTCATTTATGCATATGCAATAAGACCAACACGAAGCTCCTTTGCTTTATTTCCACATCACTGTGCTGATGCTGAGCTAACCAAATAAACAAACTGAAAAGCGAGCGGGGAAGAGGGGGAAGAAACAGAGAGACTCGGGAGAGAATGAAAAAAAAAAACAACCACATGTGCCTGGCTCTATCTCCTGAAGGATGCAAATAAATTCCACAGACTTTGAAGCCAGGAGATCTCAGCAGAGATGAAAATCCCCTTGTGCTGGATGGCTCACTGGGTGCCCAGTTGAGCCATCGCTGGGGTATTGCATTATGCAGCCGCTTCCACGCACAGGCTGGTCAGAATAAATATTGTTACCCTGCCACCCGACTGAGACCCGGCTCGGGGATTGGCAATCAAGTCGGAACACGAAGCCCCTGGGCTCTCTAATCTCCCTCCCACCACGGCGAGACCACAGACTGTTCAAAAACACCCTCTGTCTGACACCGTAAACACTTCCCTGGTCTCTGGGAAAAGAGGCACGGTGGCATCCGGGTAGGAAGTCACCCAAGTCAATGGACAGTTTATATCCCAGCTCCTTCTTCCATGAGAAATCCATAGCATTGTTATCGACCCCCTTGGAAAACCCAGGGGAAGGTCCCACCAGAAGGTCAAGAAGGAGCTCACTAGGACTCAGGAAAGTTCCCCTTGACTCATTTTAAAGCCAGCCAGTCCAGCTGGATGCTGGCACAGCCTAGACGCCCTCAGCCCAGCCACGAATCCCTGCTCCAGCAGCCACAGTTCTCCACGGAGCCCCTGGACCACAGCGTGACCGAGGTGGAGAGCACTCTTTGCCAGCGCAGAGCATCTCCCGGGGCTCCCCTTCACCCACAGGGTGCCCACGCAGCCACAGGGCACTGTCAGCCACACACACCTCCCTCGTTATCACTTCACGCCCCTGCACGTTCTCCTGCTACAATCCCACAGGAGCACCACAGGCTACAGCATGGAGGAAAAATTCACTCAGGTTTTTTGTTTTTTTTTTTTCCTTTTTCATGTGCTGGTAGCAATTGAGTTTCACCCTCAACCACCGGCACATTCAGATCCATCAGCCTCGTCTCTTAATTCTTCCACGAGTTCAGCAGCAAAAGCAAACCCTTTTTGTTGGCACGCTCGCTCTCTGTAACCCAGCTCTGATCCATTTCCACCTCCAAATTATTAAAGGTAATAAATAAGCCTAGCCTCAGTGTGAGGCACCTTCACATAATCACCTATCTGTGCTCCAATCAGCGCTCCTCCATTACACTTCTATTTTCTACAGCTTAACTAGGAAAGCTGGCACCGAACTCTGCCCTTTACCCTACAGCTACTTATTGCCCACAGTCTGCTATTTATTTCCTAAAATAGTCCCTTTTGGGTGGATCTAATGAAACATTCAAATAAATTAGGTCCCTTGGTACTTTTTGAGTTCCCCTTCCGTTAGCCTTCCAAACTGCAAGCAGCATTAGGAAGGCAGGATTCCCTACTGCATACCCATCCTCTTCATATAATCTACGGCCACCTGACCTCCAAATTAGACCCATCCAAATATCTGAGCATTAATTAGGCCCTCCCAGCTGGCAGACAACAGAAGCAGAACTCACCTGCCCAGTATCCTGGCACTTCCTCGGGTTTGGTTTCTGTAAAGGTATCGAGTGGTAAAACCACTCCTGTGGTCTTTGGCAGCTCCCTTTGAGCATTCCTACCTTGGTAACCTCCCAGCCAGGAGGAAGTCATCCCCTCCCACATTAACACCTGCTGCTGTTTCACACCTTATTTACTTCAAGGGCCTTGGAAGAACCGTCCCCATGTCTGCTGATTTACAACACCTAAGTTTCTTCCTTTGGCCCATTACTTTCTCTTTAAACAATTCAATCACTGCTAATTTGCTGTGCATTGGGGTTCCCTCAACGTCCCAGTGCAGGGAAATGACTCCCCTTTTCCCCCAGCCAACCTGTCCCTCTGCCACAGCTCCTCATACCTCCTGGGGCTCAGGGAGCCTGCGTTTATAACCACTGCCCTTGGAGGCATCTCAGCATCCTGCAGTTGCTCAACCGTGTCAGACACCGCCTACACAGCGCTGCTTGTGTCACCCAGGAACACCAGGAGACTTTTCCCAGCCCCAGCAAGGTCTCCCCCAGGGTTGCGTAAACCACAGCTAAGACTTCTTTCTCATCTCTCTCGTGGGGCACCTGCAGACGTATGGCTGAAAAGCACCCAAGGTGTCCCATGCTCACGTCTTTATCTACGCTAGCTCCTATCAACACTAGTTGAGTATTTTAAGGTACAGGAAACATTTCCAGGTTTATTGCCTTGATAACTTTTGAACTGCCCAAAGCTTGCCAGCTCTGTTCTACCCATCAGCTACTCACTGTTGACCAACATTGAAATGACCCTGTTCGAGCTGGTCCTCACTGCGTTTTCCTCCAGCTTCATTATCTTCCACACGCACCAGAACAAACAACGTGAACAGCACTGTTACATTAACACCACAAATTGTCCTTCCAAGCCACGTCCCACAGAGAAGATGAAAAGTTTTTACGGGGATCCTTGAGACTGCTCCTCACAGGTTTTACAACTTCTTCCACCTCTCAAAGTCCCCCATGGTTCTTGTCAGAGGACCCACAACAGTGTTACCCCTGAGAGGGCACAAACCCAAGTTCATAGTCTCCTGTGCACAGCAACAGCTCTGCAGTACCACCAGCCTCTTTTCTGCAAACAGCTGTAAGCTCAGTTTTCCACTCCTGTATAAAGCTTTCATCATGAAGTCGCTAATATCACATTGATTTCTCTCTGTAATCATTCCTTCAAGTTCAAGAGACACCCTTCAAGCTGCTCCCATCTCGTTAGACCACATTTTCAGTGTGTTCTTCCTATTCACACAGAGCAAGAGGTTCCTTGTATTAATAGATACCTCTGCCTTGTATACACTGCCTTGGAAGCCTCTTGCCCGGAGCAGAAAAACATTTCTGAGAAGACTTCCAGAAACTTTTCTCTCGCCTTCTGCCTGCCTGGAAGCATGAAAAATAACTAAATTCTGATCCTAACAAGTGTTGCGCTGTGTATTTCCCCCCTTCCCAAGTCAGTAAGAATCAATATCCACAAACCAGGCACACATCAGCAAGCCTCTAAAAAGGGCAAGACACTGACCACCTGCACATGCTTAGTCCCGACTGAATACAGAATAAAGCTTAAACCATTTTCCGAGCAAATGAAATTTCTTGGACAAGGGAGTTCTCCTCTGTCCATATGGCCCAGCGATATCCAATTCTAAGCACGCAGCTGCTCCTTCCCAGTCCTTTATCACTTCTGTCACCCCATGTTCCTCCTCTCCCCTGCTTCTCCCTCCTTCCTCTTCCTCCCCTGACACCAAAGCCCATCCTTCCACCCACCAACCCAGGCAGGCACTCGCTCCCCGTGCAAGCTCACTCACACCCAGTAAAAACACACACAGCTTCTCCTCCAGCCAAAGGGCCCCAAGGCCTTTCCTGGGTCTCTTCTGGCTTCTACGGCACACGCAGAACCAGCCACTTCTCCCAGAGAAAGAGGAATCTGAACCACCACGGCCAAAGCAGCTGCCGTGGCGGAAAGCAGAGACCCTACATCGCAGCGAGATGCCTTCCCACCAGCACCCGTGCGATCAGCCAGCATCGAGCTGGGGAGCTTCCCCCGAGTCCCAGGCCAGTTTTTAAGTTCACTCCCTGCTTTTTCACCAAGCAAAATAAAAAAAATGAGCGTGAGCGCACACACGCAGCAGCGGAGATGGGATTTCCTGACACGCTTCAGCTCTCAGAAGAGACAGTTCGGAGGCAGCACTGCACATACCTGCCTTGCTGTTCCTTTGACGAGCTCTCTGAAGACCAGCTCCCTCGAATCATTTGCCATTCACCCACAGATTACCGCACGCTCCTTGGCATCTGGGCATTTAGGTCTTTGCCAGCCTGCACGGCTCCTTGGCTTATTTTCCCTGCACAGCTTGCAAAAGAAATCTCCAGCAAGAAACTTGCAGGCAGCAGCACTGCCTCTGTGTCTCTCTCCAAACCGCAGGCAGCTGCCCTAAACCTCCCATTTAGAGCCAACCTTTCACAGGTGACCCCTCTCCAGGGGATGCTGATGCCTTCTCAGCCTTGCTCTCTCTTCCCCCAGAGAGCCAGCCCATGAAGGGTTAAGAGAAATGGCCATTTAAAGGAGGAGAAAAAAAAAAGAACATTCTCCTTTGCTGTGCTGACACTCCAAAGCCCTCTTTCTGCTCAGCACAGCCTGTCAGCTCCCTCTTCCCCGCATCCCGGGTACAAGTCTCCCATCTCAGGGTGTTAATTCATACCAGCCTCGGGGAAAGAAGCACCTGCAAACCAGAAAGAGCCACACAGCAACTTTCCCAACTTCTGGCTCTGCTAATCCGGCCCAACCCCGAAATGGAAACCAACAGGGAAAGGTTCAGCCGCTTCCCGTCTATTTCTCTACCCAGATGGTTCCCTTCAAATACACAGCCTAATATGCATAAATACGAACGCAGACTTGCATCGAGAGACTTTAAAAACGCCTTGGCACAGTAGGAGCCTCACTGCAGATTGCTTTCAGAGAGCACACTTCTATCCCCCTCCCCTCCATGAAACCAAGCCTGAAGCAAGCCGTAGCAGAGAAGCAGGGAGCCCAGTTCACATCCACCTCCTTCCTACCTGCCGGCACACACGTCCTAACGGCCGGGCGCTGGTGGCAGGAGCTCCACAGGAGCACCAGGGACTCCGTGGGGACACGGGCCCCCCGATGCCGTAGCCCCTCGGCTGCCTGGCTCTCGGCTACCCGCAGCGGGCACATCCCGCCGGGATGCGGCTGCCGGATGTTTTCTCGGAGGGAGAAGGCTGTCTCGCCTCAGAGAGACAAAAGGAGCAGTCCCTCCTGGGGGCAAATCTGCTGCCAGGGTGGGTGGGCAGCGGGTGCCCAGGGACAGAGGAGCACTGCCCGGGATGCGGCAGCAGAACGAGCATCTCCTTCAGCATCCCCAGCTAAGGGAAGGGCCCCCCCAGGGAGGCAGGGAGCAGCTCTGGATCCTCCAGCGAGCAGCACCTCGCCGCAAAGGAGGCACGTGTGGGAGACAAAGCAAACCTCCTGCACGGTGGGTTAACTGTCCCGAGGGTCACAACCTCGGGGTCTCCAGCCTAGAGGGCCGGGAAAGAGAGAAACCCGGGAGATGGGGAGAGCTGGCTTGCAGCATCTCTCACCTATGCAGAGCTCCCAGGCAGAGCTGCGGGCTGTGCCACAGTTCATGCATAAATACCACGGAATAAAGTTGGGCCTAGGAGGAGGTTTCTGCACGGAGTGTTGCCCCCCCCCCCCCCCAGCACCCAGAAACACCGCGGCTCGTTCATTAAAGGGGAGAGCGTGTCAGCATCAAACCTGCACGGCTGCGCACACACCGGGTGCCTCCTGTATTCCGAGACGAATTATTCACAAGCACAACTCCATCGAAACGCATTCCAGAACAATGAACCTTTTCTTTCCAATCCAAAGCCCGAGAAAAATATCTGCTAAACAGCGTTTTCGCCGCTGCCGATGACTGTAGCTGCGAATACAGCAACACACGAGTACCGGGGCGGGGGGGGGGGAACATCCCTTCCAGCCAGCCCCGCTCCCCTTCCCCCGGCACAGCTCCCGCACACCTCCCCACACCGCAGACATCCCGGGAATCGCTCCCGGGTTATCCATAGGAGTTGTACCCCTCCAGAGTCACCCCCCCATCCCCGCACTCTTTGAACTTCAGCTCTCCCGAAAGCCCCAGCCTGACATTTCGCAACTCTCCCCCCTACGCGAAAAACACTGCGGCCGCCGACAGCAGACACACACACACGCACCCCCCCGGCGAAGGGCTAGTAAGAAAGTCCTTTGGCAAGTGCTCGCCCTGAGAGCGGTGGAGCATCTCCGCCGCCAACCACCCGCAGGCCGGCACATTTCGGCTCCGGTTCGACATCCCCCCCCCCCCCAACCCCCGCCCCGGGGTGCCGAGCCTGCCGGGGGCTCCCAGCTCTCCCCCCGGCTCCGCAGCGGCTCTCCCCGGGGACCGGAGCGGGCGGCGGAGCCGGGGCGAGCATCCCTCGGGGGACCCCCGGCCGGCGCTCCCTCCCCCGGGAGAGGGGGGGGACACGCTGCCTCCGAGCGGCCGGAGGGGACGCGCTGCCACCCCCTCCCTCGCTGCAGGACGCTGGGCCGGATGGGGGCCCCCCCGCCTCCCTTCTCTCCCCCCCTCCCCGCCGCGGCCCCCGGGCGGCTCCTACCTGGGCTGGGCTCGGCGGCTCTGCCCGCGGCTGCTCCGGCCCCGCTCCGGCGGCGGCGGGTCCCCGGCGGCGGGAGGGGGAACTGCAGGGGGCGGCCGCCGGGGCACGGCGCCGGGGGTGGGGGGGGTGCGGGGGCAGGTGCGGGTTGGAGGAGAGAGAGGGCAGAGGGGGTGGGAGGGAGGGATGCGGGGAGGGCAGGGGGATGGAGGGAGGGAGGGAAGGAAGGCAGGAGGAGGAGGAGGATGATGATGGAGGGGGGGGGGGAGGATGGCAGAACGGGGGGAG
>JAOTQQ010000010.1:4726125-4739323 GCA_026546715.1 Gallinago undulata
CCAGCAATGGGCCCTGGTGGCCAAGAAGGCCAATGGCATCCTGGGGGGCATCAAGAAGAGCATGGCCAGCAGGTGGAAGGAGGTCATCCAGCCCCTCTGCTCTGCCCTGGGGAGGCACCACCTGGAGCACTGGGACCAGTTCTGGACTCCCCAGCTCCAGAAGGACAGGGAACTGCTGGAGAGGGTCCAGCAGAGGGCCACAAAGATGATGAGGGGCCTGGAGCATCTCTCTTATGAGAAAAGGCTGAGGGACTTGGGTCTTTTTAGTCTTGAGAAGAGAAGACTGAGGGGGGATCTGATTAACGGCTCCTGATTAACAGGAGGATGGGCCAGTCTTTTTTCAGTGGTGCCCAGGGGCAGGACAAGAGGAAATGGGCACAAACTTAAACATAAGAAGTTCCACCTACCCATGAGGAGGAATTTCTTTCCTGTGAGAGCACTGGAAGAGGCTGCCCAGGGAGGTGGTGGAGTCTCTGTCTCTGGAGACATTCAAAACTCACCTGGACATGTTCCTGTAGGACCTGCTCTGGGTGGACCTTCTTTGGCAAGGGGGTGGAGGAGATGGTCTCTGGAGGTCCCTTCCAATCCCATAGCATTCTGTGATTCTGTGATTGCTTCTGGACCGAGAGCTGCCCCTGCGCACATTCCAGATGTGGGAGACAGGCAGAGCCCCCCTCTTACCTCAGCTGAGCACATCTGAGCCAGGCAGGGCTTCCTCTGTACATCCTCTTCTCCTCTCCCACCATCTTCTGCCTTCAGAGGGCTTCACCTGTGCAACCACACTGATTTTACACATTTTTTTCCATAGCTCAGGTACATCTCTGCACGGCCCTAAGCCCTCCGTGCAATTATCGGAGCCTTGTAGTACTCACCTTTCACCTTTCCTTTCACCTCACCCGTGAGGGGCAAACCTCCAGCCCCAGGTGAGGAGGCACAGTGTGGTGGCACAGCTTCCCTCACTGCCTCACCAGGACCAGTCCCATCCTCTGAGTCTTGCAAGACAGAGGGAAGTACGGCATGGCTTCCCATTCACCCCACTTCTTTCCTCCTCAGGCTCTTCCTCTGCAAGTCTCACCGCTAAGTTTGAGCAAAGAGAGATGGATTCCAATTATTTCCAACTTCATTTGCTCTCTCCGGTTTCTGAGACAGTTGTGTTCTATTTAAAACCTTTTGGGATCCTTGTGCTTGAAATAATTCAGCGAGGGAACAAATGGGGTAGAAACTGTCGGCAAATAAATCTGGTTTGGTTTGGAAATAAAAAGGACTCTACCCATAGGAGAGAGGCTTCAAAACCGCCTTCTGCTACGGAGTGGGTGTGGGGAGGGGAGGGGGAGGGAAACCACCCAACTGGTTTTAAAATAGAGTTTGGTCATTTTATGAATGAGGCTACCTGACACAGTTGCCTGCAAAAGCAAGGGAGTTTCATCCTGTTTGTGGAAGGAGCTGCTGTTGTTGTTAAGACTATAAATGTAAAGATCACAGAGGGTTACACTCGGGGGCACAGAGACGGCGATACTTCAGGAAGCCAGAGAGACAGTGTCTGTCCCAGGGGCTCAGAGGACAACCCAGGGGTGTTGAGGGCTGAGCATCAGTCCCTGCTGCACCTGAAAGCTCCTTCTCTGGGAGTCGGTGCTAAAACGCTCCCTACGGTCACCCCTTAAGGGGGAAAATCAGATGCTCTTAGAAAGTAAGTTAATTGTCCAAAACAGGAGCTCAAAACACTGCAGGATCACCCTGCCCCTATTCTCGCCAACAACAGGCTGTTTGTTCCGTGGAACAATCCAACGTCGACAGAGCCAAACACCTGGGGGAAACAGCCACCACCGGTAGTCACACTGCTTACCTCACAGCATACTATATATCTAAGCAATTAAATTATCTTTTCCCTCTCAGTTGCGCTAAGAGGGGCTCTGATCTCAAACTGACGGGGAAGTTGAGCTGTGAATCATTTAAACAACTGCTACGTTTATCTTCATAGGTGGCTATGTTTCAGCAGAAGAGTAAATAACAGTACCACTGTAAAAAAGAGTCAGTCAGATGCATAAAGTACTGAGAGATTTCTGGGGATAAAAGACATTGCAAAAGGCAAGTTTTCTCATTTGATTGAAATATAAAGAAATCTATTATGTACTTGCCAGATCTTTTTCTTCAGGTTCATAACAACTTTCTCTTGGTAATAGAAAATGTCCAAATTAGATAATTTTATAGATAAGAACAGCTTTGAAAGAACCGGTTAGCGGAATAAGTATCGTGTGGTAGTTACATAAAAAAGCCCATCTAATTATATATATATATTTAGATAGCTCAAAGAAGTTAGTAGGATGAGTTAGATAAATAAGGAACATTTTGCGGAACAGTTTGTTTGCTTTCTTTTTTATGCAAAAGAAAATGTGTGTGAATTTAAAAGAGCTGAAGTCAGAAATGGCATCTGCCATCCTGATGCAAAATTTAGGGGGGATAACTCGTAATCCCACCCGAGGAGGCTGCTCCACAGCCCGTGTTGTGTAACTCCCTCCCCGGTGCACGTGAAGATCCCAGGCTCTTCACGGGGAGAGGATGTGCCCCCTGATTGTTCACGGCAGGGAGATGCAGCGGGTGGGTTCCTGGTGGCAGGATCCAGCCTATATGAAATAAAGAGCTGTGGAGGCCACCACCGGCTTTCTCTTGGTTTATCGTTCTGCAGCCGGGAAAGCAAATGTACCAAAATTCCTGGCTGTCACCAGTAGGGTCCAACCAGCAGCTCTGTCTCAGGTCCTTTCTGGGCCGTATCGTACCTATTCACAGCCTCCGTCCTCACTCTTCTGCTTATCCCTGATTTTGAGAGCGACCCCTTCCATTAACTACCATTTGATCTCATAAATATATGCATATAGTTAGTGCCTAACGCTTCCAGAAGAGATTGATGACCTACCCGCTCAGACGAGGTGCTGTACACGCAGTGAGAGGATCCTGGAAGATGGGAGCTTTTAAATACGGTTCAAAAAAGCCTGCTCCTTGCCATTTTGGAGACGGGAAACGGAGGGCTGGAGCAATGGTTTCAGGGAGGGCACAAGGCTCGCGTAGCAAATCTCAGAGCTAAACCCAGACCACCTTTAGTCACAGCCCTCTGCTTTCACACGATCTGGCCTCTTCAGACAATAATAAATACTGGACTGATTATTTGCAAAGGGCTTATCTTCACTTGCATCTCAGTTTTCCTTGCTTTCTGGCGTTCTCTTCCTTGTAATTACTGCCATCAAAGGATGTTTTCTCCTGTCTGTATTCCATTCACACACTAGAGAAAAATAAAAGCAGTCATTTAAAAAGCAAGGCACAAAAAAACCCACCAACCAAAAAAAAAAAAACCAACTTCAAACCCCACCTCCCTTTGAAATCTGGTGAAAGGAAACGATTAAGAGACTTTTAGGTGAGAAATAATTAAGAACAGGAAGAAATGACGAAGGAAACTGACTTCAGAGGTCTCACCAGCAGGTTCATCCAAGGATTAAGGACTCAGCCCGGAGAGGAGCAGGGGCTGTTTTTGCAGCTCCAGGCTCTGGCAGGGAGTGACAGACTTTCTAAACCCGGGAGGAACATTGGCCTTCACTATCTTTGCAATGGATTTGGGGACCTCCAGCCCCACGGAGACTCTGCTCAGGCTGTGACTCACTCTGGGGCAAATTAGTCTGCCCTTAAATCCCCACCAACTCATAAAACCTCTGGTCTTCAGAGAAATACCCTGCAGAGATGCAGGGCCACCTTTTTTCTCACCAGTTACCGAAGGAACTGTAGATGCCTGGACTCACTTGTCTCTCAGGGCTGGCCAGTCCTTGTTCCAGGCTGTCTCGAGCCAGGGAATGCTTTTCTGAGCTGAGCTCTGAGCATCCTGTTCTGATTTTTCCCGATATCACAGTGCACGACGTTTCCCAGCGCTGGTACTGGCCTGGAGAGTTAAGGGAGGAAGGCAGAGAAGGCAGGAGCTCAGGCAGAGGGTGGTGTGGATCAGCATGGTCACCTGGAAACAGAGGCTTGGACCTGCTGAGCATCCAACCCCCACGACTCTTAACTGTGTTCCAGGTGCAGAGCAGAGTCCCAGAGGGGCAGCTGTAGCCGGACAGACACCCAAACACACCTCTGATGGGGATGCTGGGGCAGGAACACGTGCTGTTGGAGGATCAGGTTTACTGAAAAGAAAGAGAAGCCGAGACTGGAGTCTTTCCCTGCCCCTTTGCTAACACCGAGCTCTCCTGTGTGTGTGACCAACAGGGGACACCCACAGCCACCACCATTCCAGGTGTGCTGCAGCTGCCACCTGCAACAACACCAGCAGCAGAGAACAAATACTGGGGGTTTGGGGCTTTTTTTGTTGGTGGGGTTTTTTTTCCCCCTTTTTTTTTTGTTTGTTTGTTTCCAAGGTGGACTGATACTGTCCTACCTCACATCAGCATTTTCTTTTCGCCAACTCCAGGCCAGATGCAGAGCCCCTCTTATGGAGAGAGACAGATGAGCAATAGCTCAGCAGTGACAGGGGTAGTTTTATTATGGTGGAATAAAGAAATTGCAGAGGAAAAAGGATGAGTCCAATATAAGCTACAATTGAGGCTATTTGACTTCGGCTGCATGCATCCGCTAAAATGATGATGATGAATGTGTCAGAGGGGCTTTCAAAACATTGTGAACCCGTTTCTTCCAGGACAGAAGCTACCAAAAGGAAAAGAAAAAAAAAGCTAAAAGAAGTAATTTTTTGGAGGTGAAACACTAGTTAAAGGGCACACACAGCAGAACATTGAGTAGGTAGCTCTATAATCAAGTTCTTGTGTTGAATAGTAAACAAAGAGTGGAACTGCTGGAGAAAAGGGAGGGCATCTCTTCTGCTCAGTGCTGTCTAATTAGACTTTGGAGCTTAAAAAGGAGAGGGTAGAAGTAGGAGGAGCAGAAACCTCCAGCAGGATTTAAAAATGCAATGAAAGCCCAGAGAAGGGTTTAATAATTTCCTTCTCATCACAAAGGTCAAAGGGAAACAGAAGGAATTATATCAAACATACCTTTATAAAACTGAAGTTTTCTTTCAAACTGGAGCTGACAAGAGGCCAAGACAAAGCTTTCTCCTTTCCAGGCCAATTCAGAACTGAGATGTTGTTTGAGCACCAGAAGAGGGACCTGAATTGAAGCTTCAAGAAACAGAAGGAAGGAAGATGTGCTCATTAATATCCTAGTTTAACAATAACCTCAGATAATACGAATTATTGCAAAACCTCCAGAGAGCTGATAGAAATGTAGATTTACTCTCCCATCCACGGAACGCCACTTAATACAGTTTATTTAGCAGCACTGAGTAAATATCAACAAGAAGGTTAAAATATTGATCAGGGAAAACACTTTACGCTGAATAAGCTGCAGACATCTGGAAACAAACAAACTGGTGCAAGAAAGAGGCAGAGATATTTTGGGCATTTCATTCTGCCAAAAGCCCAACTGATGATTTGCAGCTGTAAACTCCCATCTGGTGAGGAAGAGGGGGGAGAGGGAGATGCTCGCTGACTGCAGAAGGAAGGCCATTCATCGGTTTGCGATACGGAGAAATGCGGGAGGGATCTGCACCGTCATCTCAAGGAACACCCTTCTCCTAGAACTATTTTCCAAGAAGTGGAGAAGTCTGTTGATGGGGTTGGAAGCCAATCTGCAGCACGTCCAGCTCTGCGGAAAGGCTCTGAAGTCTCTCACACAGCAGCAGGGATGTTTTCCTACTCTCCTGCACCTCGTACTCCCCAGGCAGCACCGTCCTGAGCTTCCCAGCATTGAGTCTCCCTCCTTTTTAAATCACAGGTGTCTAAAAAGTTTTGCAGATTTATCAAGGCAGCACCTTAACACGGACATACTCTAGGTATCAACCCCACGCTGTAGAATTGCACTGGCCATCTAAATGTTGGATCACACGTAAAGCAAAGGCATCCCAGTTTTCTCTGTATATCTGGCAATACATTTACCCTCATGATAATCCAACCAACTGGCAAAGAATACATGCCAGGGACTGGACAACTGCCATGTTATGCCAACCTTCATAAATATTTTGGAGGAAGAAAAGCAGCAGCAGCAACAGCCGAAAATCCCTTGACCGGTTGTTAAAAAGAAAAGGTAATTTATAGCCAGTCTTCAGCAAACACCAAAGTGGAACAAAACGAAATAAATAGTCATCTTTTGCCATTTGTGGAGTGGTGGTGGTGGGTGGAACTGCCGTTCTCATTACTCAAGAAGCCCCAGGAATTGCTTGGTGTGCGAGCAACAGTCGCACACACCTCTGGGTGAACACTGCTCAAAAAGCCTGACAGGTGAGTGGCGCGGGAGATATGTTACAAAGGCAGCGCTGCATCCCAAAAGATGCTGCAATTTCCCTCAGACTCTGAGCTCTCCAGCCCAGAAATGGGTCTCGTAAAGTTGGCAGCAAAACAGAGTCCTCAGCCCCAGGTAGAGCTGCCAGGCACCACCACATCAGACACAGTCACGGACAAGCATCACCCAACGCGTCAAGGCTCCCGGGAGCTGTGCTGCATGACCACAATACTTTAAATAACATAACCCAGAAACGACATAAACCCATCTGAAATAAGACTCTGAATCCTCTCGTGTCTGCCTTCCCTATCTGTGGCAGGCAGCAAGGAGAGATTAATTCCATGATCGCGAACGCCAGAGAGCCCTAGAAGATGCTGCACGGTTCTCTCCCATCACTACCTGGGATTCAAGGGCACAGGCTGCAGGAGAAGACACAAAGCTCAGATTTCTCTGAGCTGTTTATTTTGAATCATTTATTTACAGCAGCGCAGTAAAGGGAATATATAAAATAACATTTAAATAGGCAAAACACAAACGGCATCACTAGGATAGCATAATAGAGCTCAGATTACCAATTATAATAAAGTAATCTCTCAAGAAGCTTCACATACATACTGCAGAAGGGGAAAAAAAAAAAAAAGAAGAAGAAGAAAAAAAAAGAGGACTCTCATCATTCAGAAGCATACCTGATTTAGTTTGTTTTCTGTTTTGGTGCTTGTTCTTAATTTGCTTATTTTTACCAGCATCACTTTCCAGGGAAGTCAAAAGCTAAAGACAGGAATCTCACTAAATGATGGGGATTCATATAAAGCACCCTCTGCAGATAATACAACAAAACCCAGGCCTTGGCACAAAACTCACAACACAGATGTTCCCTATTAAAAAATTTGCAAGTTCCCTCAACAGCAAGTTTCCATTCCACTTCTCTTTCAAATTCCTATTTGATCCTGGTGGAGGGGGGAAATGTCCAGCAAAAGAATGGAAACGACGAGCCTCACAAAGCGGTGGAACACAGCTGCTGGCACTGTCCCCACCAGTGCTCGCCCCACGGCTTGCGAAGGCACAACAAGAGCTGCCCAGCACAAGGGGGGAAGTTGCACCTTCCAGAAACTCTGATTTGGCAGAACAGAGCAGCCTGGAGAGGGAAAAACAAGCGTCTCCTTCTGCTGCACACACAGGCACCGTTCTCTGAACACCCCAGAGAAGGCAGCCTCAAAAAGAACTTGCCAGGAGAAACCAAACTTCTTCAAAAGGTATAAAGTTTGAAAACCAAAAGACATATATAAGGAAGAAGATTCACTTTACAGAACACAAGGAAACTATGGTTTAAGCCCCATGGACTCTAGCGAACGTTTGATATAAAGCCACAGCCTTCTAGTTGAACAGCGAACACTTGCGGTTATGCTTCAGGGGAAAAATTAGTCCAGCAAGGCTTAAACGATAAAAATTTGCAAGCTTGAAAGGCCACACTCTGACAGGTCCTAACTGCCAAAACAGTTTCCATTTCAAAAATAAGAATGAGCTTATAAATCAATAAAATCAACTTAAATTTAATTTCATTGGATAATGGTTCTGGTTGGATTTAGGACTGTAACGACGGCAGAAACTTAAAGGAAAAAAAAAAGCAGCCCCTACAGCAGGTAAAGTGCTGGAGCACAGGAAGACAAACCAGACTTCTTCATTCATTAAATCGCTGTTAGCGACGGGATGAGTGAAGTCCCAGGGAACAAAAACCATTCCGGTGGGTGCTGCACTCAAGGAGGAAATTCACTCCAAAGGCCAAAATTCCACTTTCAGCTCATACCTAGCAATTGCAGAACCAAACAGAAGGGCCACAGACACGTGACAAGCTCTGCAAAACTCAACCATAGTGTCACTTACCACGGGGGGATGTCCTGAAGTACCATCCGCAGCTTAGATGAAGCAGCAGGTTTGTTCACTTTCTTGATATTTTGTGCTAATTCCTCCTTATTGGTCAACACTGAAAGACAGACACAGGGACGTTCTCCCCTGTACAATAAAGATTGCAGTTTGCAAGGAACCAAACACCAGTATCCTTTAAAAGGCACCTCTCAAACAAGCACTTCTGCTGTTGTTTTATTTCAGAAGCTTTCTTTTGCCCTGGTTTAGCACGATGCTCACTACATTACATACCACGTGCGGACACCCCTGGTTGATTACAGCCTTCATACAGGACTGCTGTTGAGATCAACACAGAGAAGCAAAGCAGCTCCAGTCCAGAATGCCATGGGCACGGATGCATCGGTTACTGATCTGGAACTTCAGTTCTTCCAGGAGGCTCGTTTGGCCTTGGAAAAAGACTAGATATTCACTAACTCGCTCCCATCAGCAGGAAATCGGCCTAGGCACTTAGATATCTGTGAAAGTCACGGCGCCTTAACATCAAAATTTTAAAGACTCGATTAAAAACTCTTGAGATTCAGTAGGTTTTGGTTTTTTTTCCTGTGGGTGTTTTTCTTTTTTTAAAGGATCTCCTTTGGATAACACACACAATGTGAGATCCACTGCTAGAAGGTGGTCTCTCTTTAAGCAGAGACTGCATCTTTGAGCATCATCTTTTAAGCAGAGACCGGTCCAGAAGCATCCCTTTCTTGCAGTGTTTATTCAGGAGGTTGGCACGGAGATGAGATATGGATGGTTAGAGTGAACTCATCAACCAGAGCCAAAGTTACTCGAGTGGCCCAAGTATGTCCTCTGAAACTAGCGGGAGATAGCCCGGCAGGGGGGAAAACAGTCAGTGTGTGAAACCACAGCACCTTTTTACCTGGACCAGAGGAGGAAAGCAGCATTTTGGCTCCCTTTGCCCATCAGCAGGGCCCGGGGCAGTGCCCACGGGAGAGCTTGGCACAGGAGGGCACCTCCACTGCCCCTGACAGGAGCCTCCCACTCCTTCCTCAGGGCAGAGATCAATAAGAATCACGTGAACTGGGAGAACTGGGGGTCCCGCGTCTTCGCAACAGATTCTGAAAGGTCATTTGTACCGAATGAAAGCTCCCTTTGCCCATCAAGACACTGTCCTGCCAAACGCTCCACGCAAATAAAGCAAAAGAGTCTCCAAAAAAAAATCCAGCAGACAAAATGTATTTCCTTTAAGCTTATTTAATGATATTTGAAACGCTTAAATTTTCTATTTCCCAGATCCTGAAAACAGATATTTTTTTTAAGTGACCAATATTTAATTCCAGAAACATACAACCTTATCAGCTAAGTCATAAAAGAGCTATTTTACAAACATACATCTGGATAATTAGAACAATAAAGTCTTTTTAGACATTCAAACATGATCAGTAAAAATACAGGATTATTAATAAAGATTTTTGTGTATTTTTTAAAGAATACTTCCAGATTTTTTCTTCTCTTTAAAGTAAATCTCTGTTAAGAGTACATGATTGTATGTTGTACAAAGAAAATAAAAATATTCTAGTATGAAGAGAGCTCCACAAGACTTAATTCAAAATAAAACAGCAGTGTTTTGGCTGCAGTATCCCTTTTGCAGTACATCTGCTTGTCAGTTGGCACCTTTGGGGGAGAAGGGAGGAATTAAAGGATTTCTTTGGGGAACAGGGGGAGAAAACAATACCAGATACCATCAAGCACTGAGATTATATTCAAGGGTCAGCTGCTGGGCTTCAGACCCCCCTTCTCGTAACAGGGACAGTATCAATAAATCAGAATATGTAAGTTTTATGGAAACACTGGAAATAGGCATCGTGCTGTCTGAAAGCTGAACAAACCCATCTAGACTTCTTACTTCTTGAGGTTTACATTCCTCATCCGTCTTTCTGATCCCACCTACAGGATGTTAATGATATCTCCCCTCCCTACAGTCAAGGTATGTTCAAAAAGCCAGAGTGACCAAACACCAGCTTAGCATTTGCCCTTCTACAGAAAAGGGAATTCCCCTTCCCAGAAAGTACCCATCTGACTTTTCTGCTTGTCCATGAAATCACTTCTCAGGAGGATATAAAAGAACGCTTGCTACGCTACATTTTTGTTCCCAAGATAAGAAACCGTTGCTCATCTTGTGTTTGGGGGGGGGAGGAAAACCAACAACCCCATCGAAACACTGAGGAGGAGGGGCCGGGGCAAACATACCAGAGAACCTTGTCTTGCTCTGCTGTCCAGTTTGAATAAGGGAATGTACAATCAATCAATCACCAGCCAGGGGAAAATTAAAATGCTTCTTTACACTGGAAACTGGAATTTTAAAAAGGGTAATCTTATGGCTTAAAGGGGGGTAAAAAAGTGAGACTCCTGAATAGTGCATTCGAATTCCAGCTCCTTCCACACAGCAAGACGTGGCCTGAGGTCTGCCATACAGTAGGTGTGCTATAGAGGAAAAAGAAATCCCCTAGTATTTCGGGTTACTGCTCTTAGAAGATAATGGATCCCTGATCCCACCATTGTTTTTCTAGAGGAGTAATGCCCTGGTTGTGAGGATGATCAACGTAGCTGAATCAAAAACCAAACAGGACAGCACAGCATGTCACTCGTACTGCCCATAAAACTGGGTTCAAATGGCTTGGGTCTTCTCTAGCATCCCTCGGAGCTCCCTGCAATCTCCTGCTCTGGAAACCGTTCGTTTCATCCAGCACAAAGGCTTCTCTGCATCATCATTAGCCTGATACAAACCGTGCATCTTTCTTTTTGTCATTCATTTAAGGGAAGAAGGGCCTTCAACACCAAGTTCTGGCTATAGGCCAGTTCTCTTTCTGGCAGGATCGGGTAAGAGACGCCACACCAGTGTGAGGCAGTGTTCTAGTTTGGGGGCTCATCAGAGGAAATCTAGATGTCTATAACCAAAGGAACCGCATGGCTGAGGGTGAGGAGGGGAGATCCCACCCACGTAAGAATGGAAGAAAGAAGCTAATACTGACAGTATACTCATACAGGTGCACCAGGACAGGCCTCAGTGGGTCCCAAGAGGAAGCTCCTGCCAGCCTGGAGGAGAACACTTTGGCTTGTGCTGGCAGTGCAATGCTCTGCTGGTGAAAAATGGTACTTTGTGCAATTGGCTCTTAAAACAAGAGCAACTCCTCCCTACTCTGCAAGGGCTCATGGCTCCAACTCTGACATCGGGCCCAAAATCATCTCTGCTCAACTTCTGTCAATCTTTGCATGGACTTATCCCTTGCATATTTCTAATGGGAAGAACAAGAACTGGGTTTTTTTTTCCTACGTGAGTAGACAAAGGACAGATGTGATTTCTTGCCAGCAGCTAAAAAGAAAACGTTTGTTTTAAAGGAGCAGGGAGTATGATTTTTAAGCTGACCAAAGACAGATTCTCAGCACTTCAGGAAGCATGCAGTGATGCAAACCACACTATAGCCATTCCAACATGTGAATGGGATTTACAGGTTTGGCATGCAGTTCAGTTTGGGTTCATTAAATAGTTCAAAACTTGGGAAGAGGGTGCAAAAAAAAAAAAAAAGACTGCTTTACACACTCTGCACTTGCAGCTGTATTCACGGTGTCTGTGATACCGGGGACAGCTTGAACCACCCTACACCAAGCAGGAAGAGCCTGTCCTAGGATCAGGTTCAGAGCAGAGGCTGCCCAGTGGTAGCTCTGCTGTAACATGATAATTACCATCTTGTTCCCTGGAAGGAATTCCAACAGCAAACCCCACTAGAACAGGCCTAAGGAAGTACTAGGGAGCTGTTTCAGCCTTCTTTGTTTTTGCACATCTCTGTTGCAATGAGAACACATTGGCACAAATCAGTTTTTTTTAAAAAAAAAAAAAAAACAACCACCAAACCAAAAAAGTAGATACAGGCTGAAGAAAACGGGGGCGAAATCAATCCTGGGCTTGTGTTTATACGGTGTCTATGATCTGTCCGCGTTTCTCCTGGTTCTCCAAGGCTTTCTCTTAATGGATGCTTCTATTTTCGTGCTCTCGGGCCAAACCCCTCTTGTCCTGCCCCGGGGAATGCTTTCATCCGGCCATGGATCTATTGTGTTTAAACAATTTCTTTTCTTCAATAATTCATTTCTTCTCCGGAGTCTAAAAGCGAGTAGGTCTGGTAGCGTTTAGGGAAAGGGGCAGCGCCTTTTATTCAGCTCTAATTTCCCTAATTCTGATAGGGAAAGCTTTTCCCCAAAAGCGGGGTGGGAGCGTTGCCGCTTCTCCGGGAGCATCCAGGTTGTTCCAGCCGGGATCCTCGATCCGTCCGGGCAGGGCGGCTCGGGAATCTCACCTCCAGCATCCCCGTCCCGCCGGAGAGACCATCAAGTTTAGTAAATTACAAATATGCCAATTTGGCGAACAGTTACGGATTAGCCTGATCAAACGATTTAAAAAAAGGGGAAAAAAAAAAAAAAAAAAAATAAGATAGGAAAAAAAAATGGGGGGGGGGGAGGAAAAAAAAGCGATGGATAAACCACATGTAGCAGTTGCCGCTTTCATGACTTTGGTAATTATTTACACCTGAACCGTAGTTTACTCCAGCCACGGTTTCAAAAGTAAACCTTTAAAGAATGTAATTATTTCCAGTTTTCGGCAATAGAGATGAAAAAAAAAAGAAGAAAAATAAAAAAAAAAAGCAAGAAGGGTAGGTTGGTGGGGGCACTGCTGTCCCCCGAGATCCCTCCCCTCCCTGTCCCCCCCCCCCCCGACACGGAGGGCAGCGCCCCCTCCTCTGCCTGGCCTGCCGGGGGGGTGCTGGGGGGCAGAGATGCGTGTGCATACGTACATATATATCTATACATTATCTATAGGTGCCCTATAGGCTCCCCGGCTCCTTCCTGCGGCTCCGTAATCGCTCTGTTATTGTTACTAAACGATGGGGGTGGCTCGACGTGACCCCTCGTCATTTAACCCCATTTTCTATCACCGCACGTGCGCCCCGGGGGGGTGGGGGGGGTGAGG
>JAOTQQ010000010.1:4739423-4779778 GCA_026546715.1 Gallinago undulata
CCTACCCTACCCCCCCAAAAAAACCCCAAACCCACCCCAAGCCCTCAGCGAGACATACTTTCAGGTACTAAAACTTACTGGCCCTATAATCAGCAGTACCTGTGGCTAACTCAAATGGCAGCCCTTATTCATTCAGTAGTGAATCAGGGGCAGATCTGCCCCATATCTTTGAAACACTTCTGGGTTTGCATTTTTTCTTTTTGATCCAGAGAAGAGTTACAAAAGTGCTGCAGGTCCAAGTATTTTTATCACTTTACAAAGGAGACAATGATCAAAGCCAACAAAGTCAAGAAAAAAATTAAACCTATCTTTCTCCTCTCCCAGTCTAACCTTGCATGTCAACAAAAGAGACCTCTAACGGGAGAGAGGAAAAAGAAAATTTGCCCATCTGAAGTGCCTGGCTATTTAGTGCATGGAAAATTCTTGTTACACATGTGGTGACACGAGCAGTTCCCATGCAATTGTTGAATACAGATAGTTCCAGCCATGAGTCATCCTGACACCTTCATAAGTAGCTCTTGGCATGGCAGTTTGATTGCCAGCAGGGAGTGCAGAGTCCAGTCCAGTGAAGTAAAGATCCACTTGCACATAGGCACACCCCCTGCTCCCAGACCTGACCCTCGGCTCAGGAGCAGTGACAGGCAGGGTGCACTATATGCAGCGGGCTAGAACTGTCACTACCTAATTAAAATAGAACAAAAAAGGCAGATTAAAAAATTAAAATGTGCTTTTGATACACGGAATGAAGTCAAATAAATACATTGATTTTTTTTTTTTAAATGTCTAAATACATTTTTATATCCTACACCCAAAGCTCTGTACATTTGGTTTGGTTTTTCTGTTCTGAAAAATGAATTTCTGGTAGCAAGGAGAGGAGCAGAATAGAATAGACTCCCTCACTGACAAGATAGTGCAGATGCCCCACAGGAAAAGCACCCCACGCCCACTTTGCTAGAGTGTGGTTCACGTTTGGATGGTCCAAACCCTCTCGTCTCAGAGTCCACAAGGAAGACAGCGGGTGCTGTGTCCTGATACTCTTCATCCAATCTTCAGCCACTCCTCGAAACGTGACTAGCTTTTCTCTGAAGGAGGAAAAAAAAAAAGGGAGGGGGGAAGGTTGGTGAGAGATACATGCCTATAATTTCTGAACATGAGCACTAGGAGAGAGAGCCTGTTATATGAGAGACAGCACACACATTTAACCTTTAGACCTTTGTTAGTAATTCCAGCAATTACATCTCTAGGATGCCTAAGGCCAATTTAACGGACCCATGGCAACCACTTTATACAGCATCAGAGACACTCCAGAGAAAGAAAAGATTGTAATCATTTTACATGCTCAAAAATCTTCCTTTGGGACATTACATCAATCTAGCCTTCTTTGAAAGAGAATTGGTAAATCCCGAGGTGTAGGTCTTTGGCAGGTAAAGGTGAGACAGGTTGCAAACAACCTTTTCAGAGGAAGGAACAAGCTCCTCTGCACACGTGGGTCTCAATGGATGCAGCTGACCTTTTCTGGAATCAGCATGGTCTCAACCCTCTGAGAGCTGCTGAAGTAGGGGAAACCTTTTGTGCGTGTGTGAGGAACATGAATAATTGACTTTGTGCTCTTTGTTTAATGTCTGAAGCTAACGTGGTATATGCTACCCATTATAGACAGTCGGGCTGCGTACCTGAGTGCTCTCCCATGGAGGCTGATCCAGCCAGCCCTTGGCGTCGGAGGATGGTGTAGTCTTCCTCAACCTCCTAAAAAACAAAAACAACCCCAGAACTCAAGTGGCTCTTTCTTTGTTTACCAACTGAACAAAGGGGGCTTCAAATGGGAAAAGAGAAGTTTTGTTACAGACGAGTGGACTGGAATCGCCCGTGCTGCACAGTGACCCATGATGGATCTCAACTCCTTTATCAGCATCTTTATCAGGCCTTCCATTCACATGCAATATTCCACTTCATTTTCAGATTTCAGTTAAATTCAAGCAGAACTACCTGCTGCTTGTAACCCACAACTTAATGCAAGAAAAACAGCACCAAGGTTCTGCTTCAAAAGCTTCCAGCAGTAAGAGCCAAAGACAAAACAGGGCATGGCTGTCTTTCTTCCTGCTCAAAATTATTTTCAAGCTCTTTTCTAAAACAAAACCTAAGGAATATGAAAACTCTGACACCGCAAATAGAAACATATTATACCTTTAACTTTTCAAGGTCATCCTCTATCTTCTGAATATACTGCATCATCCGCACACGCGACTCTATAGAGAAGTGAGGGCTTGCTACAAAAGAGGAGGACTCTTCCGCTCCCCCCCAGCGTGAGGCCATCATCTCCTCGGCAAACGGGGAGCTCCCTCCATCCGACTGGGTGTCCCGTGGGGAAAGTGGCTGCGGCTGCTGCTGTGCAGAGTCCAAAGAGGTGCGGCCACCTGCAGTGCACTGGAGAACCAGAGACGATACCTCCTCATCTGTGGAGCTCTCCTGCACTGTTCCATATCCATCAAGGATCAAATAATTTCCTGTTAAGAGAACAGCTTTTTACTAACACCTCCAGCTCCATAATCACCAAGAACCACTGAACTGTAGATAGTTTAAGCAGACTTTAAGAAAGATAAGTGGCGAGAGGTCCATCTCCTGAGACATTTTAAAATGGATAAGAAAACGCATTTATGAACACCAAGCAGAACGGTGATTGTATCAGACCAGACGAGTTTGGTTCTGAATTGGGCTTCAGAGATCATGGCAGCTTTTCGGACTGCAGTTTGAGAATCACAGGATTAGATGAGCTAATCACCTACCGTCCTGTTTTTCCAAAATCTGTGTTTCTATTATAATGTCTGGAAATCCTGCACTTGCACTAATGGTACCTGAGAAATCAGACTGCTAAATTTCTAACTTCCACTAACTAGCTGTAGTACTGAGGATGCTCTTAGATGCCTCAACTTTAAAATTTAGCTTGCTGATGATATGTTAGAAGATAAAGCAATTATAGATGGAAATGCTTTCACAACCCGCACCTAGCAATAGGATTATATTAAATAATTTCTCTACAGTATTCCAGCAAAGTTAGCATGTGGAGTCAGAATTGACTAAGAACAGGTCAATCTAATTTTGACTCCCCTGCACAGTTAAGAAAGTAAACAGCATAAGAGGTGACAAATAAATTAGTTGCTTCAAATTGTTGGCACAGTTTTAATAATTTAAAATGTCTCAGTAGTTCAGGGAAAGAAAAATGATTTTCAATACATATTTGGAAGGCAGCATTCAGACAGCCACAAATTGGCTTATTCACATTGACAGAATCCAATTTTTAAATAAAAGTGTATTTATGAATAAGAGATTTCAAGACTAATAGATATATAGAATCTACCTACTAGTAGCTACTTCTACTACAACATGCATGAGATAAATCTCAACTTGTGTGGTAAATTTAGTGCGGTGTCACCCTGTCAGCTGATCAAAATCACAGCATTTTCAACCACAAAGTGTGCAAAGTCCCATGGAAGTGCTCACAGCTGCTGTCTTGGAGCTAGTTTTCTGCTGGGTTAACATCTCTACAACATTCTTGAAGGCTAGAATAGATACACTTTGAGATGCTGCTCAGGTAACTGCCAAATACAGCATATGTAGTAATAATAATAGAGATAAAAAAATAATAAGCTTTTAAGAGCTTCAGACTGGAGTAAGGTCACAGGAGTCGATTACGAGCGCAAAGCTAAACTGTACGTTTCTTTTCTGAAGGCTGATCAGGAGAAGCCAACACAGTATCTACAAACCAGCACCAGTCATGGGGGCTCGGTGTGCACAGGCCGAGGAAGTGCTTTGCCTTCAGGGAAAACATTTTTCCCTACAGGACCCAACAGTTAGTTGGGAGATAAAGTGGTCCAGTGCCAACCACAATCAAGAGCTCGCATAGTGCCCATGCCTCTGTAATTACAGTTTGTCACAGTGTATTAACCCCACAGTATTTCAGCTTCTCCTTTCATAAAATAGCAAATTCATTAAGTACATGTTTGCAAAGCCCTTTTCAGGGCTAAACTGACTGTCAAAGTCTGAGAGTTAACTTTAAACGTCCTTTACCATATAAGTGAGGAAAACATACTGTAATTTTCTTTAGTATCATCTATTTAAAACTGAAGTCAAGTCTGTAATGCTGAATCTGGATGGACTATCATCCAATGAGTGAATGGAATGTGCTCACCTGAGATCCGTATTTGCACATCCTCTTCCTCCTTCCTTTCCATTAGTTCACTTTCAGATGGATTTTCGTCACTGTGAGCTTCTCGAGCATCAAAAAAATGCTCCCCACTGTCATCAGCACCCACCCCTTCCAGCTCTGTGGTTGAGATCTCCAGATTCACACTCATGTGATCTATTGTTGAGTTACTACTCGATCCGGGGTCTCTCCCAGTCAGCTGCATGGCATCCCCTGAAGCTGGCAATTCAGCTGAAGTCCGGAGGCCATAACTAGCCGTGGACTCATTAGTCCCGGTTCTTGGAAGCGTTCTGTCTGTTCCAGGCTGGTGAAATTTGCCATTGTCAGAGTGCTGTAGTCCAGGCTCACTCCCACTCTCCGTTTGGGCTTCTTGAGAAACGGTCCTAAACCTGGGAAAGCGCTGACGGCTTTCAAGGGTCCCCTTCTCAGAAAAGCCAAGCTGCTGTACCAACAACTGTTTCAGCAGGCCCACTGCAAGTAGAGAGAACATTCACAAGGCTTCACAGACCATAACCTCCCCAACAGTGAATAAACTAGACATAAACACTACCCTTTCAAAAAGGCGTATCTCATAGCAGCCAGCCCTCTCATCGCTCTTGGTAAGAAAAACAGGGATAAAAATAAATAGGTATGGTTTGAAGCCTTAATCCACATTTTACCTTACAAGTGAGAGCAAACATGTCACAGAATCCATACAACATGTCCATACAAGTTCCGTCATGCTTAGGGAAAAACAGAGAAATCATCTAATGAAATTATCCAGCAAACGAGTTTGACTGCAGGTGAGTGCCCACGTTTCACCCATGCCCTCAAATGAACTAAAAACTATGGCCATAAAAGGGGATTCCACCTGAGAAACAAGTATATTGAGAATATTCCACTCAACTTTGAAATGACAGATCAAAAATTTGAAGACACGTTTTCCCTAAAATTTCATGTAAATTTATGCTTGTTTGAACTTCAACCCACATTCCTTTAGCTCTCAAATTATCCCAACCAAACACTTTATACTAAGGACACATTGTTCAAAACAAAAATATGATACTGTCAAGAGCATAAGACTGCTCGTTCTTACCATATAATGCTCATGTTCCACCCAAGATAGGCTCTGATTTCATACAACAGAGCAGTTGCTCATCTAAGTGGAAGGCTCTTGTCACCATGTGAGTGACCCACTGCTGCTGTTGGAGGGCTGCTCTCTTAAGTCTGAATAGTCATGAGATGCTGGGTCACTAATACTATCTTTACACACCCCACAGACTAAGATTATCTTATCACTGCTCTCTGAAAACAAGTACCAAGAACGCTTGTGTAGCATTCAGCCTTAGAAAAGCACTTTGAATCCTATAAGAAGGAGAAGCATAAATAGAATCACATTTTGGTTTGCTCTGCTGTAATCTACAGCACAGAGAGAATTGGTATTTAATAGAAAAGAGCTTTAGATTTTATTTTGGCTCATTGATTTAGATGGCTGACCTAAGAATTTCCATCTGTAAATCACATCCCACCAGACACTGCCCACAGATACTCACAGTTCCTTAATGCATCCAGTGCCCACTGTCCTTCTGATACCGAAGGCAAACTGGTAGTTGTGTGTTCATAGCAAGCAGGAGAATCTTTAAGCGCCAGGTCTGCCTGCTGCACCTTATCAAACTCTCTTTCTGATGCAAGAAGACTTTCTACCTTGGACTTCTCAGACATGATGGGCGAAGAAGACTGAGCATTCAGTATTAAGGGAGACTCAAGGCCCAAATCTTTATCTAGAAAACGCAAAACATACACAGGTTAAACAACTATGTCAAATACGATGATAAACTGCAGAAAAGTCTTTTTCACACAGAAATCTCTGAAAACGTTAAAAAATACAGTTCTTGAGCATGGGCTTGGTAAAAGGCCAATTGTTTCCAGGGGAAAAAATAATCTTTCCCAGCAATTTACAAAATAGGTGGAAATAGTAAGAGGTAAGTTTCCAATAGGTTCAGTATCACTTTTCTACATGACTTGTAAAGAAACCGTTCCTTTCCAGAAAAATGTCACATTTACCAAAGGATCCCCAAGCCACAAGGAATATGGACATTTGTACCCCACGTAGCAAATGTACCATAACATTTACCCAGACCACTGTTTTACCTGGACTTTGTAGGCTACTGGCAGGAATGTCATGCTGCTCTTTGAGCTTCTGCTGTTCCTCTTCTTCACGCTCTTCTCTGCAGGGAGGAAAGAATGAACACATTCCTTTAGTCACATACATCTGAATCGCTGCATGAGAATCCATGCTTTTGCTGGCAATCTTTGAGTAGAAGAAGGGGTACTGGAAAAAGAAAAAACAGCCCCTTCTCCTCCAGCTACTTTTACTTACTCGCCAGGTCCTGACTGTGGTAATGGAATCACTCTTCTTGTACTCTCCATTTTTACGGTCCCTGCCATCTGAGCTATAAGGTCCTGCCATCTGCAGTAGAAACATCAAATAAAAACATACAAGACGTGAAGCATAATGAACACTTCTCTATTTAACACCTCTTAAATCCAACTAATATACATCCACACACACATGCTCACCAGCATATGCATATACACCCTCTTATTTTTACAAGTTGAGAGAGACTATCCTTGGATACTTCCTACATAGGCCAACAAAGCTATGTTTTCAGCTAAGCTCAGAGAAGAAAACTCAGGTAATTCATGGATGCCTGCACAGTTAGTACAGGCAAGCAGATATAAAAGATCACTCACGTACAACAAATCAAGAAGCAGATGGAGCCGAACCAATTACTTACACATTCTTTTCTGAAACAGTCTGTGCCACCAGTTCATAAATATGAGCGCCATTTTCTGACATGGAGATGACGAAGAAAGCTTTGTTATCTGAAGCAACACAGAGAGAGAAGAGCTCAACTAGATGCCTTGTCCCATATAGCTTTCTGAAAATTCACAAAATTGGGCATAATGCCAACAAGAAGGAATGAAAGATGAGTTCATGAGATAACCCTCCAATTCTATAATATACAAACATTGATCTTTCCCTATCCAGGAAATTTCTGTTAGTCCTGAAAGAAAAAAGCCATTACTGCCTAAACCATTTTGAAACAGATTTATTTCTCCTCTTTTCCCTCCTAATAATTTCTAGAGTACCTTTCATCTAACACAATTAGAGTACTGTTAATTTAGAAGTCTATTTAAAACTCATGCCGTGCCTATTACTGATGCAAAGAAGTTAAACAGCTCATACATACAAAGCAAGACATCGGACAACCAAAAATTAAGCCTACACATTTTTCCATGTTCTACTCTGTAACTCCAGACAAAAATATCTATCCTCAAGCGATCTAATCTTAATTTTTGGCTTCCTCTTTTGCCTTCTCAATTGGTTACACCGACCTGTTGCCACCTGACGAACCAGAACGGTGTTCAGTTTGATGATAGGACTGAAGGTGTGTTTACTGTCAGCTGTCGATGCCAAGATTTTACTGTGACACTTCAGTACCAGTTTATCATCTTGTTTCTGCAGCAGCACCAGAATGTCCTCCAGAAGCAGAGTGTAGAGATCTGCACGGAGGGCAAAAGAACCCAGAATGAGTTGAAGATTCATAGTTTTGAATTTTCACAGCCCTGCAGAAAGGAAAAGGCTGCATTTTTGATTACTCATGCAGAGGCAGTAATCAGTGCTATGCCATTCTAGACTAAGCTTGCAAATCTTCCTCATCAAACTACAGCAGAAAGCTGCAGATAGAATTGGATCATCTCATGACTGACTGCTGTGTCCCTGCATGGCCTTAATGACACTCCAGCACATTTCAGAATTGACAAGAATGATTTAATCAGCTCTGAGAAACGCACAGGCAGTATTATAGGTGGCAGTAAGAATCGTAATTGGAAATTGCAGAAATGCTTTCTCCTTCTCAGCAAACACACACAAACCCAACCAAGTCAGCTCATGGAACAGGACTCACCGATAGTTTTGTCACGATTCACCTTCCAAGTTAGAGGTCCTTCATGAAGCATTTTTCTCTTTGTTAGGTCCAAGTTCTGTCACCAGGGGAAAGAAAAAAAGCAGCACAATGAAGTTCCTGTGGAAGCAAGTAATGGCAAAGCATGGGAATGACAGAGGGAAGGCTAGAATAGGCACTCCCATTTGGAGATGAGCAGCTAAACCCAGGCTGGAAACAGAAACATGGAACAGTAGTAGGTGTGTTTGTAAACCAAACTCTTGTGAGAGGGGTTTGTTATCATTCTTCCTCTTCCACTGCTCTTTTGCAGATGTCAGGGGTTATAGAGTAGAGAATCTTCCTACCAAATCAAGCTAAGGCATTAGGATATCATCTGATTTCTAGGAGGAGTTTTCCAATATCCCATATCACAGTTCTAATGTTACAACTGGTTAATGCTTCAGCACTCGATTTGCAAGTCAAGTGTGCCCACAAATGATATACTGATCTACAAATCATTCCAATGATCTGATGGACTTCATAATGTCAATGGATTCTTCAGTCATTTCAGTGCTTGTGACATTTAGATCTGCAGGCAAGTATAAGTGACAGTTTTCACAAGTCATTCCTTCCAACTCACAGAGTCTACAATCAATGACAGCAAGATTTCATAACTGCCAGTAAGTTCTTCATTTCCTAACGTGTGCAAGCTTATTTGTGGAATGCTACACGATACCGTTTTATAGAGGAGTCTTCATGTGAAAATTTCTTTTGGCTTTGGAGAAGATAGGGGAGTGATAAATAAACAACAGGAAATCTATACAAGACATGGGAATAGATAGTGGCAAAAATTAGCAACTGGGGATAAAGTACCAAATCACGGGGAAAAAGTGCAGAAGCAAAGGGAGAAGAGCCCTTGTGTGGAAGCTACCTATTTGGAACATGTGTGAAAGAAAAAAAAAAAAAAAAGATTTGTTGCAAGTTGCAAGTGCCTACTGGTGCTCATCGTTCACTTGAAACACGAACATTTCACAAAGTTAGTCCTGCTCCAAGGATGCTGACAGCAAGTAACCAGCTTCACTAACGTAACTGCAAGAATTTACAGGGCCTTGAAACACAGTACTTGTAGTGCTGGACTTAGACTACTTGGCTACATCTGTGGACCTCTTATACAGATCAGCCTGTGTACAAGAGTTTCTTTTAAAGCCAACTGAATTGCTACACCTCATGGCTCTCCGAATCCTCCCCGGTTCCAACAGCACACCTAGGTCGTGTGATCACATGAGACACAGAGCCATAAGAAGATTAATCATCCACCAGCTCTCTCTTATATGCTACAGATGTGCGTTAGCTTGCACACCATTAACATTTGTTTAACAGAACATTCAAGCTTCATCAGCACTTCAATGTGCAGAACCAGGCTGTTACATCCCCAGAGATCTTCAGGAAAACTCAAATTTCTGAGACTAATGGTTTGATTTTTTTAATAGAAATATTTATCTCCAAAGACCATTTGATTGTATGTCAGATTGTAGCAGAAAAAGCCACAAAGTGAACAACAGGGTTGCAATTACAGTTTACATAGAGACTGCTTCAGTGTTGTCACTCACCCTGAACTCATCCATCATGGGATCCTCAGACTGCTTCAAGTAGGACAGGTCAAGACGACGCTGATAATCTTCCAAATGCTGCAGAAAATGCAATGAAGATGGTGACTTTGATTAGGGAGACTCACTAGCTCCAGAGTGCAGGCAGTCGTGACTACTTCCACACATTCCCCAAAGCCTGGGATTCCTCCTCTTACAGGAATATTTGGGCCCCAAAACATCCTTAAGCACAATATAAAGTCACTAGTACAGAGACTCTGGGTGTCTTAAACAGCTTGCTGCCCTTCAACTCTCTTCTCCCCAACCCTTGATGCTCACTCTGTTCACCTCCTACCTGCTTGTTCTCAGACTCTTTGACAGCCTGGTTCACGTGGTTAAGGATCTGACGACAATGATCTGCTGCTTTCTTCACTTTCTCTTTCTCTTCAGGCAGCTCTGCGAGAGAAAAAGGAAATGTAATAACACTTTCCTATAAAGGTTGAAAAAGTCAGAAATCTAGTGCAGTTTGCTGACCTCAAGTTTGAGAAAGAGAATTAAATTCTCAGAACAGCCTATCAACAAAAGCACTGCATTTCAAAGGTGAAGTGACAAAACTAGATTTGTGACAGGACAAGAGTCATCCTGCCCCGCAAAAGACACCGGCCTCTGATAATCACTGTACACAGCACTTCTAACTCTCCCTTTTCTGAGGGGCTCATGACAACTATTCACAGACATCAATCTGTGAAATCTAAAAAGTTTAATAAGACTCCGCTGTGGTACAAAGAGAGTCTGGGGTAGATATTTAAGATGACACACAGCCAGCTAGCCAAAGTCCCAGGATTCAGCAACTGATTACTGGCTTCTGTGTTCCTCACAATCCTTTTTATTTATTTATTTAGGAAGAGAGGGAAACAGACAAAGAAACATAATTAAAAATATATATTTTTTAAGGTTTTACAGAATAACTTTTTCCATCCAGATAACCTGTATTTATTTTAACAGCTCAGAAAAATAAAAAAATAATTTAAAAAAAGTTTCTCTGGCTACATTCATGCAGCCTGATTATAAAAAGCAGTCTTTTATTACAGCGAAAGCAAACAAGAGTTATCTTTCCAGTCAATGTCACTTGATCATACACAGATAGCCAGAGGTGAACCCCATCAATTCACAATATCACAAGCCACATTAAGAATTTAGTTAACAGGCAAATAAACAAGTACATCAAAGATAATGGAGTATCACATGCTCTCCTAATTAGGATTAGATAAATGCAATATATTTTTATGAGTAATGAAATTACACTGCAGCAGGTATCCACTAGTAAACCTGAAAAGGCATTTTATGGTATTATTAATCATATTTTCAACTGTTCTGCTGGCAATATCTTTCAGCGTAACACATCATAGCTAAACTCCTCCCTCTGCAAGAATGTGAAAACCTTCTGTAGAGCTTCAGAGATTCAACAGATGAGGAAGATCAATATTCTGTTGGTGTTTACTGTGCAGGGAAGTATTTCTTTCCAAGTTCAATCTCCTTCAAATTCTTAGTTGACATTGTATTGATAACCTCCAAGATTTTTATATGAAGTTTGTTTTAAATCAGACCTTAGGGGTGTAGGTCAGATCAGACTCTCAGCACACATTTGTCCCAGATATTGGGAATTTTGAACAAATAGTACAGAGGATTGATTAAAAGAAACCCAACCAAATCAAAACCGCACCCCTGGTCGATAACAAGAAAACTGTGACCTTAAAAAAAAATCAATTTGTTCTGTATCATCCCCTTTTTGTTCTCTTCTTAAAGAAACATGTTGATTTGCCAAAAGCCTTAACACTACGTGATTTTTGCTTAGATTCTATAATACCTCCCTTTTCTGCTTCCTTGCTCAGAACTATGGCCTATATCTATCCAGGCTTATTTAAGCAAAGGCATAACCTGATAGGTTTTTATTAGATTCTTCATTCTTCACATTTTTATGTTAGTAATGTACGATTAGGGATTTCTGTTATTGAAGGTCTGATTATTTTTCTGTCTCAAACACATCTACATGGAAATTGGAATTCACTTAAATGTATTTTCTCTTAATAGTTTGATTTAGCTATCTTAATGTCCTGAATTCAAAAAACAAGTGTTTATCAGAGCACGTTTATAATTGAAAACCAATTTATCGAAACAAATAGAGTACCATCTTTAGTGATTGAATTCTTTCTAGTTAGTTCCTTCTTCAAGATTGTAGAAAGGAGTTAAATATATCTAGAAAATTACAGAAAGAACAAGCATGCTAATGACTACTCAAACCAATAGCACAAATGCAACTTCCCTCACAGTAAGTTCCTAAAGATTTGGGTGCTGAGAGCATGTAATAAGGAAGAGTTACAAGATACCTGCTCTTTTTCCTCTGTTTCTTTTTCTTCTGAATGTAATACCATCTATTGCCATTATCACATATTCACGTACAACCATTTCTGATTATTTCTGAATATTTCTATAATGGTGCAGAGGAAATATTTTCTTCACTTCCATTTCATTGTGATAATCAATAATTTGTGATTGTTAATAACAGCAATAGTGTAAAACTAAGAACAGGCTAAGAACTGGAGAGTGGAGACAGGAATTCCTGGCTTCCTTCTTCAAAAACTAAGGGCAAATCCAGTTGTTTTGCCAGTAATTTTCATTAGCAGAATGTTTTGGTTTATCTTCAAAACAAAGCATTCCCCTCCCTTAACTTTTTAAAACTGCATTTTAATTATTATATTGCACTCTAGATACATTACAACCCAATGCAGAACATCATTCACTTATTTCACATTGAATTTCCTTTTTTATTTTTTTGTAAGGAGGAAAATGAATTTAATTTAGAAACAAAGACGGGATTTTTTTATATTTTTTTTGACCTGCCCTCCTGTGCAAAAGGCAGCAGAAAGGTCAAAATGAAAACTGATAGTGACCTATAAAATTAAATTAAATTACTCTTTAACACACGTTTTGAAATCACGTTTGCCTAGATACATGCTGAGATGCATGCCCAAACCCTAGTGGAAAGGCTGTACCTGTATACTTAGCAATGTTATCCAGCAGAAGGGGGTACTTAGTCAACCTCTGCATCTCTGTGGGAATGATATCCTTCAGCTGCAACCGGCGACACAGTGGATTACTCTCAGCATCCTAAAATTAAACAGCACAATAAGTACATTTGTCATTTTTATTAAGGCTATAATTACCTGAACGTCTAACATCTATTCATCACATAAACGTCTATTACTTCACTTTCCAGTAATTAAATACAAGACAAGAAATGCCAAGATCTATCATTCAGACAACACATCCCCTCTCCATTTGCAATTACACATAGGAAAGGCTCATCATCAAAGCAGCAGCTTCCTTCCCTCATTACTTCCCAGAGGTCTGGTACCATCTCCAATCAATCTCAGTCACCACCACACAGGGAAGACATCAGCTTGGACTTTCACACTACAGGTTTCACAGTACATTTTTCAACATAACCTCAACCCTTGTATTACCAGAGTTCTTCCCAGCCTGTGGTAATGAAGATAATGTTCTCTCCTCCAAATGCCACATGTATTCAAAGCCCCTTTCCTGGCAGGCAAAATAGTTGTACATCATCTCTCTTCTGCCCATGGCATGCATCAAAACTGCACGGCTATAAGCAGTTTCCCCAACAGAAGTACTCATCCTTGGCAAACAGGCACCTCAAGTGAAATGTCATCTCCTGCCTGGGACAGCATGTGCTTTTCTGCATTCTATCAGGACATTCTTGTGTTCCCCAGAATTAAAGGCTCCTCCCTCCAGAAATGATTAGCAGAGATACAGTACTGGAAGTGATGCCAATCAAGACAACGTTAGACACGATGTCATTAATTATAATAGCTTTAACTACAACCATTCATTATGCTATACTGGCCACCAGCCACATCCTCAGGCAACTCAAAGCCTTGCATAAAGTTCACCTGCACAAAAGTCTGGAAGCGAGAGTCCTTCTTCTGGCGTGACTTGATGACCTCCAAAGCAAAGGGCTGGTTACTGCAGAAAGTGGCAGTTGCATGTTTCAGCTTCTCCTCTGCTGGTCCGCTAAACTGTGCCAGAAAGCCAAGAAAGCCAAATTTAGATAGACTCACGTTCAGCATGTGCCAGATCAGACAGACATAGAGCCATGTGCCAGTCAACAGACATAGAGCCATGTGGCAGAACTGGCCTTGTCAGAGAAAAAAGTAATTACTGGCAAAATATGAGAAGCAACTTCCATCTTGTTTCTAAAGCCTTGTCTTCCCAGGCTACCGAGGAACCCCTTTACACCTCAAGCTCTACAGTTCTGCTGTCTCCAGTCCTAGCACATCCAATCCTTTCTACAAACGTATAGCTGATTCAGAGGGAAAATACAGTGCCATGTCTCCCCTGTCAAATGTAAGGAGAGCAGGAAAACCTGCCCTCACATGAATGACAAGGGATTATTTACCAGACTGTTGGTTTGCAAAGCCAAGACCAAAGCTCACCTTGTTTCTCAGGGACACCCATGCTTACACACTAGAATATAATATTACACCTTATTTCCTAAACAAAAGTACTAAAAAAACATGGCTAGGAGAAATGATAGCCACAAGCAGGGCTGAGAAATGTGCTGCAGATGACAGATGGTTAATCTGTTACTGCAATTGCAACTCTTCCTGTTCCTGCTGCCCAGTCTGTGACGCAGCGCAGTAACTCCTCAAAATACTCTGGAGAACAAGATCTCTGTGCTTTTTTTGTTTTAGCTCCTTAGCCAAAACACTATGCAAGGCATATAACTATTAACTTAAGGTCTAACTTACTCTAGCAAGTATTTGTTTTTTGCCTTTTCATAACACACAGGAGAACTGAAACTGTTAGAGGTGTTTCTTTACCAGCCACATCTGATTTTCATTTTCTTCCTTTTTTTCTGGAATACTAGACAAACAGTGGGATACAAAAAAAAATACCACAAGAGACTTCTGCATGAGGAACTAAAAAGAATAAGCAGATCAATCTTCCATCCTAAATTAAGTAGGCTTCAAAACAAACAACAAACTGAGAGATTCCTGAGAGAGAATTATTATTTTTTCTAAAGAATCTACATTGCTTCTGGTCCTGTCATTTGGATCTCAGAAATGAAGCCTGAGATAGTGCTATAAATTTGAAAAGGTTCAGCTATGTAAATTCTTGGATTGGAAACCATTTTTAACTATCTGTTAATGGCACCACAGGCAACACAAGACTTATTTCAGTGTTACTGAAATAAATTGTGCTACTGCGCTTTTCAAAATCCTACTCTCACCTTTATGTCTCCAAAACTCCCTTCCTACTCTACCCACACGTCATAAGGAAATTATTTTTTCTTCCATAAGTTACTCTTATCTTCAGCCAAAAGAAAATCCCGTGAGTTCTTTCTGCTTTCCTTCAATGCTCATTCTCTACCTCTGTGTTGGCTCCATAGAAACGACAACTCTGAGACTATTAGTTCCTATCAGCTGGGAATCACCTTCACCAACCTCTGGCTCTGTTATTCATTCCACGAAACATTATTTTCAAATACAAGAAAGCAAAAAAGAATTTTACCCAGGAAAGCAAGTCTTCCCCAATTTGGCCAATAACAGAAGTCTCGTTCCTTTTTCGGACTGCTTTCATCTGATCATTCAATGCAACTTTAAAAAAAAAAGTAAATTTTATTAATACCACTCAAATTGCTGGAATTCCAGCATTTATTTTAAAATAAAAGCTATTCTAGGAAAAGATTAGATTTTCAATAATTTTAGTTGAGTTTAAAAACTGAAAAGTGTCCTGTAACACAATGTATTTAGCAGAACATCTCAGGAGATGCTATATAGCTCCTTCTCACTGCTGTCTCACCCAAACCTTTCCAGTCTTATCTCTTCTGAGGCTCAATATCACTGCCCTTCTAAAACCACAGGAATAAAGCAGCACACACTTCAAGCCCCCTGCATAAAATTACACAAGTGATTATTCAGTGGCAGAGCTGAAATCATGATTCTGAACAGTCCTTTCTCTAAACAATTAGGAAGGGCCACCCTTCAAAACCACCTGCAAGACATCAATCTTTTCAGATTCAGTTTTCCTGTTCTCTTCAACAACAGCTGTAACATTTTAAATGTTGACCAATAAAGACCATTCATCAAAGCATTGCTCCTTTTATCAAAGCATGAATCGGCACAAGAGTGTCTGCATACAGAGATAAGGAAAAGCAAGGATCCGGAACAGTGGACACAAGCATTCTTTATCAAAATATCTTTGTAAATCTGAAATGGAGAACCTGTGTGAAAGAAAGAAGAGCCACAGCATTCTATTTCAACTCAAGTGTTGTATGAGGTTTCCCCTTGTTTCAGGGTGACTTGCTCAAATTTTTCAGATATTTGTATCCGGAATTCCAGTTGGACTTTCAGACAAAGCTGAACAGCACCTCAGCTACTCTTACCATGAAGCCCAAGGATATCCTCCAGATTTGAAAAGATTTTCCGTTTGTCACTGGTGTTCAAGATACCTTCCCGGGTGACTCGCTGGTAGAAGACATTATGCAGAACCTTCAGCGTGCGCACGTGAGCTCTCTCGGTGTAAAACAACTCTGAAAAGAGAGGGTGAAGCAGAATTGTAATTCCCTACGTAAAGAGGTGTGGCAGTGTGGATCCCAATGTGAAGCAAACAGAAGTCAGAAGTATGAACTTACAACAGTCTCCCTCACCAACACTGCCCTTGCTGGCCCATATTCCAGAATGGAGCAATGCTTCATTACACTTCCATGTTTGAAAGAACAGAGAAGCCAATTGATTCACGACTCATAATTTACCCCAAAGGAACAGGGAGCTCTTAGCGGCTCATACAGCCACAGAGTGCGTTCAGCAGGATTGCAAGACCTGAAATTGAGATGAAGCTCTGAAGATGAAGTTTGGTAGTAGCTTTCCATTTGCATCATGTGCTTTCCAATGGTCTAGGCAGTGCTTTTTGCTTTCTTATATAGAACATGATATTTGCAAACTGGCCTTTCAGTGTCAAACCACTTCAATATTATTTCTTCTCTAATGACTGGATCAGTCTCATCTCAGGACGCTTTCAGTAACAAGTTTCAGACACACAAACTTGGCAAAACAGAAGTAATAGCTAGTAACTACTTTGAGCAGATCAATGAAGAAAGACCTAGTTTTAAAATTTACAAACTTCAGAGCTCCAGAGGACTGGTTCCAACTTTGTGCTTGGTGAGCTAGGATAAGATATCCATCTCACCATTAATCACTTCTTGGCGCTTGATTTCATAGAGTGTCAGCCCCATCAACACTTCTCGGCTCACAAGTTGCTGCCAGTTGGGAGGGTCCATGTCCATGTCAAAATCATACAGCTCGTCTTCACTTTGTACATCTGCAAAACCAACACTGTCCATCCTAAAGGCATGAATGTTAGGAAGAAAGAAGAGAAAATCTAAGTACATGTATCAGCTGTAAAGCATTATGAATACGCTGTCCATAACAGCTGGAGGCTCTTAGATGTCTGAACCTGTTGGCACATTTTCTAATTTTGCCTTTTATCAAAGAACTAAGACTGAATATCTCTTCTTACAGTACTTCCATAAACCTCCTTCTAATGATACAGATAAAATAATTTGCATGAAGTCAAATATCAAGTTGGGGAAAGGGCAGGTTACAATTTCCTTCCTCCATCTATCTGCACACACACAGCTAACAGCAATACACAGACCTAACAGGAAAATGTAGCAACCTCAACTCCCTAACCCATCAACTCAAATCAGTAGATACAACGATCACTATACTTCACTCACAGATCAAAGGGCTTATCTGCATATGATTCACTCCACCTTCCTATATATGGTTGGCAGTGTCTCACTTCATATATGTGTTATTTAAGAAAAGGAAAGATCATGCAGACAATTATCCTGGCTCAGAACAATGAACACTACCACGTTCTCCTTCATAACCTATTCAAATATAAACAAATTCATTGAAATTCAAACATTTATAAGCATACTCACTTGCGAAAAGGCTTTGGTGTTCCCATGTCAACCATTCTGCAAAGAATGAAAGAAACTGTCAGGGAAGCTTATGCAAGAATTTCACCCCACTCAGACACTGAGCCTCACTTCCCAGTAAAGACCTCATCTCCCAGCTGGAACATTTTGTCCGTCTGTCAGCCTCACCCTCCTCATACATAGTTTTCCAGTTCTACCACAGAGGCAGATACAGACCAGCATTTCCCACTTCTATCAATAATGTTTAATACAAATGATGTCACTAATAATTTTATGGACCAAGCTTCAACAGCCACTGTCATATTGACTCTCATTCTAAGGCTCAAGTAACCAGTGCACCAGTTACCTCTCTGATTCTCCTTCCTCCTCCTGCAAGTTTTCCAAAGGAGATGGGAATTCAAAGGTGTTATTAGGTGTGCGGGGTGTGCCATCCATACACTCATTAGCAGGTGGAGCTTCTCCAGTCTGCTTCAAACCTAAACAGATAATAAGCAGGAAATGTCACAAACTGTACCAAATTAGAGCATGTTAGAGAACTTCAGAGCCTCTTGATTCACAGCCTAATTTCAGCTCAGAGCTGGAGGAACTCAGTTCCTAGGTTGGTAAGAGAAATCTTAGTAACAAGTGTTTCTTGATGACACTGACTTGTGCAGGCACCTGAAACTGGTTTTTTGGCTGCTAGACAATCCAATGCCACAGTGACAGAACCCAGCCAACAACTAGTTCTGGCCACGATAAAATTTCCTAATTTGAACCAGAGATTACGTCAGAAAAGATGACTAAGGCAAAGAAGATGATGTTAATGACATAAAAACATTTCCTAATTTGTCAAGTTTGTTGCATCAGAACCGTGCTTTGCATATACCATTCATAACACAACCTTTAACCATTCCTCTTTGCTGGTATCAGCCTACCTGTTTCGCTGTCTTTGCTTCCCTCTGGAGAGGAAAAGGGACCCGTTGCCAAAGGAGACATTGGGTTGGCAGGAGGGTACGGTGCATCTGTTCCATCACTGGAGGATCCACTTTGGCGCATCTTGCTAGAGTCTGGTGGCTCTGGGCTAACAGAAGATGCTGTAGGTAAGTGCTTTGGGTGTCGGGGCTTCTGCATTTCCATGGCTCTGCCAACTAAACAAACACAGTGTGGTTATATTGTTGAAAGAGATTTTACCCATTTTCAGCAATGAAGAGAGAAAGATTTTCAGGACAAAATTAAGTATGTGTGTCTTCAAAAACATGTTTCAAACCCAAAAAGTTTACTGAGTCTTCTCAGCATGTTTTTTTTAAAAGACAGCAGAGACTTTATCTGGCTTTCAGACTAATAGTTAGGGAACATGTATTTCCTTGTCTGACATACTTGCACTGCTATCATGTCGACTCGGTCTCCTTGGTGGGCCAAGAATATTAGGAAAGCCTCTTCTCTTTCCTTTTTCCTCTCCTTCTTTCTCTTTTTTGATACTTTGCTGCAGTTAATATACAACAAAGAAAAGAAAAGCAAACAGATCACTCATTTCTTCAAATCCAGTGATTTACTGAGATACTGACTAATTCTTTTAAAATGCAGGAGTTTGGTACAAGAGAATTTTATTTTTAACAAGTTATGAGAGGTCAAGATCGTGCAGCTTCAGAGGCAAAGACAGCCTATGAACAGAGTATGAGCAGTGCATAACAAGGTTAGCAGTGGGAGCCACAGCATCTTCAGAGATACTTTGGTTATAAGCAAAAACTAACACACTTTTTTTTTAACTTAGCAGGAACTAGAAACCACCCCCTTCTCTAGGGTAAGAGACCAATTTACAGCGACCAGAAGCACCTTGGTTCTCCAAGGCAGGACACCTTGTGACTCCAAACCTCCACAAGCATAAAGACTCTACTCTGGGATAGAGAAATACAACTTATCTTACTGCTTCAGAAGGGTTGTGAATGCTTGATCTAAACTATTCTCACTATCAGCACAGAACTGCTTCCAAGAGCCTTAACATTTTAAAGGAAGCTGGAATGCTGATGGAAATAAGTAGCTACTGTGACCAGATACACCCCCATACTGTGGGAGACGACTGAACACACCCACAGAGATGGGAGTTTTGGTGGAAAAACTCATTATATAACTGGGGAAACGTGGGCGGCAGGAAGAGTAGCTTTCCTGCATCATGAAGTATGAGGTTTTGGGCAAGTTTCTCAAGAAGAAAACTAAAGTATACAAGCCAACAGCCTGATTAGCTTTAATGAGATCCTCAAGTGATTCAAGGTTTCTCACCCAAAGTTTTAATAAGGGTAGAACTGTGGAAAACAAGCAGTTAGGATTCAGGCATACAGGTAAAGAAATACAACTCATTTCTAATTCATGGGCCTGAAAATACACGTAGAACCCAGTTTCAGCTGTTAGGTTTGTGCAGCTCAATAATCCCCATCCTCTTGATGCAGCAATGAAGACTGCAAAATCATACCAACCTCTAATGTGTCATGCAAAAGTGCATTTTGAATTCTAACAAAGAATCCATGCTGGGTAGCTTCAAACAAATGCACTCTGGCCACACCACCACTACCTTGATCTTTGGCAAGAAACCGATGCGACCACGCTTCTGCTCCAGGTTCCGAGGTTCTTTAACTTTGACTCCCAGGTGTTTCATGTAAGTAAGAATCACATACTGCATTGTGGAACTGCCAAGTATATAAAAAAAAAAAAAGAAGATGGGGGATAAGGAGAAATATATTGGGGAAAATACATTTTGTCAAGGAAATTAAAAAGGTCACATGCAAAGGTTCTATTGAGAAATTAAAACATTTTTATAATAAAAGAACTTGGTATCTTTTCTTTTTTTTTTAATATGAAACAAACTATCACAGACAATGGGAAAGAATCAGACAATATAAGAATTTGTCCTCTTGCAAACAAAAGATGGAGTATATAAAAGCATACCAGACCCGGAAGTAAAATTTTGAGAATTACACAGAAGATCCTAAAATTATATGATAAATATATATTTGTGGTCACATTATAGTTTTGAGTTATGGTAAAAATAAGTAACAGCAAAAGGTATGGTTGCTGTAAAGAGTATAGCAAAAGCTGCCCTTGTTGAGTTTTGTATACATACAAACTTAACAAGGCAAGTCACGTCCAGAAAATAAATGTTAGACCAGATTGAAACAGCTACAAAATAAAACTAAAAGAAACATGAACTCTTAACAACAGTAACTTTTGGAGATCTAAAATAAAGGCAGCAAATTTCATATTAAGAAGAGGTTGGGAGCAATAGGCTGATGCTCTGAATTCAAATTAATTATGCCAGGGGATGCAGAGAACGAGAGTTAGTGGCTACAGCCAGCAGAGGGCTGTCTTGCTGTGCTCAGCAGAACAAGCACCAGCAACAGGGTTCTTCACACACTAAGCTCACCCAACTTCCATTACCTCTTGTCTTCTTCCAAAGGCTGAGATGTCATCCTAAAAACAAGAAAGAATTTAAAAATGAAACCGACTTAGAAGGAAGTCCCAGGGCGGGGGGGGGGGAGCTATAGGTTTCTACAACCCCAAAAAAGGACTCTGATCTAATACTGCACAAGCTGAGAATGGAATAATTTCCTCTGCTATTTGAACAGTAGCCTTCTTGAAAAGATATACGGACTTTACCTAACTATCAGCTTAATTTTAGCTATTGTTACTAAAACATATTTTGATAGCAAACAGGGGAAAGCAATGTAAATGCAGTGATGTCGAATTGCGTCTAGTTCCCAAATCCTTTGCTCTTCTGGTGTAAGATTCAGGGTAGAATCTTTTTTACCCCCACAATTATTTTTGCTGTTACTCACAAGACTTCCTCAATTTTAGCGATAATCTGTTCTGCACATGCTCTTTCCTTCTCCACGGCATTCCGGTCACGAACTCTTTCTGCATCCAGCCTGGTTAGCTCTCCTTCTGCTAGGGTCAATCCCATACTACGTTTCTGCCTGAAAAACAGGGAGACGGAAGCATCGCTTTAAATTGAATACTGACCTGTAACAAGGAAAAGCAACCTCTTGACGTTCAGAATGTGAAACGGATTTCATTATTGGTTTGTGTATGAAAATGGAGAAGTCATGACATTTCTCCATAACATTTTCACTCACTGTAAAACACAGCTAAGATAGCCTCTGGAGGGATAAAGTTGTATTATATTTATCAAGAGACAGCCATTGCAAGGGTCAATAGAAAGCAGTTACTCTTTTTGCAGCATCCTAGGCTGCAAAATCAGACATTTTTAGGTATGAAGAAGTCCACTATTGAACACTTGTCTTGGTATAATGTCTCATGTTGGCACAAAGCTCTTATGACTCTACATGAAAGGGCATATTAATTATCAAATTCTACTGTGTGCCCATGACAGCTTTTCAAAGTGGATTATTTGGTGCCCAAAGGGGAGAGGGAAGGGAAAAAGGAGAAGGAAAAAAAAAAAGTATAAGAACATATAAGCTGATTATAAACACAATTAGTAAGAAGGATTTATAGAACATCACCTAAGTAAAAATATTCTGAAACCTCCTCAAATAGCTTCAAGGAATGAAGAATCCAAGCTCTAAAATTGATCTTGCAATTGATTACTTGCAACACAGTCTCAAAAAACATTCAAGGCTCTCTCCAGTGGTATCCTTCTATTAGTCCAAGATGAATTACTATATGCCTTGAGTTTGGACTTGTTTGGACACGTTGACTGAGGCAAGGTATGAATTAAATGAAAACTATACAGACCACTCTTGTTACCTGAAATCTTCCAGATTCCTTTGAACTTCCGGACAGACTTTATCTTGCATAGTTTGTATAAGCTGACGATGAAGCTCTTCAGGAATGAGTTCTGGCCGCCTTCTTTCTGTAAGTCAGAAGAGAAAAGTTAACAGATTATTCTTTTGAGAACAGTCCTCTCCTCCTTAGAATAAAGTCACTCACACGTATACTTCATCCCATCCAAGAGTACCATTTTGCCTTTCACTTGCTGATAATCTGAACTTCAGTGCATTAAGTGTAAATAGCTGTGGTCACATTCACTGTCATACTAAAAAATATACATGCCAATGTGGCCAATGCTTCCCACTGCTTACGCATGTATGAGAGCACACATTACGCCCTCCCCAAGAAATGTAAGAAGTATTTCTTTGTCTCTCCCTGTAACGGATGACACGGTATATTTGAAGGAACCCCAAGTACATTTCAGAAACTTGCTCAGACAGTAGAAAACTGCAGAAAGAGATACACAAAACAGAAGCACCCTACCTAGTTCTAAGGAGATTTCATCTGGAACTGGAACTTTTAGATTCTGCAAAGGAAAAGAAAGGCTGGGAGAACATACATAACAAACACCACCCTAATAAAACACACAGTACAAACCACAAGAGAATCCCCTCAAAAGCCGAAAACATACAACCTGAATACCTGGTGGTATTAAGGTGGAGACTCCCATTTTGAATATATATTATATTACACATGGATTATTTAATCTTAACGTGGTAGTAACCTCTGCTATACTATCTAGTAGTCCAATTCATGACAGTAAAGAAGTTTCCCAGGCTTTTCAAGGGAAACATAGAATCTCCCAATCCTTGCAATAGCCACATCAATATATGCAGCAATTATTAACTAAAAGGCAATGTGTAACAGTTAGAGCTTGCTTAAATATCACAAAATTATTTCTCCTATCAGAAAACGTGTTGCCTGTGATTTATTGAGTTACCAGGCATCTGAGACCATACAGCATTCATTTTGCTGTATTCACTGGTAACATTTAAATAAAAACCCCTTTTCATTATGGAGGACTTAAACTCCTTAGTTTTTCCCAGTTCAGGAGAGTGGAGAAAGGTAAAAGTCAACTTGCTATATATGCTTGAAACTGGGAGAAATGACTGGAACGTACTGCAGCTCGGTCCAAGAAGAACTGGTAAAACTCAAGGAAGACACGCCGAGTCTCTTTGGAGTTGGTCTGTTTGTACAAGTCTGTGTAAAGGTAGCACAACTGTGGGAAACAGGAGGGGAAGAAATTAAGTAATACCATAAGAATTCTTCTAACAGCCCTGAGTCCAAGTTTTCTTTCAAGTATTCAGCATTACTGGGTTGAAACTTTTCATGGCTACCTTCAGCCATATAGATTGCTCAGATGGTGGGGAGAGAGAGATCAGACCTTCCCCATAGACAACTTAGGCTGGAATGAAGTGCCTTCAAGGGCTAAATATTTATTTGTAAATAGCTATATGTAAGGGATACGGTTATTTTCGTGCTTCTCTTCATTTCTCTAAAATATTCTTATGCCTGCACAGGATCTGCAGTTCTCTCCTTGCCAATCCAGCCATGTCACTGACAATGCTACACAAGGTTAAGGCTACCAAGTTTGGGCCAGGTAAACAATACCAGAACATCTTACCAATGCTGCAGGGTCAAACTGAGACACCACATGGTGCAGAAGAACAGCCAGGTGAGCTGGGCGAGATTTCAGGAGCTCAATGTTTTGGAAACAGCTGCATTGTCCATTAATCTGTAGAGATACATGCAAACTATTTGATTTTTTCAAGAAAGCTACTGTGAGAAAAACCAAGAAGCTTCGTTCCAACAATTTAACTTCTCATTTGTTTACTTAAAATAAACCCTGATCAATTCCAGAACCTCTTCAATGCCATTCTAACATCCCACAAAGAGCTTACAATAGGAACACTTCTTTTAAATGCTCTTCTGAACACCGAGTACAATATAATGAAATATAATTCAGAGCAAAGGACAGCTGAAATAACTCGGAATAAGTATGTCAAAAGCCATGACAGCTATATTGCTGTGACAATAATGCAGAACTTAATAGAAATTAAACAAAAGAAAATTAAATAAGGCAAATGAATTTCTAGAAAGCTTGAAGTTATGAGCAGAAAGAGAGAGTAACAGAAAGACTCAAAGATGGTATATTGTCAAAAAAAAACCCCAAATGTTTTATTTGGCAAGATCAGCCATGACAGGATTCACATTCTCCAATTCTTAATTCCTCACCCAAGAACTGTTCAATAAAAACAAGTCACAAAGCACCTGTAGACACACAGAAGTACAGAACTTTGGTTGAGAGGGCCAAAGGGTGGCTGAGGCTAAAAGTCCTTCCCACCTGCTCCTGTTCAGTGTCAAAGTCGTCATCCTCTGCTCCGATGATCTGAGGCCCCACTCGGGATAAAGGACTTCCAACACTGGACTGTGAATCCTGGAGTGAGTCAGAAGTGAGGGATAAGAAGGGGAAGGAAGGGAAGGAAGAAATGTACAGTGTTACTACTCTCTTGGCACAGGAAACCTTCTTTACCAAGTTAGAGATGTTACCAGCAATTTTATTTTCCTTCTCATAGCACAACAGAAACTCGTGTTTTTACACATCCTCATATAAATTTGAAGCTGTGAGATCCCCTCACAAATGCTTCTCCCAAGTTGCAAACACTCAGAAACATTAAATCAGATGATTCAAAATCAAATGCATTATCTACAAACAAGAGCACACTAGGCATGTGGCATATCATAAATACCATCTTCATACAACTGGAGAAATAAATAGTTTTGGAAACGCAAGCAGATGAGGGGAAAATACTTCAGAACTCACCCCAAGGAAGACAGTAATACGTTCAGAAAGGTCTGTACTTTCAGCAAAAGGTTCCACTTTTACCTACTCTGGAGGTCACTCCTGAGAATGTCAGGGGTATTTAGTCGTAATGACTAAATATCCTAAAGCCTGTTTCATTTACTGCTGGACTCAAGGAATAAAATACATACAGCTGCTCTGCCTATTTTAGGTCCAGCTGTTTTACTGCTGTGTATGTATTTCTTGCCTCTAAATGGGTCCACTCTTAAGCTCCATAAACATTTACTCAGCTAATTAACTTTCCCTGCACAATTTTAATTGCATTTTATTTTCTAAAGCAAAGTTTATGCATGCTCTATCTAGAAAGCAGGGGAAACACAGTAAGGTTTTAACGGGCCCATACAGGAGATGCTGTTGTGACACTTTACACTTTGTACTCACAGTATCTTGAACCTCAGTCTTCTCTGGGCTCTCCTCCGGATAAATCCGCTCCTTCAAGCCACTGCGAGGACTCTGGCAAAGAAGGAAGTTCAGTTCTGGTGAGCACCAGCAAATCTAGAAACATGAGAACTGCACAGTAGGTTTTTCAGCCACAAGAGCCAAAACTTCTCCTTTCTCACAGAGCGAACTGTTAAACAGCTGAGGTATGAAAAGCCAAACTAAAACGTGTGACCCACATGCACAGATTCCAAAAAAAACCCAAAATCAACAAACCCCACCCAAAACCCAACCCAATGTAGAAGCAGTTTCGCTAAGAAAGCTAGTGATACTGAGTAACTGTATCACAGCTGTAAAATCTGCTGGTGCACCTTTCTCTTTGCTCTCTCCACCTCTTTTAGTGGTTCATGAAGCACCCATGTAGCTAGCTCTCTGACAACGCCCTTTTCCTAACATCCCCTCTGAAGAGGGGGCTCCAAGCAATGGGCTCAGTATTCCCGTACAAGTCACACCAGTGCACAGCAAGAGGGATCAGTAACTTCCCTCCACCTGCTGGCAATCCTCCTCCTCATGTAGCCCAGTAGACACTCAGCTTTATTTGCCAAAAGCACATGCTGTTGGCTCATCTTCAGTGTGTTCACAGTAACACCCAGGTCCTTTCAGCTACGCTACTACTCAGCTTCTTGGTTTCCAGGCTGTATCGATGCATAGAGTTATTTCACCCAGCTGCAGAACTCTGGACTTCTTCTTAAACTTCAAGAGGTTTCTACTGTCCCCAATCCTTAAGTTTCTCAGGGTCACTTTGAATGTTTGGTGTGTCAATCACCTCCAGTGATCAACTACCATCCACAATACTGACAGGATTAAATTTATGAGGAAGAGAGCTATGAATTTTGTTCTGCCTTTATTATATACCAACACGAGTGACATCCAGTCAGATTTGGAGTTGGGAGAGGAATGTTTCAAAATAGTCATGTATTGTCACATTGCGGAGGTGTATCTGACCTGTCTTCCTTTCATTTCCAACTCCTAGTACAAATTTATCTTCTACATCCTTAAGTTAAACAACAAACTTAGGCCAAAACCCAAGTACAGAGTCTCAGTTCCTCTGCACTAATCAGATAGTGACTTAATTAAGGATTAGGTGCTAAGGCACTCCAATAGGGAGACCAGATGAGCACACAGATTGATAACTAATGAGTGAACAGATGAAGAGCCTTTACTGTTGGCAATAATTGATACTTATTTGGTAGAAGTAAGGCTCTTCCCCACTTCCATGGCAACTTGCCCGCTGACTGGATCTGAGTCACAGCTACCGCAATTGGAACATTACCACACTCTTAAAAGATTCTCAAATTGGCATCTCTGAGTTCTGAGAAAGATGCTGGCATCCATATTTTTCTGGTTATAGGAATTGTGCCAGGAAAATCTAATCCTGGATCAAAACCCAAAAACCCACACTATTTCTTTCCCAGTCCCTAATGGAAGTCCAAGATAGTATGATTCCTCGGAGAAATATTTTTGGTGTGTACTGAGAAGCCTATTCTAGTAACACACAGCATTACTGAGGCACAAGTACATATGTGTGATACACAGGACAACACAATGAATCTGCACAAGAAAACCAAATCCAAAAAGTATAGAAGCAAAATCACGGAGCTGTTCTGAGACTCACATCAGCAATGTCACTGTTTGGTCGGGAAGGGCTGTCACCACTGTAATCCAGTTTGCTCACACCATCCCCGCTCTCTGCCTCCACTTCACTGATCTGCAGTGATTCCGCCGCAGACCTGGTGGACAAGACTCCATCCTGAAAAGATAAAGTGAGTTTGGAGATTGCACAGAGCAAGTAGAATATTTCAAGAGGCAATCCTTAAACATTAGCCGTTTCAAAACCCAATTAGTTCATACTATTTATAAAACTTTCTTCAGGTATCTAGAAAAGTCTGCAACGCTTTTTAAGAGAAGACAACAGACAATCACACCAAGTTTTAGGGACTTATAACATTAGAGGTCGAGGAAAAATGGGAAAAATATATCACTTGTGATTTTTTTTTCAAAAGCAAAGCTGTTTTAAGCTTCCGGTTACTCATTCTCTGCTGTAAGAATGACCTCACAGGCTTTTTTTTAAGCCTGTCTGTATTGACAGACAGTTTTAAAGGCAGTTTTTCCCAGATGACTTGAAAGTCCATCGTAAAGTCTAGTTCATATATCAACATTGCACTGTATTGCTTGACAGCCTCTGCAAGTCTAATTATAAGTCTAAACTCTAGAGGGTGCAATTTGCCTGTACAAGCACAGAAGAGCATGGTAGGGAACTCCTGCTTGCCCACAACACCATCATCCCCCAAGAATTTTCACCCGGAACACATCCCAGAGAAGCCTGACACATTCTGTTACCTGAGTACAGCCTGTGGCTTTGGACAACCTCTCATGCAGCTGAAGAATGTGCTTCTTCGTCTCCTGTATCTCTTTGAGCAGTCGCGTGGTGGGTGATCGGCTATACTCTTCCTGCAGAGACTGAAAAATCATTTTATGAGCTTTCACTTGGTATCTCCTCAATATCAAAGCTTAGAACTACAACCTACTACCATCCTTCATTCCATTTAGACATTTTCAACAATAAACAGCACATCTGCACACCTACCAAGTACATGCTACAGAATGTCCATGTTCTATAGTTCTATAATTCTCTCTCTCGGGCCATATGAAAATAACCACATTCTACAGATTTATTGAAATCTCTCAGTGAAGGAGGATTGCCTAAGGATTAGATCGGATTGAGAGATATGTATCGTTCCACTTAAGAAACCTCTCACAAATTTTTTCTTACTCTGTCAAGGATTAAAAAACTCAAGAGTGAGTAGATCTCTGGTGCTAGGTGGTTATATAGAAAAGCAAAGCTGAAACACAAGCTATGCAAGGGAACGTTGAAATCCCACTAAGTAGCGATTCAACAATCAATCTTTGTATTTGCATCATACTTTTCTCCACGCCTCTCAAACTCATGCAAGTCCAGTACCTGGAGCTGCTCCTGCTCTTTCTGTAGCATCTTTCTCAGAATCTCCACCTTCTGGTTGTGGACAATATTATTCTCCTCCTGGAAAACATGGAGAAATTAAGGGTCAAGTTTTTCAGTGGAGCTGGGAAGAAAGATAAGGAAAATGGACACACCTACTTTTTATCTTCTTCCTAAACTTGACCACTGAAAAGCCCTCCAAGAAGGAATTTGAGTTTCTAAATCCTATTCCTATGCATTCTTTCCCACTTTTGAACATAGCTATCAACAGTTAAAAAGAAAATAATACAATAAACAGACCAGAAGTGTTTGCTTATTTGCTTTCCCTATTTTTCTTTGCCACATGTCTGCATACCTTGTAATTCACTTTTCTACAGCAGTTACAGCATGACTGGCTTGGACCAGACGCCACATAAACTCACAGAATGCAAATTGCAAGGTATCTCAAAGACAACGTGTGAATAACCCAACCCATCAAGTGTCTTTGTATTATCTCAGATGGGACTGGATATTTTCAATTGCAAAATGTTTTTCCCCATGTGATTACATGCCCCCTGGGTAGCTGGATAAATATTCCAATTTGTCATTTGTGCAAGAAACGCAAAATGATTGGAAAAAACCAAACACATGACTACATTTATGTCTAAACTGGTTCTTTGGAAAGAGAGCTTTAAGTCTTACCCCCACAAGCACTGGGCTAGTTATCCTTTCTGCATTTCCTGACATGCCAGGTGAATGAGGAGATGTCATGATGGGAGACATATGCCCAAATGCTGCCAGATCCACTTCGGAATCAGCCAGTGGAATCTGGGGCGACCCCGGTGGGCGCCCCTGAACAGTGAGAGCTACATAGGAACCCGCTGCAGGAGGAAGAACAACAATTCACATTTCAGACACGCTTGCAGATTTCTGCAGTTGCCGTTTCACTGGTTGCCACTTCCCCCTAGAGATAAAACTCAGACTATTCTTCACCCATTTGTTCTTCAAACCAGAGAACCTGAGAGCTCTGTCAGCTCTGTTTTAGAGATCTCTGTTTAAATTTCAGGCAATCCAAAAAGTTTCATAATAATCATCCATAATAAAAGCACAAAACCAATTTCTAGTCTATCAGGTTACATTTACAGGTTACATATACGCTTATGCCATGAAATAAACTGTGCTAAGGGGGAAAGAACCACTACCACCTTCTTCCAAGAATGCACTTCGTTAGAAATGCCAGTACTTTGCAAGCATCATACAGTAATCTACATTAATAGTGCCTTAATAGCTATGGTATTTAAGGTAGAATTGAAAGATGGGAAGATGTGTAGACAGGTTTGATGGTAACTTTGAACATCAAGCTACAGAGAAACTAGAGAAGCATGTATAGGCTGAAGTATGAGATACCAAAATTACCCCAATTTCACTTCCCCGTTTCATACACACCCTTTATCTCTCAGCATGGGGCATGGTTAGACCTTGTCCTTGTTACTTGATAGCTGAATCAATCATCGGTCCTTTAAAATTATGCCTTTCATGCTTTAAAGGAGCACAGTGACAAAAATAGTAACCTGCCTTTACTTACACTTGATCAGCTTTACCACCTCCAAATGGTTTGAATGTGTTACAAGGGTGCCATTCACCTGGGGGCAGGGAGGAAGAGAAAGTTAACAGCATTGAACTGCTGATTTCCAGCCAAAGGTACCCACACACTTAGAATGAAGAACAATATTTTCTTTGCCCCCAGTCTCTATTCCTATGTCTTTCAAGACACTAACAGATAAACAATTTATCCTTTTAACAGTTTAACTCTATGAGCAGAGCTCTGCAAGAAGAAAACAATACACACATAACAAAGAAAACCAAGCAACCAAAGAGAAAAACAACAAAGCAATCCACCCCTGAATGGGCAGGAAAAAAAATAGGGTAGCTAACTTAATTAATCAATTTAAATGCCTAGTTGAAATCCAAGCTCAATCTGTGTCAGTAGCTGCTGCAGAGCACAACCATCAGTTTGCAATATTATTTTAGATAAGTCTTTTTAGTTACTGGCTTGATTTCTTAATTGTTTAGCACTAAAATAGAGCATGGATCTGGGGCACTTGCAGGAAAAACAGTATTCCAAGAAGACTATTTATTTATCTACAGGTGATTATTAACAACTCTCTGGTCTTTCTCTCCCCTGCCACTTACGATTTTATTGTACGTGTGATTCATGAACTTTGTAGAGGGTTTTATGGGCTGAACTTGCCCATAATGTTGTGAAATAAGAGTGACCTCCACAACAAAACTAACACTCAGCAGTGAGCTTTCAGTGGTTACTGTCCTGGTATCCCCAGAACACAGAAACTTAGACCATTCCTCTATCCCAACTGGCAAATGCAAACATCACAGCAGACATATTGATGACATTCTTTAGGGAAAGAGCTCCTTCAATACAAAGGATCCATTTCTCTGATGATTTGAATGCCCTTACCTTGATAATTCTATCACCTGTTTGCACTCCAGCCCGCATGGCTGCTCCATCTAAAGAAGCAAGAAATTATTTTGTTCCAATTTCAAGAAAAAAAAAATCAAAGCAAAAATAGTTCAAGCACTTTAAGTTCCACACAAAGCTACTTCCCACATTTAACCGAGCTTCCTCTGTCTCTATCAGATGAGAATCTTCCAGTATCTACTTGAGGGCAGTTCTGTTCTCAATTTTACAGTGGATACATCAAGCAACGATCCCACTATATTTCAAGGAGTCATTTACTTCCTCTTTAAGGCAAGAGGTCAGTTCCCAAATAAATCATATGCTGAGCACACGCTTCACATCATCCCAAAAACACAATGCTTTTTGTCTTTGCACATCCATTCCCAGGCTGCAGCCCTCCCACCTGTGCAGAAGGCCTTTGAGTTTTCTCCTCTGGCCCATGCACAGGTTTCTTTGATACATGTGAAAACCATCTCAGCTCCTCCCCAGCCAGCACGTTTAGCAAGGCTGCTTACCTTCTTTGACAGACTGCACGAAGACTGGATTGTCTCCGCTGACTGTCAGCCCAAATCCGTTTTCATCCCGTTGGATGACAACACACCGTTGAACAAGACCTGCATAAGAAAGGTGGGGAAAGGGCAGAAGAAAGAGGAGGGGAGAAATACAAAGAGACACAAGCTAGGCATCAGTCCAAACCCTTATCCTCCTAGATCATCACAGAGTACTGAAAGAAACTGATACAATACAACAGAGGGGAAAATATATGAGAGACAGAAACAGGGCATCAGTCCAGAAACAGATAGGAATGTCAAGACAGGTCAAGCTTATTGCTTCAGTTACACAAAACAGAAATAAACAACAGCAGAGATGCAGACAGCTCTGGCTCATCGGACACAACTTGAGGTAAAAGCAGCTTTTAAAGAAGAGCAGCTACGTACACGAACCAATGAGTACAATTTCCCTTTGTCTGTACTAATAGCTCTTTAAAGTACAGCAGAGGGCTGTCATGTTCCAATACACCATCAAACACCAAGAACTTTTACAAGCTACTCTAAAAAAGAAGTCACAAATCTCTCAGACTAAAATCAGCAGGTTTGACTAAAACAGATTTATTGACAAGGAAAAGTTCTCCCCATTCTAAGCAAAAATCTGATTTTGGGGGCACCTTCTGTTCCAGGTGAGAAACACACAGAACCAGAAAAGCGGCAATAAAGAAACAGAAGCCACATTTACTACACTGAACAAGACTTCTCAAATCAAGACCATGCTTCCCACTGAGCCACTGAAGTACAGGGGCAAAATCCCAGGAGATGCGAGTGTGAATCTGCTCCTCCTTTAAATTGCTGTGTGACATGGAAGGCAAATTATTTTGTTTCCCTGTGCTAGGATTACTCGGTATAATGTGAACGTAAATACCGTTGCAGAGGTGAAATGTTGTGTGTGCCTATTTTTCACATGGAAACAAAATAAGGGAAAAACAAAACAAAGCAAAGCAACAGTCCTGGCATATTCATTGCCAAGCACGCTTCTGCAAAAAGCCTCCACAATGGAGCCCTTATCTTGAAAAACGAATTTAGGAACCCTGCAAACTGCTTCATGAATGTAGTTTTATTTACACAGCAAAAATTCCCCACTACTAAACATCACCCTTATTTCTAACAGCTTGCTTTGCTTCTTCATTTCTAAAGCCACATCAGGCAAAATTCTTACACCAGCATCTTGAGAAAGAATTGGGAGTTCTCCACAATCAGGTACCAAAATCGTAGCAGTTTCATTTAGGATGGAAGGGGCAAAGGGAATTGTGAAGATGCTGTCCCAGCAGACTGTCTTTTCTGGAATAATTTTTAAGGAATTAATGGAAACAAAGTGTGGAGTCATACCTATGTCTTAAATTCCTCTCACAGCACTACAGCTCCTTTCACTTCTCTGAAGCAACTCCTAATGGAAATGAGGTGCCTCAAGTGAAAATACTGTCTGCCCAGTCAGCCCTGTTCTCCTCCAGTGTGGCATATATAAAAAATGGGTGTGGGAGTAGTGGAAAAAGTTGCATTCCAGCACTTCTGCAGCAGCCTGGTCACAGTATCACATCCCAGCAACTCCCCTTCTGCCCATGAAGTAGAAGCAAATTATGCTATACATAGTGACCTGCAGTGAGGTGATGGAATGGACGCGAGGTGAAAGCAGACAAGAGGAAAAAAATCCCACCATCTTTCACACCCTCTTTATATGGTTAAGTGAAAGAACATGCCTCTGCCTTCTGTACCTCCCCTTTTTCTATACAACCTAGCTTCTTGAAGTCTCACTTCACAAGAATGATGCCCCAGGGTGGGGTGTGGGAAAGAGAACATATGCTATTTCATAAAAACAGCTCATTTTAAACCATGTTGCCAGACGTACAGGTTTTATGAGTAAGACACTAACTAATCTTTTGACTCACAAGAACTGTCCTTGTTTAAAGGCACAGTATAGCTCTGTGTACTCGAGGCTCTTCCACCTAATTTCTTTTTTTGCCAGAACCAATAACCCTTGGATCTACTCTCCTCCTTGAATTAACCTGATGCCAAAGCAGAGGCAATGCAGTAGGAGATGTAACATACACTGACTTACAGAGTATAATTTAAGGTCTAAGAATAATCAAGTTAAACTGTTTCACAACACAAGTCTCATTTTCACCCAAGACCATCTTTTCATTTTAGAATGGGGAGGCAATTGAAGATAGGACAACTCAAACCCAAATTAGTCCATAATCGCTTTTTACCTGTATGTGTTCTTTCAGACAAGAAGCAGGCACTTAACCCTTCTCCTAAAACAATATAAAAGTCTGAACGGAGGTCTAGGGAGGCCAGCTGAGAGATACTGTGCTTGACAGTGATGCACAGCAGCTTTACAGTCATTTTAATGAAGTTATCTGAAAGTTTTCTGCAGGTTACAGTATTACCTGCAGAACTAGATCAGATTTGATAGCATTCCCTTTCTGAACCAGGTAGACTAAGAAGAGCAACCTTTAAAAGTGCTCTCTTTTGCTCCTCTGTGAGGAAAATTTAGCAAAGAAACTCACCAAATCTGTCATTTGCTCACTTTTGTTCTTTAAGTAAAATACATTCGATTCTGAAATCTGCTTAGTGGAATTTTAAAACCAGAGCAGTGATGTTTTCATAACCCACGTCTTGTACCTTGAACATCTCATTAGACACTCTGGAATGGACTGAAAGGAAAGCCACAAACCACTGAGAGCCCAGTGACAAGCAATGAGAAGATTTCAATAGTTGTTACTGTTCACAAGTATATCACAAGTACATGCAGGAACTCTTACATTAAATTACTAACTAAACCAACTTCATCCACTTTAATTAACTTCTATGAGTTTGGGGCAACGTTGAAGTGTCCATGTCAGCAAGTGGCAATCAACCTTTCAGTCACCTTTTTTGCTTTTGTGTTCCACTTCTTAGCATTCCCTGGATAGAAATAATTTTAAAATATCTTACCAAGATATTTTACTTTTTTCCAGCTGATGCGTACTAAAGATTACAAGGTCAACAGAACCCATCACTGATAGCACTCAAAATCGAATCAACGGTAATCTTATTCCCACGTACACTTTCAAATGACAGTATCTTGATGGATGAAATGAAGAGACATAACTGTATCTATGCTTTAAGTACACAAAATCAGACTACATGTTCATATCTTGAGTGGATTAATAGAATTCTGTGGAGAAAAGAAATAAATCTTAAAGATCTAAAGATTTCACCCTCCTGCGTATTATAATTCCCAGAACTCACTGGTATAACCTCAAGCCAAGAGTAAAGTAGCTAACCCTGTGCTGTAGTCAAAGATGTTTAAAACAAAAGCAGTTAGAAATTACCAGCCTCAGAAAAAAGGAATTGCAAGATAAGCAAAGACAATCTGCTCTTCGATAGGTGGCACTATTCCCTTTGCGACACCGGGGCTCAGCTGTCTCTCCAGTGTGCTTTTTGGCCAACAGGGCAGGGTAAAGTCCGAACTTCTCAAGGTCACGGACGCACCACAGTAAAAATGATTGTCTCATACAGGCTTCCCAGATACATTTGAACTGTCTAAGAGTTTCTCTAGTAAAGACATCATTTACTTTCTTCTCTTCTACGCATCCCAAATATCTGGAAGTTATTCAATAAAATAGGAAATTTCATTTCCCCAGCAGAGCATAACAGATAGAGCAGGGGTTCATTCTCAAAACCTGACTCAACAGAGAGAAGGTGCCATGAATTACATCTCCCATAATACAATGTAGCTTTTCCTCTAATGAAACTCTGTGGGACATGGCATGGGAGGAGACTTGTGAACTATAACCTCCCTGGAGGCATGAGGCCACAATGGGAAAATGAAATTTAATATAGTGATTCCAAATGAATCAGTCTATAAACAAAAACAAACTCCTTGGGGTTTTGAGAACATCCAAATGTTTCACTTCATTTGGGAAGCTTTATTTCTATAAAACATTTTCAGAAATGCTGCTCCACAAAAGAAATAAAACTATCAGCTTTTATAAAGAAAATTCCTCCTAGCATGTAATTCTGAATTTCACTTCGTCCTAGGCATTACTGGGACCTTCATACCAAATGCCATATTAGCAGCATTCTTCAGATTCTTCCACTAACCTGCTAACAGAAGTCATGTAAAGTCAGTGCAAAAACTGTATTGTTTGAAATCAGCACAGTGTACAGCCTCTTGATAAAACTGCACTAAATACTGTCCATAAAACCAGGCTTGGTAACCTTTCTAAAAAGAAGGAACCATGTATTTTAACCATGATAAATATGACTATTTGCTCCCATGGCAATGACACGTTTGGCCCCTGTGGTGGAGTGCCCCTTGCACTCCCAGCCGTCCCTGCCTATTTATAAGGGCAGTGACGAGGGGCTCCCAAGAGTCCATTTAAGAGACTGGAAAAACGGTGGCCACAACAGAAAGACACAAGGCCAACACGAACTGCAAGAAAAAAAACAGGAATAGTAAGTTCAATTTAAAAGCATCTCAACAGAGGTAAAATCTGGGGTTTTGAAATAAGAAAAATTTAAAAACTTTTCCCAAAGTCAGAGAGAATATGTGAAAGATTACATAGAGAGTCTAGGCTAGTATTTCGGCCAGGAACTGATCATTATTAAATATAAAGGAAGATTTCTTTGGAGAGCAACCAAGTCATGGGGAAAAGGGAAGAGTAACAAATATCTCACCTACCACACCCTGAAAGCTAATTTCGATTTTAAGTTCATTTAAGAGACAAGAATTCTGCTTAGACCAACAGGCAGCAAGTATAGTAGGAGGTTATGGCACTAATGAGCAAATTACAGTGTATCTGAAACTACGCTCAATCTCTTTTCTGATCCTCTAAATTTTGTTGAATGCACAGATATGAGATAGTTGGATTTGTGAAAGAAAAACAGGACACTAAGTTTCATGTCACTATAAATCAAATTCTGTATGTTAGAACAGTTTCCTATCTAACCGCTCTGCCCCCCGCCAAGCCACTCATATACTTCAAGAAATTCTGGTCTCTTGCTCCTTGATTAAGAATTTCAAGAGGTAAGAACAAACACATACACAGAAACCACACCTCCTTTTCCTATTGCCATTCAAGACTTTTCTATTATTCCCTTTCCAATGGCTGGCTAGAGAAGAGCCAGCTAACAACCAGTCACCAGCAAGAAAAATATCAGTACAGTATTTCTACTTGTACATTTTTAAATAGTTTGTTCCCTTCCAAAGCAAACAGCAGACTTCTCTACGCATACCACAGAACCTGGGAAAAGTAGGGGGTAGAGACAAAAGGCAGGGCAAGGTCCAACACAGCAGAGGCCACTGGTAAGGAAGGATGAGTGGAAACTGCTCCCATAGATACTGGACATGGATAGAGCATCTGCAGGAAACTTTGGGGGAAGTAAAAGCTTATGTTAGGAAGTTGTGTTTCTTTCTGCCATACAAGAAAAACCAGGACACTGTACAGACTGAGGGAGAAGTATAAACACAGATACATTCCATCAAGCACACCAAATGTTTCCTGTAATTAACCTACAACAGTTTGACAGCACCTCCAGTATATTACAGGCAAGCAGCATTAGGCAAAAATTAATGCAGGTTCAAGACAGAGGGATCTAGTTGACCTAACTGCGCTGTCACTAACCAGCATCCACCTGGCACGAGGAAGAACCGGTCAAGGCTTCAACACAATCCCATCAACAAGAAGCACCATCCCAAAATATATACTTTTGAAGCAGGTCATTTCCCTCTTCAATCTCTGTGAGCATGGGAGGAAGACATACAAGCCGCAGCAAGTCAGGTCTCCCTAAGACAGGTTTCCAGCTCTACTGAAGCAAATCAAGGCACTCTCAAAACTTGTTTGCAGTTTCTGAGGAACAGTCTCACACCCTGAGGAACGTGACTGTCATATTACTCTCCTTTTAAGGTAAAAAAAAAAAAAAGTGCATGGTTCGAAATTCCAAGGAAAGTGAAGGGATTTCATTTTCACAGAAGGAATACATCACATCTCCTTAAACTGCATCAACTAACATGCTTTTGTTAACATGCCTATATTGGTTTAGAAGGAACCCTTCAGTGTTTGTGCTTCTTAGATTTGGGGTTTTTTTTTATTATTTTTTTTTTAATGTTCCTTACAACCAGAGCGATGACAGCACTATGTTGTATAACATAGATGGTTTAAGAAGTTGGATCACAGCCATTAACACCTGGCAGTTTTATTCTAGTGAAATGATAAAGCTGATACTGGAAGAGTCATTGCATCTGTCCAAAAGCCCACAGCAGGTTATACAGCAAGCAATTTTCTCAACAGAGAAAAATTAGAGAGTATCACAGACTGTTTTAAATATAAGAAAAAAAATAAGAAAGGCAAAGAAAAGCAACCCATGGCTGGAGTCCAAGACAGAGCACCTGTCATGGTGTACTGACAACAAAACAGTTGGGGGGCTATTCCTATCCCAAACTGTTATATCCAAATTTGTTCCAGCCTACAGTCCCACAACACAGTAGTAACACACAACAATACAGGACCACCAGGGAACTTCGGAACAAAGAATGGTCAAGTTCATATTCTTACATTTTTCTACTTCTCTGAAACATGAAAAGGAACTGACACAAGATCCACTACAAATAATGCAAAAAGATGAATTGCTGGCTCATCCAGATTAACCTCCACAGTTAGAGCAAGACACAGGCTTTTCTACAATCACAAAACCTGTTCTGGAGTCCAGCACGAGTGGTGTCCTCATACAATGCCAAAAAATACATCTCCAAGAAGGGCAGCCCCAACAAGTTTTTCCAATTATCAATGGATAACCGGAAAATCCAGGTGACAGCCTGTGCTTGCCAGGTACAGGTTAGTTTCCAGCCACTACAAAAACTATAAGCTGATAGCAACATTTAAACCCAGTTTCCCACTCCCTGCTGCAGAGCCAACCATGCGGATCATTAAAGGATAAAAGCCTTGGGTGCACAGACAGAAAGCACGGAGCAGACTGCAAAGGTGTGAGGCTGCAGTAGCTGCTTTAGCTTACCATACGTCTCCGATCTACTCTCCTCCGAACTAGACTTTGTCTTCTTGGAGGAGCTATCTGCACGAGAGCAGGAGAAAAGGAGAGAGAGATATAGAAAATATGGAGACCAAACATGAAAAAAAAAAAAAAAACTTCATGAAAAACACAGACTGATTTATTAGGTTAAATCGTGCAAAACACAAATAAGATATGAACAAAACACAGGTGAAATACTTGGAATAAGGAATGAATAATACAAGCATGAAGACACAGGTAACACCACAAAGAATCTATTACAGAATCTAAGACAATAAAAGAAGTTCTCTGCAATGAACTACGGAAAGTATTGTGGATAAAAAAAAAAAAAGTCCAAGCACAGAAACTCCGGTAACATTTATCTCCAAAGTAAGCAGAGACATATGTACAGTAGTTCTGCATTCTGAATTCACCCCTTAAAGAGAAAAGAATTTATGAAGACTGTAGTAGAGAGTTCATTTATCAGACCAGATCACAAGCATCGTAACAGTGGTGCCAGGTAACAGCTCTCAAAATTGGAATGACTTTCATCAAATTAAGATTAGAGGATTCCTGAAGTTTGCTTCTGAATTAAACAAATTCTTTCTACAAAACAGGTTCAAAGCCTGAGACCTCCCTTGACCTACCCCAACCTGAAATAATTTTACATTACTTATTCCCAGGGACGAGGGAAAAAAAAGACAAGCACTAATTCACATTTTCTCCCTTGCAGGATATTTTTTCTTTTTTTTTTTTTTTAACCAACATTAAAAGACCATTTTAATTTATTTTGTGCACACTAGGAAGGACTCATGCAGCTAGTGACAGAAAGCATTAATGAACAGGAGGGTTTATAAACATCAGTTTCGAATGTCTTGTGCAAAGAACACATTCTACAAGTTCTTCCACCTTCACATTCAATTCTTATGTCTTCCACAAGCTCCAGGGAAAAGACTGGACTGAACAGCAGAATGCACAGACATAAAAATGCACATTGCATAGGACCAGGAGGCTCAGACAAGAGCCTGTCATGCATTTCATGAACATACACAGTAGTCACTGGGTTAGTGTCTCAGAGAGAGAATGAAGAATCCCTGCATGCATCCTAATTTCCAAGGCAGCACTGGACAGGGTTACAAAATTTACCCTAATTTAAATCTTTTGGAAGGTTAAAAAAAATAGGATAGAATATCCTTTAAAAACAGAGGTTTATCTTAAAATATATCATGTTGAAAAATACAAGTTCACTTTGTAATTGACAGAGATGGATCAAAATCCACTAAGGCTCAAGAAAAAAATAAAGAAGGAATATGAGCTCTGGTCGAGCCTGTAACATCTCCAATTTCACACTTCAACTAAAACAGCCAGAAGAACTGCTCACAACTAATTACAGCATTTGCCTACCAAAATTCCAGACTAACTTTTCTGAAAGAGGAAGCAGTTATAATTGTTCGCTGACACCACTAATCTAGGTTTATTCTTGCAGTTACCAGCTGCTTTGTAGATGAACATGTTTAAAAGCAAGCTTGTATTCATTTTGATGCCCACATGCTTTAAAAAAGGCTTTGCAATTGCAGAACAACCCAACTCTGAAATCCCCAT